>WHPX01000975.1:42500-98285 GCA_011057435.1 Actinia equina
TATATGAAATGCCAAGAACTTCGAACTCCTGTTATTCAAAAAGTCCCCGAGCTTGTCTCGAAAGAAATTACTGGGCTATACTCTAGAGCGCCAATATTTTATTCCTTTGAGCGATTTCCCATATCCAGTAGGCAGATTTTCAAAGAAATCTTGTTTTTCGCGTCTTTCTGATGATCATTAAACTGTTTGATGCGAAATTTCTTAGCTGCTATCTCGAAGCCTTCGCGCATCTTGCTTTCCATATGTCGCGAATGGTTCCTGGTTTTCGAGAACTAAGCCGTGATTGGTTAATTCATAGGAAAGGAATGTTGTGCTCGGGTAAGCAGCCGCTACTCAGGGGAGAAAGCGTTGCGTGACGACACTGAAAGCGGCTGTGGGGGAGACTATGATTTATGAGGCCTAGTGCCCCAATAACGATGCCCGGTATAACTTTCGTTTCCATTCCCCACATTTTTCTCACCAACTTCGATCTCAAGATCCTTATATACTTAAACAGTTTTCCATTTTGTTTCAAGCTCACATTCTTTTCTGATGGAATTGACATATCAACAAAGAAAGAAAGTTTGTCTATCTCCCCGGCCCTTTAACATCAATTCTGTCTGGTCTGTTTTGCCGGTATTCTCTTGTATGTATGGACTTGCAGATCCCATAAGATGGTAACTCTTGCATTGTCCGCCATTACTTTCTCTGGTTGGTGTTCATACCATTTGTCATGCAGCAACCTAAAATCCATAGTGTTTACAAAGTTTGCAGTTGACGTATAGTAGGTGCCAACTCTGTACTCTGCAAGTACTGGGCACCCAGCAACAATCTGATGAATGGTTTTGTCATACTCGTTACACATTCTACATATATAGTATCAACATATTTACTAAGGATGTGTTTTTCATAGTATCTCGCAGGAGGCACTCGGTGTTGTGCGGCAATTATGATCATGAGTCCCTCCCATTCAGAATTTAGATCTCGTCCGCGCAGCCAGTTGTTTGTGTTTTTTTGTTCGTTTGTTTGTTTGTTTGTTTGTTGTTTTTTGTTTATCGACATCTGATTTACTCATTTGTCTTTTATATTGGCCATGCAGAGGTTTATATTTAAATCTTGTTTGTAGTTCTACTTGCAAGTTATCTTTTTAGGCTTTTCCTTTGTTCTTTTCGACTATTCTGGTGGGCTTTCATTTTCCTTTGATGTTATCTCTTGTAGGTTGGATTTCAGTTTGAATTTGTGCTGTCATAGTTAATCTATTAACTATGGTGCTGTGTCTTTGTATGTTGTGTACCTGCCCCAGTTATTCAAAATTTGGATTTCTTTTATCTATTTTTGCAGGCTACGCGGTTCCAAGGTTACTTACTTATACCGAAGGCGACAACGCTACATTCAGTGAGCTCTACAAAGCAAGCGAGAGTATACGTCGTCTTGAATTCGGTGTTTGGTTGAATAGTGGCCATAGGAATCCATGCGTTGTCATAGCTATTAACGATACAGAAGTGCTGAATAAGCCTTATGACAAAGACGCTATGTGCAAACCTTTCCTTTCTCGTCTGAAATTCCCAGCAAAAAAAAAACCTAGAGCAAGGAAAATCGGCCACGGTTTTGCAAAACATATCCTTGAATGACGAAAAGATCTACTACACTGCTGTTGTCTTGAAGGAAAGCACGAAAATGAGGATCCTGTAATACAAGAGCTCAAAGTATTGCCTAGTAAGTATGGCTATGCCATGCCATGCCATGCCATGCCATGCCATGCCATGCCATGCCATGCCATGCCATGCCATGCCATGCTATGCTATGCTATGCTATGCTATGCTATGCTATGCTATGCTATGCTATGCTATGCTATGCTATGCTATGCTATGCTATGCTATGCTATGCTATGCTATGCTATGCTATGCTATGCTATGCTATGCTTGCTATGCTATGCTATGCTATGCTATGCTATGCTATGCTATGCTATGCTATGCTATGCTATGCTATGCTATGCTTATGCTATGCTATGCTATGCTATGCTATGCTATGCTATGCTATGCTATGCTATGCTATGCTATGCTATGCTATGCTATGCTATGCTATGCATGCTGCTTATACTGAGAGGCTAAGTTTACTAAGTAACTTAATATCTTATTATCAGGGCAAGTGATGGTAAACACACCAAAATCAACGATGGTCACTGCAAAAACCAACAGTAAGTATGCTATCTACTTATAATACGACTGTGTCGTGTCGTGTTGCTTTCTGTACCGATAAATAAGCGTTATGACCAGAGACAAAGCTGACTAACAAACTTGTAATCTTTGTTACAGGACCAACGACGGTCACTACAAAACCCAACAGTAAGTACGCTCTCTTCTTCTAATAACAGAAATCAAATTATACATTTCTTTTTTCAGCAGACCTTAATAGAATAGAATAGAATAGAATACCTTTATTTAAACACGATAAAATTTAAAGCTAAAAGCTTGTGGGGTCGTGCATAAAATAAATTAAATAAATAAAATATAATCTTAATCAAGAGAACAGCTCAGTTCAACTCTAGGGAACGGGCTGCTTTTCAGGGACTAAACCTGTTTCACTCAGCATAATTTCCATTGGATAAACAAGATGAATATCGTATACTTACATAGCTTTTTTTTTTTTTTTTTACTTTTTTTTCCAATATCAGGCGCTGCAATGAAATCAGAGTACCAGAAGATTGTAGTACTTTTCAGCGTGTGCTTCGCGCTTCTGACACTGCCTTCAATTTAATCACAGGGCGTCAGCATTTTTTCAGTGTTAATTATAAGTGGCTAAAAACGAGTCAAAAAGAGTCAGGTTGATATTCGGACGGGTTTCAAAACGTTTGTCTTTTCCCCGTCTATTTAGCAATATGTCCTCGAGCCCTAATGGGCTATGAGTCAATGAAGTTTTGGACGCTATAACATTGTAAGTCGATAAACTAGTCAGTTCAGTTAGTCATCGAGAGAAGCGACGAGAGAATCATTACCGAAGGAGTAAAGCTGAAAACCTCTTCAACTATTCAAAGACGGAGTAGTTGGTTAATCATCAGCGCTACGTGGGGAAGGGAAAAGAAGTCAGAATTGGACAGAAAGTTTCTTAGAGCAAGTCAAGTAAGGTGCAAGCAAGTAAAGTTGAACTTTGAGCGTGAACATTTATATTAAGTAATTCCTTTCTTGAGTCTAGTTGCAGTTTATATTTGATCTATAACTTTACGAGTTTATCGTTAATCAAGTTTCTAAATAAATGTTGTCATTAGTGTATTGTTACTCGTTGTTGTGCATAGTTTTTCTCGGAAGGAAGGTAGGATATTCGGGGAGGATAACGGTATCGGTATCCTAGAGCGTCACACAATGCTTGAGCCCACGACCTCCTGCACAACAGTCTGATGCTTAACCAACTGAGCCAACCGTGTGATGGTTTTGGTCTTCAAGACACGTAAGCCTAACGAGGGTCCTGAAGAAGGTTAATAATCCCATTTACCAGCGACCCCATTTTGACAAAATCCCATAGTCCCAGCTATGTTTTGCTCAAATCTCAATCCCATTTTCTGATTGTTTCTCTCTTTCTCTCTCTTTTTTCTTTTTTTCTTTCTTTTTTTTTTTAAGAATGTTTGTAAACCCTATTCCCAGTGCATAAAATCCCATTTCCCAGACCAAAAAAAGAGGCGAATCCCAGCTTCCATTTTACCCCTTCAGGACCCTATCGACATTTTGTAGTGCTGTACAAACTATAAAAATCTAATTTCCTATAATTTTTTGAGAGGGTATCTGACCTTGGAAAGATAGACAGATCTGATACAGGAATGCATTATAGCTAGAGATTTAAAGCGAACGTCTTGGCATGGCATCGCCAGTGACACCAAATGAGTAACCAGAACTAGAGTCGTAGTAAAGTTCTCGAAGGATAACAATATTGAAGGAGCAGCTTGAACTTGTTGTGCACGTCTTTTGCTTCAGCTGAAAAAGGAAAACTAACCACATGAAAGGTTTTAATTACCTAAAAGGTGGCCGTAATATTTGATTGTCCAATAGAACTCTGATTGACAACTTACATATCAAGCTTATATTGCCCACTTTAGAAACGAGTTGAGGACTGGGAACGAAATTTTAGAATAAACCTAATTAAAAAGTCAAACATAATAACATGAAAGATTACATTGAAATTAGTAAATTTCTGGAGTTTCAAGATTTTGGGTTTCATACCTTATTCAATTTTGTGCAGCAGCTTCCCAAACATCTCAAAAATTACTGGGGACGCTTGTCCCTTAGTTAACATTCACAATCTTTGTAATTTTTTAATGTTTTTGATGGCTTGTAATTTAGCTGTTACTTAGCCAATCGAAGCCAAACTGCAGAAATTTGTTAATTTTGATGTGACCTTTTTTGTCCTCTCTAATTTTTTAATAAGATAACATCAGAAAAAAAAACTGTTAACATTTGGTCAGCTACGATTTCAAGCTCACGCCCCCTCATGTAAGCCCATACAAATTATGTCTCAAAAACACGGTTTTTGGATCTTTTCTCAAAATAATGACTATCTAGGCAAAAAACAGAAGTGGATGCAGTTTATTCAACTATTCACGGACTGTATTATATGGTTTAGATTGAATTCTGTTGAAAAAAAACACCGTACTTTTTGAGTTGAATGTACTCTATTGTACGTATTTTACAAGAGAAAATGCATGACATAACCGGGGTCAAGCTAGAAAATCGTCTCTCCTTGATATAAAAAAGAACCTGTCAAAAAAACAGAAGTGGATTTGAAAACCCCAGGCTTTCCTGAACATTTTCGTATATAATTCTTAGGAATTTGTTAAAATTTAGAACCGTATTTTTGCTGATTTTATAAGCTCATTCTATCTGTTGGCCTATACATTCGCCTCTTATGGTTTCTTAAGTTTCGTAGCCTCGAAAACAGAGTTGCGAAAACACACTAACTACTAGTTAGCGAAAGAACAGAAGACTTACGGGTCATTTAGGATGTTTTGTCACGCAGTTTACTTGTGCTATATAACTTTACTTTTAAGAACAACCTTTTGCTTTGGAAAGAGAGGAAAAAGACCAAAAAGAGCAAATATTCCAAATGTATGGGCAATTTTTTCCAATGATATCAATACCTTCTATATACTCGTTCCCTTTCCTTCACTTGTTTCTAAAGTGGCCAATTGTCTTTTTTCGTGGGATCCCTGAGGTTTTAGTTTTACGAAGGGTGGATAGCAATATGGCCAACAGATAAATTCTTATCCAGAGGATAAGTTAATGCTGTTATTCAATAAATTTATCCGCAGGATAATATTTGACCAAGGGATAGCGCTATTCATCCTTCCTACAACCGGGTCCAGGTTTCTAAGCTAGATTCAAGATGGTGGACAATTTTAAGGTGACTGCGTACTTTTGAAAAAAAATTAAAACTTGTTTTAAAACTACATCATTTTAAAGTGAAATTTAGAGGTGGTGGATCACCTCTACCATGGAGAAGTGCATGTTTTCTGGCAACACTATAACGATATCTAGTTAGCTCTGGGATCCACGTCTTCAGTGCACCAAATGTCACCTTATCACTGAGTCATTATCGAGAGGATTTGTCGCCTAGTTCTCCACGTACTTGCATTCTGGTAGCATTCTGCTAAAGCCTCCATAAGCGCTTATTCACTGTCATCTTCTTCCAAAACCGTTCATTTCATAGTCATCTGATTCCACATCAGAGCTGTTTTCAGAAGAATCAGAGTCGCATTCGGAATCACTAGACAGGAACTGTTCTGTACTACTATCACTGGAATTAATTATTTCATCCCTAGGTGTTTCAGCAAGAGCAAAATTAAGGACACGTGCTACCAGCTCTGACTTCGTGTTCATCTTTCCAGTTAATGTTTGGAAGGGTGTTTCGTTCAGCTTTCCTTTTTTGAGCTTTCAATTTAAGAAACTCAAGATGTTGAACAAAGCATTTAAGAGTGGTTTCATCAACCATCAATTTCTGGCACACCTCCTGCATTTCATTCATGTTGCTTTTATACACTTATTTCAATAAAGTTAGTCGCCTGAAAAACTACGAAGCTGAGACCAACAAGGATTATGGGTAGTTACATTTTACATGTTTCAACCGCTTTGATAACTTTTGATGGACTTGAGATCTTTTACCAGTTACAGTCTCACCTCTCCTGAGCAACCACAAGCTGCAAATCGTATCAAAAGTTTTACTTGTTTGATATTTGCCCCTCTGATTTTTTCAGCCCCCCCTCCTGATAATTATTGCACAGTCCCTTACAAAAAAAGTGTTTCTACGCTTTTAAATTTATTGAATTTAAACGTTAAACTGATATGAATAAAAAATATGTTAAATTTGCAATCTATCAAAATTGGGTGAGCGGTTGCCAATAAATTATAGCTGCTTTGTTACCGAGAACAAGTTTTTGTAACCCTAGCTAGCGTTATCCGCTGGTACTGACGTCGCAGCTATGTTTAGACCAGCGACAAGCGGAAATCGTTTTTTTCGATTTTTTCAAGGATTTCTTTATAAATTGTCAAATAAACCCCAACACGTTGCTAAACTCACTAAAACCTTTCTACAAGCCAAAAATTAAGGTATTTGATTGTTAGACTGCGTGGCCACGAATTTTTGATTTTGCTTCATTTTTCTTGGCCGGCATCGCCTCTTAAGTGAACTTGGCTACAGTGTCCTAGAAAGATAGCCAATGTTAGCGAGCGTTTTTCAACCGTGTCGCGAACGTATTCATGTTTCCATTAAGAATATCTCAAAGTCACGATCAAAAGCTTTTGGGAATCTTCATGGAAGGATGAACACGTTCACGACATGGCTGAAAAACCTCTCGCTAATTGGCTTGTCATGACGAGATTTTCTAATATAATTGCTGCGAGCGAAGCGAGGAGCAACACAAATTTTGACGGGTATCCTGTTTATACACGAACGAGAGGACTGGACACTGGAGACGTTAGGTAGAAAAAATCTCGATGCGTTTGCGATAATGGATTTTTACGTCATCAGTTCCGAAACATGCGCACACAACACACTTGGGCAGCGGTCTGTTTTATTACATTATGCACAGATGACCACTGCGCAGCGTCATGGTCTTTCTTCGTACGACCAACGTGGAGTTTGAGGTAAATTTGTAATGTTTATTTCTACGAACAATGCAGCTCTATATATTCATGGAACTATTCATCAAGGTCATGAACAGTTCAGTTACATTTCTCGGGGGAGGCAATGTTCATTTATGAGTTTTTCGGTGTATGTATGTGCGCAATTCTGTCCTAGCTATTCGTGAATGGAGCCTTTCTAATATAGATAACATACTAATCGAAGGTGACTAGATGCATGTATCTAAATGCTTTTGAAAGCCATGCAATGCCAGATCAATAGCATATATCTCTAAACTATTTGCCTAATACTGTTTGTTCGCCTTTTGCTTTCGATAGCAGTACAGTATCTTCGAGTCAAACGTCTTTGAGGACAACAAATTGTTATACGTTTTGTTACTGTTCAGCGTGCTAATATGGACTGTCAAATACAATAAAAGATATTACAAATGATCCAAAGATTGTTGCATTTAACTAATAAACACTCTACTGAATACGAGTAAAAAGCAATCCAACGGCTCTGTAGGTCTATTTTTTCGATGATTTTACGATATTAATATATTTAGCCCATGAAAAATAGAAAAATTAATAGTTGTGGGTTGTAAAACAACATAATTTACTGTTTTCTCTCACGAGGGAGATGAATCAATTGAAATTATAAACTTAATTTGCTTTATTCCAATTATAATTTCACTTATTGTTATATAAACATTTTACTATTGAAGATATGACATAAACTTACAGTCCTTTGACTAAACGTTGTCGTTTGATCGGCTTCATCCCTACGCGCCTAGACCAAATAGGATCATGGGGATAATTAATTCACAGTTACTAGCTGCCGCATATGTTATCTAACACGTCTTGGGCAAGTTGTACTGGACTGGAAATATTAAATTTTTGGCTCTCATCCCCAAAGTAACCTATTTCGAAGCTACTATCTTTAGCCGGCGATAACTCGTCTGAACAGCGCTCAAGCAGATAATCTTTTGGCGCCTGCACGTTGTCGATATTTGGGACATCCTTGATGGAATATGATGTGAAGCTGTGCTCTTGTTTTCCTTGCGTAATACGCGAAGACAAACGTGCATTTTGCTCTCCATTGTGCTATTGTCACCGACTGATAGAGAACAATTAATTATTCATGTTAATTTACCCGTTATCCTTTTCGGTCTAGGCGCGTAGGGATGATCCGATCAACGACAACGTTTTGTCAAAGGACTGTATATTCTTGCTGTTTATAACTTGATTCCATGGAAACAAGTTAAAAGAATTTCCCTTTCCAATACCATCTTGCTATATTGACTCTCCCATAACACAATATGAAGGAAATACAATACAAAGGACGAATCAATCCGCAGCACTTCACTTTCAATCTGAAATAATAATAGTAATAGTAATAATAATAAATGGGTGCCATTTTACTGTACACAAAACAAGCTCACATGGAAGCTGATAAATAATAGAGACTGAGTTTAAGATTCTTGTTAAGGCAAACGTGAAACGTCAGTTGACCATTAAAAAATTCTTTAAAATTAGTGAAAAGGAATCGCAAAAATCTCCAAGTAGTAGATAAACAAAAGAATATCAGATTCTCGTTTTTCTTCGTTCCCTACATTTCACTTTACCTTTCGCAAACCTTCTCGACAAAGACAAGTATCCTTTTATTTATCTACTACTTGGAGATTTTTGCAATTCCTTTTCACTAATTTTAAAGAATTTTTTAATGGTCAACTGATCAGTCATTGTGTCCAGTGCTGTGATGTAGTAGCATCAATACTCTTCGATAAAGTCTGGCGGTGTGTTATGTTTCTACTACGATGTGAATAGACAGTACTGCCCGAAAGTGATGTTCCCATTGGTTGAAGATTACACGCATCAGCAATCATCTGTGTCGCTTACTGATGTCGCTTACTTGTCACTCTCTGAATTCAACCTGCCTGCCAGTGCCCGCCCAGTGGGGACGTAGTTCCTAGTCTAGTCAGTAAGAGAGAAAAAATATTGTGACGTAGGACGTAGGCAATCAGTCATTGGTTGAGACACGCGTTAATATATATATATAGAGTTGACAGCGATTTATATTTTACTCTTAAGCTTAGTTTTGACGATTCACCTTCTAAACTTCTTTTCGAAATCAATTTATTTTCCATACATCATGGACTTAGTAGAAGGAATGCACGAGATAATTGAGATGATCGTCTGCATTTTATACTTGATTTACGTGAACCGTTTAGAGGCTGACAGGAGAGAAGAGAGGCCTACAAGGGGAAAAGAACCCGTGGAACATGATGAGGAGGAAGACTGATAAAAAGGTACAAGAAACGTGAAGCAACAGTATGATAACAGCACAAAATTTCGATTGTTTTATCTTCAATATTTCCTTTAAAAATGTTATAAGAATTTATGCATAGTCCATACCAAATGTTTTTACCATGCGCTACATACCCATGAACGAAACTGACAAGAAACTGTAACAGGGAAGGGTTCCTTATAATTTTTACTAACTGTTTTTTTCGGAGCCTTGAAGATTTTAGAAAAATATGTTTTGGCCATCAAATCTTTTAATTCAGTTTTGTTTCATATTTAATGCCGAATTATCAGAAGTGTTCAACATATTATTTGATTTTCTTTGGATAGAAAAACATAGACAATACCCTACCCCGGTCAGGCTTGCCCGCACTGTAAAGTTAATTATGTGACAAATGTTTAAGACGCAATGTCCACAAGAATCGAACAAATGGTGGCAAGGGTCAAAAAATCAAATTCGCTGTTCTTTTGAAGTTAGATATGAATCCCTGGGTAGTTAGTTTTCGAAAATATTATTTTATTTTCGAGAAAACGGCCACAGAAGAGGTTCGACCGAAACCCAAGCAAGAGACGCTCAAGAGGAGTGAAAATGGACAAACTTTGAACAGAGCGCGCGTAAAGAATAAACCATCTATGACAATTTTTGAACTTTCTTCTTAATGTATCACTCTTTTTCGTTCATTGGACTGGATTTCAAACTTATTGGGAAAGGGAAGAATTTTGGCGAGGGAAAATAGGAGGCCTGTGTTTACATATGCTAATTAGCTGCCTCAAAAGAAAAAAAGATTGAACTATGGGCAAGTTCTCTGATTGAAATAATATTTATGCTGCAAGTTGAGGAAGAATAGACCTTTTCAAAACTTTAAAGATTGATTTGGGGAAATTAATTCTGACTGCATAGAAACCTGTTGAATTTGGGTGAAATATATGCGAAAATCACGCTTCCCGAATCAACGCAGGACTAAGGATTTTCGTAAAGATTGTCATGAAATTTACCCTGAAAACTAAGAAATTATTGTTCGCGCCGTTGTTTGAAAGTTCAGTGTGGTTTGGTAAATTTAAGCTCCATTGGAAAGGTTTTGGGATTGTCGGTATATGAGCAAAAAACGCGATCTTTGGTGATTGCGTGATTGAGGTTCCACTTTACGTTTAGAAGTTCGATTACTGTAAAATTGACGCTAAAAATTACGATTCAGTACTGATCACGGCACGGTCACGCAATTAATCAGATAATTTTTGAAATATATAAACTAGCTAGGATTATTTATTATTTATTTGTGGTTTGGTAAATTTAAGCTCCATTGGAAAGGTTTTGGGATTGTCGGTATATGAGCAAAAAACGCGATCTTTGGTGATTGCGTGATTGAGGTTCCACTTTACGTTTAGAAGTTCGATTACTGTAAAATCACAGGTAGCCCAAGCTTGGTTTCTGTGGTGTCCTGTTATAAGGAAATGTATGGGGAATCATCAAAAATTTCAATAAAATCATCAAAACGTGAAATAAAGCCTCGACATTTTACCCTATCATTGAGAAATAGCACTTCTTTCGCTCTGCGTGGTTATTTTTGAATTTAGCCCGTTTTAAGGATTTTTTTCCCCACCAGTAAGAAATAAGAGAAGGTTGGAAACTCGGGATCCAAAAGCGAGCCATCACGAGTCTTTGAAACCTCGTACGTCTTCGAATTTTCTTTCCAGCGCCAAATTTTAGTCATGACCCTTCTCTCACATCCCTATAGAACCGAGAAAGTCGCATTAGAGATTAGTCTTCGCGTCTTTAAGCCATGAAATTTGCCTGTATTTACATACTACCTCGCTTGTTCTGACCCGTACTTGGAGCTCACTGTACACCAGTTCAACGGATTTCTTTCGGCAACCGACCCGAGGTCACGCCGGAAGTCTTCGTATCGTAAATGCGGATTCGATTTGGATATCGTATTTCTTCGATATTATAAGTTAAATACTTTTGTATCTTAGGCTGTTAAAAAATACACTCACCATAATTTTCGAAATTATAAGTTAAATACTTTCGTATCTTAGGCCGTTAAAAAATACACTCACCATAATTTTCGAAATCATAAGTTAAATACTTTTGTATCTTAGGCCGTTAAAAAATACACTCACCATAATTTTCGAAATCATAAGTTAAATACTTTTGTATCTTAGGCCGTTAAAAAATACACTCACCATAATTTCGAAGAAATACGATATCCAAATCGAATCCGCATTTACGATACGAAGACTTCCGGCGTGACCTCGGGTCGGTTGCCGAAAGAAATCCGTTGAACTGGTGTACAGTGAGCTCCAAGTACGGGTCAGAACAAGCGAGGTAGTATGTGAATACAGGCAAATTTCATGGCTTAAAGACGCGAAGACTAATCTCTAATGCGACTTTCTCGGTTCTATAGGGATGTGAGAGAAGGGTCATGACTAAAATTTGGCGCTGGAAAGAAAATTCGAAGACGTACGAGGTTTCAAAGACTCGTGATGGCTCGCTTTTGGATCCCGAGTTTCCAACCTTCTCTTATTTCTTACTGGTGGGGAAAAAAATCCTTAAAACGGGCTAAATTCAAAAAATAACCACGCAGAGCGAAAGAAGTGCTATTTCTCAATGATAGGGTAAAATGTCGAGGCTTTATTTCACGTTTTGATGATTTTATTGAAATTTTTGATGATTCCCCATACATTTCCTTATAACAGGACACCACAGAAACCAAGCTTGGGCTACCTGTGGTAAAATTGACGCTAAAAATTACGATTCAGTACTGATCACGGCACGGTCACGCAATTAATCAGATAATTTTTGAAATATATAAACTAGCTAGGATTATTTATTCATTAATTTATGTATTTAATTAATTAATTAATTAATTTTTTTATTTTAATTGTATATATTATTTTATATGTGTATTCTTATCTTTATTATGGTATACGTATTTTTGTATTAGGAGAGCATTTTTCAGTTATATATATGTCGTTATATGTCATAATTATAGTAGTTAGTTTGCATATCCAAATCAGGATTTATGTCTTGCCAACCTTTTAACCAGTTTTAACAAATAAACTATGTATGTATCTAAAATAAACCATGATTACAATCGTAATTCCTTCGTATAAACATCCCATCAACAATAGCACTGATGATTCAAAGCTTCAGTGACATGTTTACTACGAACATAATTCAGTAGGTATTACCCTTCTTACTAGTATTCTATTTGAACTTTTGATTTCTTTGCAGACCGAGAACAGCCAACCACTAGATATTATTAGAGCAATAACCAGACGATGTACACAGCATGTATTAACAGTATAAATGTACCTGACATCCGTGGGAAGTACACTAGAACTGTGAAAACTCTATTGAACGATATATTAGATGTAACGGTTGGCTTTAATCTTGATAGATTTATCCTACAGGATTTGTATTTTGATATATTGTATTTAGTTTAGGGCAAAGCAGTAGTATTTTGATATATTGTAATTTTAGAATTTTCAGCGCTTATCTATTTTAAGTAATAGATAAAATATGAGCGGGAGACCTTTATGGGCAATTAAAACGGCGAGCCGCAGGCGAGCCGTTTTAAAGCCCATAAAGGTCGGACGCGAATATTTTATCTTACTTGTGAAATGAATTAATAATTCATGAGTTTTGAAATGTTATTAACAAATGAGGACTTAGTTGATTGTATGACGAAATTGAATAGCATATTATTCATTGATAATAACAAAATTCTTTCATGGCTTAGTTGCCGGAATGAGTTCTCCCAAAGGAGTTTCGAAATATTGAACACTGAATTTAACAGTTCATTTTCATAAAACAGTAATGATGAAAAGGTAAATTATACACCGTGAAAAGATGAAACAACTTACTGACGTTTCGGACGCTAGTCCTTCGTCGGAGTAAAAGAGAAAGAAGTGGTAGAAAGGAGTGTATATATGATAGAATAAGACAAAAGAAACCAATGAGAGCAAGGTAGGCAAGGAAACAAAAACAAACAATCAAAAGAAAAAAGAAAAGGTTAGTTGAAAATAAAGCGTTCATTAATCCCGTTGGGACTAAGAGTGCCCAATAGGTGAATAAGCCGCATTTCTTTGGTCTTGCGACAATCATTGTTGCCGTTAAGCAAAGAAAGACCGAAAACAATGAAGTCAGAAAGAGAATGGTTAGCTAGATTAAAATGGCGGGAAACTGGTTTGGTGGGATCGTTATTGCGAATATCATAAAGATGATTGCAAATGCGATCACCAAGACGGCGGCCAGTCTCGCCTACATACAAAAGATTACAGCGGGTACATTTAATACAATATACAACATTAGAAGTGGTACAAACAAAATGGTCAGTGATTTTAACAGTTGATTTAGGACCGACAACAGAAGTGTGAGAGACTATGTGAGGACAAGTATAACAACGTTTACGAGAACAGCGAAAAGTACCAGGTTCTTTGTTAGAGGGAAGAACTCCCTTGACCAAGAAAGAACGGAGATTACGATCACGTTTATAGGAAAAGAGAGGGCGGTTGTTGAAAATAGCAGAAGTGCGAGTATCAGAGTCAAGCAGAGAAAAGTTGCGGTTAACAATGGGTTTAATGGAAATGTTAATAGGATGATACGTAAGAGTGAAAGGAATGCGGTCATTAGAGGGACGAGTGTGAGGAGTGAGAGCGGTGGTACGATCAATAGTAGAAACTTTACGAATGGCGCGATCAATAACATGAGCAGGATAATTACGCTTAAGGAAGAAGGAACGCATCTCAGAACATTTAACAGAAAAATCGAGATCAGCACTACACAAACGACGAAGACGAAGAAATTGCGAGAACGGAATAGCGTTAAGAGTGTGCTTAGGATGAGAAGACGAGTAGAGTAAATAAGAATGAGAGTCAGTAGGTTTGTAATGGACACTAGTGCTAAGACGGTCGTCATTAACACTAAGCAAGATGTCAAGGAAAGTGACTGATGTTTCACTAACCTCCCACGTAAAGTCTAAGGCAGGGTGAAAAGAGTTAACAAAAGAGATGAAAGAATCTAAGTCATTACGCGAACAAGAAGTAGCGCCAATACACTTCACTTTCCTTGACATCTTGCTTAGTGTTAATGACGACCGTCTTAGCACTAGTGTCCATTACAAACCTACTGACTCTCATTCTTATTTACTCTACTCGTCTTCTCATCCTAAGCACACTCTTAACGCTATTCCGTTCTCGCAATTTCTTCGTCTTCGTCGTTTGTGTAGTGCTGATCTCGATTTTTCTGTTAAATGTTCTGAGATGCGTTCCTTCTTCCTTAAGCGTAATTATCCTGCTCATGTTATTGATCGCGCCATTCGTAAAGTTTCTACTATTGATCGTACCACCGCTCTCACTCCTCACACTCGTCCCTCTAATGACCGCATTCCTTTCACTCTTACGTATCATCCTATTAACATTTCCATTAAACCCATTGTTAACCGCAACTTTTCTCTGCTTGACTCTGATACTCGCACTTCTGCTATTTTCAACAACCGCCCTCTCTTTTCCTATAAACGTGATCGTAATCTCCGTTCTTTCTTGGTCAAGGGAGTTCTTCCCTCTAACAAAGAACCTGGTACTTTTCGCTGTTCTCGTAAACGTTGTTATACTTGTCCTCACATAGTCTCTCACACTTCTGTTGTCGGTCCTAAATCAACTGTTAAAATCACTGACCATTTTGTTTGTACCACTTCTAATGTTGTATATTGTATTAAATGTACCCGCTGTAATCTTTTGTATGTAGGCGAGACTGGCCGCCGTCTTGGTGATCGCATTTGCAATCATCTTTATGATATTCGCAATAACGATCCCACCAAACCAGTTTCCCGCCATTTTAATCTAGCTAACCATTCTCTTTCTGACTTCATTGTTTTCGGTCTTTCTTTGCTTAACGGCAACAATGATTGTCGCAAGACCAAAGAAATGCGGCTTATTCACCTATTGGGCACTCTTAGTCCCAACGGGATTAATGAACGCTTTATTTTCAACTAACCTTTTCTTTTTTCTTTTGATTGTTTGTTTTTGTTTCCTTGCCTACCTTGCTCTCATTGGTTTCTTTTGTCTTATTCTATCATATACACTCCTTTCTACCACTTCTTTCTCTTTTACTCCGACGAAGGACTAGCGTCCAAAACGTCAGTAAGTTGTTTCATCTTTTCACGGTGTATAATTTACCTTTTCATCATTACTGTTTCATTAGAAACACCGACGCAGCTCACACTAGTTTTTAGCTAGTTATATCAGTTCATTTTCATAGAGAGGTTGTAGTAGAAACATGGCTGATCGGTTTCGCTCTGCAAAGAGTAAAGAAGAAGAGTCCAGTTTAGTGTCGGAAGCTACTCCAAAAGCTACTCAATACAACACTAAATGGGGCATAAAAGTTTTCGAGGAATGGCAGGAACAACGGCCAAATAAATTAGCAATGTTAGAACACGTTGGAGTGGCCGGTCTCAAAGGTGATGACGTTCAAGATCTGACCGTTAATCTGGAGCACATGTTGCCAAATACCTTAAACTTTTGGTTGTGTAAGTTCGTTGGCGAAGTGGCCAAGAAAAATGGAGAGCGTTATCCACCTAAAACGCTTTATTTGGTAATGTGTGCGATTAACCGACATTTAAGTGAGACGAGAGGAGAGAATGCATTGAACGTTCTCAATAAAGCTGACAAGAGGCAAGTAAATTTATTGGGTGTTTTAAATGAATTGCCTTAAATCGCATTTTATATTTAGGTGGAAAAATATTTATTTCAGAGGATTCGTTGAGCAGTAATATTAATAATTTTTGTGCAAGTTCAGTATTTAACAACTGCAATATCAACTTTGGGTACGCGAATAAGTAATATCTATAATATTGGCATGTATTCATGTACAAACTTATTGATTAATAAACCTTGTAGAATTCCAAAGAACACGACTATTTATAAAAGTTAAGCATACTAATTAGGCGGGTTAGAGATCTTTATAAAAGTTAAGAATACTAATTAGGCGGGTTAGAGATCTTTTTATAAAAGTTAATCATATTAATAAGCATACTATTTACAATTCATCAACCCCAGCCTTTCCCTGCTGACTATTCAACCCTCCCCGTGCTTTAAGTTTCACACGTTCTGTATCGAGAATTACAAACCATCCACGTGACCTGAATCCAGGTCTTTCACTGGGTAATTACCTCATGCATTATTAATGAATTTTACAATAGCTTTTATTATTTTAATAGCGTTAAACGCTGTACTCTCGTATGATTGAAATTGTAATTTTTACGATGCTCAAAACAATTGCATATAATTATATCTCTTTTTGTCACATAAGGACACATCGTATTATAAAAATCAACTGAATCTCTTAAATCAACATTGTGGTTCGAAGTCGAATTAGAAGAAAAAAATATATCCCAACGAAAGAGATTTTTTTCTGTAGTTACATTTTTGCTAATTTTGCCAGAAATACAGGATATTGGTGTGAATAAAAACAAGAAAAGGACACAAACTATGATATCTGGATGAAAATGAACCTCAAACGAGAGATTCAAAATATTAAATGGCGTTTTGTCTGAAGCTATACAACACGGATTCCATTCACTTCTAATGAAACGATTACAAAAATCGTCCTTGTTTTTATACAGTCGCTAACAACTGTGAGGTTCACATTCCACAATCAAATTGGAGTTTAGAAGTTGGTTAGTACGGTGGGAGGGAAACCTGAGAACCCAGAGAAACCTCTGCAAGAACAGAACGAACAGTAGCTAGGTCAAGAATGTAAATTTTTGTGCAAGAAGCTAGCAATTCTTCTCCGTCTCGATTTCTGTTCACAAGTCGCACTTCCATCTCGATTCCGCATGAGATAAAAGATATAATTCATTAACCGAGTAAAGCCAGGGAATAATTGAACGATCAAAATAGTACCTTCAGACGGTTTGTTTGGATACAATGCCTTGCCTCAAAAAGGTGGTCGCACAAGTTTCATCTCCTCAATTCAAGACATACAAGATGGATCGCGAGGACTCAGGTGGATTGAAAGGCTGTCAAGTAGTTAGCCGACTAGATCATCTCGTTTGATTACATGGTGCCTTTCAGTTAGAAAACTTAACACGGCCAAAAATCCATCATTTTGAGATTGTTATTCAACCATCGCAGACAACAACTTATATTTCCTTGTTTAAATGATCAGATTTGCATATCATTCATGCACTGCGTGACTAGTGGAACGTGATAGGACGATAACCAATAGAGATAGGGGGTTCCCCTAAATATGTCAGTATTAATGATATTAGCCCAAGGCTATTTATAAAGAACATAGACCACGATCATGACTTGTTGAATATGATAGCGTGTTATGATATGGTCTTGCTATATTCTGTATATTATATGCCAGAATAACGTAACAGAAAAGCGGTTCTCTCAAACACTAGAAGCTGAGTAAACTCATAAGTTCAGTTAGAAAGTTGTCTCATTGGGGAAAGCATGGTTCTTGTGATATTTAATGAGCGATGAACATTGTCACCTTAGTGCTCTTCGCTCTTTTTATTGTGGTCAAATGTTCTGTATCTCAACCGGCTTACAGGGAAAGGCATACAGGGTGCCTGGGGAGAGGTTAGGGGCCTGGGGAGACCTTCAATCTTGGTCAAAAATGTTGAGAAATTTTTGGTTTTGATGGTGTTTTCATGAAAAGCATGAGAAATTCCCCTTAAGACGACCCCCTCCCCCCCCAAACAATGTTCGGTTTCGAGGGATACAGGGCTGCTTTACCTACTGGGACCAACACTGTCCTGGGGGAGAGGGGGTACGGACAATATTTTTTTTAATAAGGGAAATTCTACTATTTCATGATTAGATGAAAAATTCTCAACTCCTTTTATCCAAGATTGTTGATACTCAGCTTAGTATCCCTGAGCCTGTTCACACTTAGCTAGTCACTTCTTTGCGCCAAAACGAAACAAATCATAGCAACTAATCTACCAATAAGGGATCGGATCACGCCTCTTATAACCGGTATATAAAGAATATGGGGAACACAACACAGCAGGCTTTGGGCTTTTCCATTTTTATCGTACGTACAGTATTAATGCCACTACACCACAGCAGTAAACGCGATGACTGATCCAAACGAAGCTGTTATTGTACCACTGATGAACCTACTGAGAGCCTTGCACGAGTTGTTTAGAATGGTGTACGACATTATACAACTGCTGCTATTGAACCAAGTACAGGAAAGAGACGAGGGTAATGAGAAAGTTCCTGAAGAAAATGAAGAAAATATTTAGATACGGGTAAGAAAAAAAGCTGGAATAACCTTTATTCACCAATCAATAATTCCAGTAAATAATCCTTTTATTCAACTGAACCTGCTACTATACAGTTTTCAGTGCGCAACTTGTGATGAACTGCTCGCCACAAGATATAAAGTGAAGGGAAATACCATAAAAGATTAGGCAGATTAAGGTTCCCGTTTTTCCTTCCAGCAAACGACAAACGTGAACACGTTTTCATCGTTTCCCTACACATCACTTAACCTTTTACAAACCTTCCCGACAAAGACACATATTCTTATTTTTATCTACTACTTGGAGATCATTGCGGATCCATTGCGTTTCACGTTTGCCTTACCCTGAGTAAAGGGACCGGAAAGCGTTGCTTGACGACACTGAAAGCGTCTGTGTGGTAGACTAACCGAATGAATATAACACAGGAAACAGGCCGTTCAACAAAGTGTCAATTCTAATTAGCCAAATCAGTGACCTGTGTGGAATTCATTAGGTATTACCCTTCTTACTAGTATTCTATTTGAACTTTTGATTTCTTTGCAGACCGAGAACAGCCAGCCACTAGATATTATTAGAGCAATAACCAGACAATGTACACAGCATGTATTAACAGTATATTTGGACTTGACATCCGTGGGAAATACACTAGAACTGTACAAAAGTTTAAAAAGTTGAACAATGTATTAGCTGTAACGGTTAGGGTTAATCTTAATAGATTTATCCTTCAGGATTTGTGTTTTGATATATTGTAATTTAGAATTTTCAGTGCTTAGCTATTTTAATAGCTGTTAATGTTTTTACTCTCGAGTAGTCTGTAATCCAGTTCTTGAAGCTGCTCGTTAATTGAAGTTGTAATAGTGAGGATGCTCAAAACAATTGCATATAAATATATATCTCTTTTTGTCACGCAAGGTCACAGCGTCTTATAAAAATTAACTGAATCACTTAAACTAACATTGTAGTTTATGAAGTCCAAGTCAAATTAGAAAAAACATTATCCATGCAGAATTCATTTCAGCCTACTAATAATATTCATATAAAGAGAAGTTGCACAATTTTTTTTGTGTAGTTACATTTTTGTAAATTTTGCCAGAAATACAGGAAGTTCGTATAATAAAAACAAGAAAAGGACGCAAACTATGATATCTGGATGAAAATAACCCTCAAAAGAGAGATTCAAAATATTGGATGGCACTTTGTCTGAAATACATCATGGATTCCATTCACTTCTATATTTAGATTCGAGGAAAGATTTTCCTTACTACCTGCGGCACTCAATTTTAAATTCGAAACTATTTCAAAAATCGTCCTTGTTTTACCAAAAGATATAACTAGCTAAAAACTAGTGTGAGCTGCGTCGGTGTTTCTAATGAAACAGTAATGATGAAAAGGTAAATTATACACCGTGAAAAGATGAAAAAACTTACTGACGTTTCGGACGCTAGTCCTTCGTCGGAGTAAAAGAGCTTGTTTTACCAGTCGCTAACAAATCTGTGGTCCACATCCTACAATCAAATTGGAGTTGATTAGTACGGATTAGATTGTGACGTAGCAGTAAAGAATATTGTGACGTAGGACGTAGGCAATCGGTCATTGGTTGAGACGCGCGCTTATATGTATTTGTCAGTAGTGACAGCTATTTATATTTTATTGTTAAGCTTAGTTTTCAATTTTTTATCAATTCGTTTTCCCTACATCATGGACTTACTAGAAGGAATGCACGAGATAATTGAGATGATCGTCTGCATTTTATACTTGATTCACATGAACCGTTTAGAGGCTGACAGGAGAGAAGAGAGGGCTACAAGGGGAAAAGAACCCGTTGAACATGACGAGGAGGAATAAAAGGTTCAAGAAACGTGAAGCAACAGTATGATAACAGCACAATATTTCGATTGTTTTATTCTGCAATATTTCCTTTAAAAATGTTATAAGACTTTATACATTTATGCATAGATGACTAAAAACTATAACAGGGAAGGGGGTTTTCGGAGCATTAAAGTTTTTAGAAAAATATGTTTTCGCCATCAAATTTTTCAATTCAGTTTTGTTTCATATTTAATGTCAACTAATTAGAATTGTTCCACATATTATTTGATTTTCTTTGGATAGAAAAACATAGACAGTACCCTACCCCGGTCAGGCTTGCCCGCGCCGTAATGCTAAAGGTTACGATCTTGTGCATGAAAAAAGCACGCATACCGGTATTTATAAAATAAGTTTCAACGACAAAAAACGCCCTCTGCAAAATGAGGAAGACTGGTGACGAGCAGCATGGAAGCGAGGTCCTACAGGCCTTCGCGGGATTTTCCTTCGTTGTTTTGAATAATAATGGGTACTTCAACTAAACTTTCTGAAGAAGATATACCGGGCATTTCGCTTTTTGCCGAAATCCGAGGCAAAGGCTTAAAAACGAAAGCTCAATTGGTGAAGAGGCGATTATCGCTTCTCGCGCACTTATCGTACAACCGGCCCCTTCAAAGAATAATAGCGTCTAAAAACAACTATTATGCATAATTTTGTGATTTGATGAATGAAAGTTGATTTATGATTAGTATGTACGGCTGCTGGAGCACTCAGAAATGTAGTATTCCACAAATTCGAAGTTCGCGAAGTTATTTTTTCGTGTGTGCGAACAGATAACTTGTGTGTGAAAATATTATGAATATTGTTGTCCTTCTATTCTAAACTACTTGTTGAATTTCCCTAGAGTTCAAGATTATATCGAATATTTTCTTAGTACTAGTTCAACAGAATATTGCGGATATAGTTATCTAGGCAACATTCTTCCCTTGGACAGTTTTATTATCAAGCACCAAAGGGTATGGCGATAGGGCCTTTTCTGTAAGTGGTCATATGTTGTGGAACAATCTGAACGCACTGCGAAAGGAAAGTAATTTGGAACATTTTAAAAAGAACCTTAAGATTCACTTATTTTGAACACTTTTTAATATTTATTTTTAATTTATACTAATAAAAATATCTATATTCACATTTTTTACACATATTAATATAATAATATATTTCATAAATATTGTACTAAGCGCCATTGAACTTTGGGATTTTGGAGCTATATAAATTGTTTATTATTAATATTCTTATTAATTTATTATTATTATTATTATTTCAACTTCAGACATTTTTGCTACATGAATACAGAATATTGCGCGCATGAATAGTCTAAGCAAATATCTGCATGACTGGTTTTACAAAGATGTATACAAATTTAACAATTGTACACAATCTCACAGTTCTGTGAAATAACCCATTTCTGAAACTTTCTTACAATTTTTAGACCTTCAGTGAAGCCTACATCAGCCAGTTTACTAATCGAATCCGTGTGATACCCAGATAGAAAATCAAATACTATGTTGACTTACTTTACTTTATATCCTGGGTACATTCTTTTAAGACTAGATCATAAGTCAGTATAAGTTTAATCGACCCCTTCGCTGACCATTTCATTTCCAAAAGTCGGAATGTTCCAGTTTTATGTGATCTTTACGAGCCTTGTAATTTAGATCTAGATTATCTAGAACTGTTGCGAAAGTGCTTAGATGTCAAGCTGAACATTTTAGACGAGGAGATAAAAGCGGTTGAGCAAGACACAAGAGATCAAGCTAAGGGCCCAGGTTTTTTTAGACATCGTGCTGGCAGAATTGGAGCCTCTGTATGTGGTGCTGCCTACAACACCAACCTAGCTCAGCCCTCCCAGTCACTGATCCAATCTATCTGCTACCCCCACTTGTACAAGCTGGATAACAAGGCCATTCGACATGGCATCAAGTACGAACAGTATGCCATTAATGCGGATATGAAAGCTTAATGAAAACAAAGCATATTAACTTTGAACTTAAGAGATGTGGTTTGTTCATCAACAGGGAATTTCCTTTCATCCATGCAACCCCAGACTTTTTAGTTTCTTGCAATTGCTGCGGATTGGGATGTGGAGAGGTGAAATGTCCCATTTCCATCCCCAACTGTGACTTTAAGCAGTATGTTCTACAAAAAAACTCTTGTCTTGAGGTGGTAAATGGCCTAATGAAGCTAAAGAAGAGTCACAATTATTACTTACAGGTTCAACAACAGTTGTTTACTCTGCCAGAAAGAAAATATGCTGACTTTGTTGTTTGTGCTGTGGATTCAGATGGAAATGCACACATTGTGTGTGAGAGAATTTACCCAGACCCCCACCACTTCAAAACTGTCGTGAAAAAGCTTGAAGCATTTTGGAGGATTGGCATACTCTCTGAGATCTTGGGACGGTGGTACACAAGAAAGTGCAATGTTATCATTAAAGTTCCAGGTGATCAAGCAGTCTGCTTTTGTAGAGGACAGTGCAGTGATGAGATGGTCTCCTGCAGTAATGCTGACTGTCCTTATGGCCAATTTCACATAGAATGTTTGGCTGTAGGTGGGAAGTCCATACCTAAAAGATGGTATTGTCCTCACTGCAGCAGGCTGCCACAGTTTAAGAGAGGAATTGGGGCTTCAAAAGCCAAGCCGAAACCATCTACTGTCAACCAAGCTGCAATGCAATGCAATGCTATCTGTGTTTGTAATGAAAAGGCACTCATAAGTGATAAACTGGTCGAGTGCCACAATGCCAACTGTACAAATGGTCATTTTTTTCATCTTAGCTGTTTGGGATTGAAAAGAATGCCAAAGAATCACCAGTCAACGTGGGTGTGTGGTGCCTGTAAAGCTAAAGAAAACAAATCATCCACACCTACCACTTCTACTTCTTCAAAGACAACCTCTGCCAAGCCAAGCAATTCACCATCACCAGAAACTTCAGAATCACAAACAGATGATTGTAATAGTGACAGTGAAGATGATATTGAAATCACACAGGTTACAACCGGTGTTGCTGACAAGTATAGTGCCCTTGCAACACTAAACAATGCTGATTATGACCTCATCAGTGATCCTGCTGGATGGCTTAATGGTGATATAATTCAAGCTACCCAAGTATTATTGCAGAATGTAAACCAGTCAATTGAGGGATTTCAGCACCCAACCCTAGGAAGAGTAAGGAACTTTGATGTAGTTTCGGGAGAATTTATTCAGATTTTGCATACAGGGACTGATCACTGGGTATGTATTAGCAGTATAGGATGCTTACCTGGTGTTGTAAATCTTTATGATAGTCTCTACCATCATGCAATTAGCCAGGAAATAGAGGAGCAAGCAAATGACTTAATCGGTGGAAGACTAGTTAATTTAGAATTTGTACCAGTTCAGCAACAAAGTAATGGTAGCGACTGCGGAGTTTTTTCAGTTGCTTTTGCTACGTGTTTGGCTTTTGGTACTAACCCCAGTCATGTAACTTTTGATGTTGCTAAAATGCGTCCCCATTTATTAGCTTCCCTTAAAGGTGGACAAATAAGCATGTTTCCAACTTTTTAATTCATTCTTTAGCAAAGAAAATTATTAGTGATAAGTAATAGTCAGTAATATGACATAAATATTATAATAAATAATTTTCAATAAATAACCAAAAGCAAAAAGCTGATAATCAAAATAAATACTTCATTTAAGCGATTTAAATCAGACATCTTTTCATTGGAACTCAGTGAATAAAATGTAAAAATGTTTGTGTCTGAACTGTCCAGCATTATCAGCTTCTTACTTTAGGCTCAGTCAAAACAGATTAATTCTGCTTTGAGAAATACACCAACATATTAAAATCTTTTCTTTCGAGATTCAATCTACATCTCTTATTATGAAATCTAGTGACAATATTAAAATAAGCAGGAACCCATGTTCAGGGAAATGGTGTATCAGGGAAGAAACAGTAACATGACAATGAGTCATACATAGAGCAATATTTCTAGCAATAAAATTAATTAATAAACATTTCAGTTGCTATTGAATATTATTAGACCTCTGTTTACCTTTGGCATAATATTTTTCAATTTCTCTCTGGCTAAAAAATTGTTAGTTGAATCAAAATCAGTATTCATGTGTTAGCCAAAGTTATCTTCTTAGCACATAATCTCAGATGAAAAATTAGGCCATAGGTAAAGAGTTATTTTCACTTTCTTTTTCCTTCATGCCCTTTTTCATATCAAAATTTAATTTTTAAGATTGTTTGTCCCCTCCATATTTGGACTTGTTGAAGAACGTGAATAAAATTGTTGCTTTATTTCTAGTGAAATAGTAATTGTGATTTTTTTGTGTTTTGTGCCTGTCGCAATGTAATAATGATTTCTCCTGGTATAATGTTATTATAGAAAAAACTTTAAACATTGTTACCACCCCTGCTTTTTATGAAAAATGTACTACTCAAATGGCACTATGGAAGGACAAAAATTAACAAGTGCAGAGCAAACCCTTAAAATGCGGTCAACGATTGGTACCTGGAATTCAGGTGACCCATTCTGGTTGCTGCTTACAAAGTTTGTGGGCAGTGTTCCTTCCAGAATAGTGTATTTTCGCCGCAGTAGACCAATCACTCTTCGACGTGTATCCTAACACTGGCTATCCCCCTTGAATGTTCAACGTCAATGGGATCTAACTGGGCTTTCCCTTTGGTAAATGCTGGAATTACCAGTTTTCCATGCTTTAAACCAACACTTTCTGTGATGGTAAATCCCCGATCAGCCATGACTGTATCCCCTGGGGTCAACTTATCTAAGAATCCACAATTCTCAGTTAAATATTTATCTGAGGTGCGGAGCAGCAGTAAGGGGGACTCGCGGTTTCCCCAGGAACCCATGTCATTTTTACGGGAATTACCCGCGTTTACGCCTATAGGAAACTTTTTTACGGCACGGGAATAACCCGCGGAAATAAGCGGATTACACTGTTTGCTCCCTTACTGCTGCTGTGTTGGGTACCGCAAACGGAGGTTAAAATATTTGTTGGATATACGATGCATGAATGTAAAAAGTTCACCAATGACTTCTGTATAATTTGCCTAAGATCCAAAGTTAACATACCCAAGCCCAAGGGTTTCTGGTGTTGTGGTAAGAAAATGCAAATAGAAGACGACACGTCAGCACAGTGTTACGAGTGTGGTAAGAATATTCGTAATGCCGTACCAAATGCTACCAGAGAGCAGTATTACGCCAATGGAGGTCGTAAGAAGACCCCATACAAAAGAATAAAATACTTTAGGGACTGGATGAGTCATATCCAAGGTTATCGACCGGTATATTTAGACAACGAAGTAAAGAAGAAAATCATAGACCACTTAGAAGAGCCAACCCCACAAAGTCTACGGAAAACGCTGAAAAAATTAAAACTAGGGAAATATTACAAAGCTATTCCCTATCTTTTGTCTGAAATTACCGGTAAGTCTATTCCCGAGGTTTCTGATATGAGCAGAGCCGAGTGGATGTTTTGTCGGCTGGATAAGGATATTCCTTATTACCCTGACGTAATTTACGAAATATTTTACAAAATAGACCCCAACCACCCCCTGTTAGGATGGATTCCGAGAAAATAAAAATGCAAAACTGGCGTTTATTTTGCCAGAAACCCCACTGGGGAATGCATCGCGCAGAACACCAAGCTATCCCCAGTGGGGTTTTTTGCATTTTGGGCTTACGGGGCTTATTTCATCCCGCGCCAGAGGCCCTCTAGTACATACACATATATCTTTCTTACGACCCACCAGAGGGTGAACTCCGGACAGCGTCCCGAGACACCCCCTGACTTTTCCAATCGCGAAACCCCCCATCGCGGGGTTGAATCGCACTTTCTACCCCTCCCCCCACGGTTGCTGTGAGTGGGGGAGGCTTTTTTTTTCACTCACAGCAACCGGTCCAAATGCGTCTACAGCGAGGCTCGAACTCGGGACTTTAGACCTCCCCAGCTCCAAAGTCCACGATCACAAGCGAACGCCAGACACATCTGGACGCTTATGTATGTGAAAATTATTATATTTAATCTGCATAATTTCTAGACTGACGTTCGATATGTAAATAGAATCCTGTCACGCTTTTTTCAAAGCAGATGTTTACTGAGCAAGCTTTCTTTGAAGCTCTTCTTTTGCCTCCTGGTAGATCTTTTTGCGAGATTCCTCGGAAAGATCTTTTACGACTGTTTTTTTATTCCTTATGTCCGACTTTAATTTCTCGTATTTGTCTTCTTCGGCCAGAATAAGCGAGAATTCTACGTCGTCTATCTTTCTGTCACGCAAAGCCTTTGAGACAAGATCGGTAATTGTATTTACTTTAGCCCTTGACAGAGCTATTGTCGTGTCATGCTTGGATATTTTGCTTGACAACTGTTTCATAATACCCGTAGCAACAGCAGAAATAATACCACAGGCTGCCCCAACGACGGCCAAAGGAACTCCAACGATTATTCCCGGTCCAGTAAGCGAAGTAGCAACGCCGGAGCCCGTTAACACAACGGATATGGACCCTGAAGTTATCGCAATCTTATGTAGCGTAGTCCGGGCTCTGACGTATTTTTTCCTAACTTTTTCGTAGTGTTTTGTCTGCCCTTCCAAGTAAGCCAGGATTAAATTTGCTTTATTGAGCCTGAAGTTTTCGGCATTCATTTCGTTAGGTTCCGTTATTGGTGCCGTAGTGTGATAATTGGGAACATCTGGGTACAACTGAGGTGCTGATGGTATAACATCCATTATATATACTAATGTACGACGCTTTTGGGAATGATATTGAGGAGCAGCCACATCACGACAACCGGGATTACTGGAACTGGAGGGCCTTTAGGAAGATGTTTCCGCATGCAGACCCTAGTAAGTTCGAAAGAAGACCCGATGGGATTTACTATAACGGCTCTAGGATGTACAGCAATGAGGATTTGAAGCCTACGCTGGTTGATCAGATAGACTCTCAGCTGAAGCATCCTAAGATCTTACCGCATAAGTCTAAGCCCGTACAAGGTTGGTCAAAGGAATTATTGCTGGGTACCAGTACTTATCCGATACCCGCAGTTTCATTTGATAAACACCCAAGCTTGGACCTAACGCTGAACATGCGGATCTCTAACAAGCATTCCTTTCCGTTAAAGGTGCGAGATATCTTCAAAAACGTGCCCATTATTCATACCACGGCGAAAGAAGCCCACGAATGGTTAAGCGCTCCTAATATGCGTTATTGGCCGCAGCAGTTGAACTTTGCGGTTTGGTGTGCCACCAGCGGTTGTGGGGTAAGCGCAAACTTGATGAAGAATTCGATATTTATGTTTCACTTTCACTTTACGGTGAGGCGAATACTGCATGAGATGGGTGTTATTGCGCTGCCGGGAGATGCCACGTTTTATCCAAGAGATAATAAATACAACGTTCCAGCTTACGACCGGCTTTGTAAGGAGTTTGGTGTTGTAGGGAAGGATTTTAGGTGTACCGTGGGTGCTAACAATGGTTTGGGGCACATTTGGGCTTATTGGGGGATTGGTGGACATGTGCTAAGCGACAAGGAAGTTCACACGCTGAACCTACAATGGACCATGGCTTCCCACCCAGAAACGCATTATTATTTAAAGGATGAGTGGTGGTGGTTGGCCGGCCCGGGTTCTACTACCAAGCAAGTTAGAGATGGGCCTTTGTTTAAAGATGAGGGCGGTAAGTATGGTGGAGCTAACCCGCTGATTATCAAAATGGTTAACGATGAGCAAACAAAGCAATACTTTAATTTCATACCCCCAGAAGGTAAAGGACTAACTAGAGCCGGCCTTGCCCGTTTGAACCGCAGCATAGAAGCTTACGTGTATTCTATCCTTGGAGCTCAGGTAAATACCCAATCAAGTATAATTGGAAATACGGGCGCCGCAGAAGAGACGCGAGCCGAAGCTTTGATTCTATTCGAAAGTTCAATCTTGGAGGGCGACATTAGCAAGGGCGTACAGCGTTACCAACTAGCTATACAAAATTCTAAGGCGAGGTTGGACTACGCAGTAGCCCCGGGTTGTTGGTTAATGCCCAGTAATTTATCTATAAATACTGGCTCTGTAGTAGGATACAACAATAAACTGCAGCGAGCAACCAAAGACATGAAGTTTGGGGCGAATGACGTGAACTCTGACACTCTTAAGAGCATTCCTCACTTCGTGGAGAAGCCAAAAAAGGTACACGAAACGAAGCTACCCGTAGTTAAGGAACCATCAAAGAAGGTCCTGCCTACGATACCTGAGGAATATGACCATAACCTACTAAAAGCCGGCTTAGCAGCTGCGAGCATTGGTCTGAGTTATTATATATGGCGATGAACAACCCCTACGTAACTGGAGTAGATTGTGTCTATACGACATACACGGGCGAGAAAAAATACACCCAGGCGGCTTGGGTTGATGTCACGGGAATGTCCGTGGATCTGAACTACTCAGGAAAGAAGTTAATCCTTTGTAGTATTTGCATTGGTACAAGCAGTCACGCCAACGTCGGCTTTAGGTTCCTGGATGACAACGGCATACTACAGCCTATGCGCGCGAAGACGAACAACAGGGAGCCTGTGCATTTTTCCGTAGAGCCAAACCCCCTGAGCACCGAGAATTTATCGGTTTGGACTTTCCACATGGTTGCTGATTGCCACGGGAAGGTAAAGCTGCAGATAAGAGTAGATGACACCGGGAGTGTTTGCTTAAACAGCATAGAAAATCAAAGGGATACTATCTACAATCACAAGACCATTAGCACTCTTACGGTAATGAGTCTATAGAAGGGAATTTATTCCCTGAAATATATGAACCCACACGCGAAGGAAGATTGGTTTCTTCATTATTTGGAGGAGAAGGAATACTTAGAACAGCATTGGTATGACACCGGGCTGTGGGTGAAGGTTGGGGGCTTGGGATTAATCGTGTGTACTATTACCATTAACACGGGGTATTCGTGCAATGCTGGGTTTAGGATCGTTGATGAGAATGGCCACCCATTACTGCCCTACAGAAAAAAAGATAATAATAGGAACCCGACCCATTTTTCGTCGGAGCCCCCACCGCGAAGCACAGAGGACATAACGTCAATAACTTTTCACATGATAGCCAATTGTCAATATGCGAAGCTTCAGGTTCTTCCCAACGACGTTGCCTACTTTCGAATAAATGGTCAAGGCGCTGCTTCCGCTGATGCTGCTTGGTGTCATAAACCCATTAGCACCATGACTGCCCTACCCCTGGTGCCAAATTACCAAGGCGGCGCGAATACTATCTTTACTTATCCCCAGTCGAGGACGCCTCGAAGGTCTGACGACGATAAGCCACCAGTAATACACAAGGATAAGATTAACCCTTCATCTTCTTCAGGAGTACCACTCCAATAGCGACAACCAAGATCCAAATGTTGTTGCCAACGAACTTCAACAGTTCACCGCCGGCCCTAAGTGCCAAGGAAACAACCGAACCCAGCAGCCCAGGAAGACCGGCTGCCATCTTTTTTCCCAAGTCCGTCAGCCCATTACCTAATTTCTTTACGCCCGCGCCCGTAGCCTTAAGCGTGGATAGGATAACTCCTACTACGCTCGAAATAGCGACCGCAAATACCAGTGGAACGCCATACTTCAAAAGGGCTCTTTTACCTTTTCCTTGGTGGTAAGCCCCAGCTCCTTTTCCAGGTTTTCCTTTTGTGCCTGTAATTCCGCAACTCTCTCCTGAAGGGTTTCTACTTCCCTTTGGGCTGCCTCCCTTTCCTCTTCGGGACGAGTCTGGTCATTAATTATTTCCTGTTGCCGCTCTATTTGCCCCTCCAGGTCTTCGATAGCCTGATCTCTTTGCCGAATTTGCTCTTCTTTAGTATTGATTTCGGCAACCAACTGCCGCCGTTCCTCCAAAGAGCCGGCTATGGTGGTACGTAAGTTTTTGGCTTCTTCCTTGCTCATGTCCAGGTCTTGCAGGGCGAGCTCGAAGGCCTTTTGGGCTTGGTCTCTATCGCGTAGGGCATTGTCTCTTTGTTCTCTTATTTCTATTATTCTTTGGTTTTTGTCGTCAAGTTCTCTCTTTTGAGCATCGAGAAATAGTCGGTTTTGTCTCATGTAATCTGCTTCCCTTTCTTCCAACGTTTCCTTTAGTCCTTCGACTTCCCTTATCGCTTCGATACCTTTTTGTTGCCGCTGCATTAGGGTCTTGAACTTTTCAAAGGCTTCGCTGGTGTTTTCATCGTTTTCTCTTAGTCTTTCCACCAAATTAGGCCTTCCTAATGCGTCTTTGATTTCTTTTGGGAGATTACTGGTGAGCCTGTCGGAGTCTCTCCTTTGGTAGAGATTTTACCACTTATCCCTTCCTTGATACTGGATTTGAATTTGCCCCTTATCTCCGGTTTGGAAATTAAGGCGGGCCAAGTCCACATTTGGAAATTTCTCCCTTACGTCGTCTAAAAGCCCCCTTAGCATTTCAGTTCTTAGGTCCGTGGAATCCAAGTTTTGCAATTCCAAATATTCTGGAATAGGTCTTCCTGGGTTCCTCGATTGCCACTTGTCCTTTAAGGAACGCCAGGCCTCGCGAACCCGGCTACCATACTTACCCCTTAATTTCGTAAAGAGGCCTTGCCCGTCAACGTTGTCATCAGGAAGTAAAGACTCGTATTCTTCGTCGTTAATATCGATTTGGCCTTCTTCGGTAAGGGGGTCAAAATCCGTTCCTTCTACTTCCATTATATATGATAAGCTCAAAGTTAAACCCCAACGTATTACCTAAGCAGGTTGGCGGACTAAAGGCAGAACGAACCTTTCACCGGGTTACATTCACGCCTTCTAGCGCAAAGCCAGGAGAAACCTTGTACGTAGGCGTACCCCGCCTAACGGATAACCTAGTCTTAGTTCCTGGCACCTTGGCTTTAAGGTTCGACCTAGCGGTGTAGTCAAGCCCCACAGATGAAAGGATTATCGTTAACAACGTGGGTCGCAACATTGTTTCTAAAATGCGCGTAAAGTTCGCCGGGGAATCCTTGCTGGACTTAAATAGGTACGATCTGTATACCACCTATAAGGACCTATGGCTGACAGCCTTTGACCGCGCGCAAAGGATAGAACAAGGAATTGGTAGTGTCATTCTACGTAAGGTCCGCACACCTACGAAAACGCAACCTACTGACGGCAGCGGAGAAACCGCAGTGGCAGACGCAAAGCGAATAAAGGCCGCCTATGGTAGCAAGTATGTCATACCACTGGACTTTGAAGTGATTACGAATCACGGTGTGTATTACCCAAGACAGTTATCCGAGCTACAGTTTGAAGTAACTTTAGCAGATGCTAATAACATCATTGGTGGGCTGACCACTGCACTTACCACAACAACCCCATACTCTATTACCAACTTAGAGCTGCAGTACGAGACCGTGTACAGCGAAGAGCTGGCCCGTAGCGCTGGCATGGAATACAGCGCAGGGAAGGCATTCCTTTACGACCACGTAGTGATGTATAAGACATTTAGCTTCCTGGATAAGACGGATGAGGTTATCAACCAAAGCATTAACCTCCCCCGAAGAAGTCTCACGGGGCTGATGTTGGTGTTTGCCAAACCCTACGAGGCCGGCAAGCGCGACTCAGAAGCCTTTCACAACCCCAACATTACTAACGTAGGAGTAAGCGTTAATGGCGTTCCAAACAAGGTCTACTCGCAGGGAATAAAGCCTGAAGACATTTACAGAGAGGCCGCGCGCAAGTTTGGCGACCAAATTAGCCCTGAGGAATTCTTTAATGATAAATATGCGCTGTGGATCGACATGCGCACAACGAACGACGAAGACCTACATGGTCAGGGTTTACGTCTAGTAAATACGCAGGATGGCATAACATTGGAGATCAAGCGCACCAAGAACGCCAGTGCGAGCGACGGCGACAAGATAAACTGCTACGTTTTCGTCGTGTCTGACGCGCAACTGAGCGTGGAAATGAATCAGCTAAAGAGCGTTGCCTACTAGGCTCGCGTTCCTTGAGCCAAGCGAAAGGATAAAAAATATTCCTTACGTATAATATGCTTCGCGTATTTCAAAACAACGAAACCAAACTGCAATGCATAGTGCAAGGCAACAAGCCTTACTTTAAAGCAAAGGAGGTGGCGCCTGCGTTAGGATACGAAAACACCAAAAAAGCTATTAGTGACCACGTCTCTGAAAAACATAAGAAAAGGCTGAGTGAGTTAAGGGTAACGAATCGCATCCCTTCTACTATTCACCCACATTCCGTGTTCATATCCGAACCTGGGTTTTATCAATTAATATGTAGTTCAAAGATGCCAAAGGCAGAAGCATTTCAGGATTGGGTATTCGAAGAGGTCCTACCCGCGCTGCGTAAGGACGGTCGATATGCAATAGAAAAGCGGTTTGACGGTCCAAACAAGTTGGTATTTAAGATTGAAAATGAATTCGACCTGCATAAGAAAGTGGTTGATTACATCCGCAGGTTTTACCCCCCAATGCTCGTGACCCCTGGTCTAGGCGAACTGCAGGACGGCGACGGTAAACGCATAAAGTGCTGGCAGAAAGGATATCAACGGGGGCAACCCGACCTGCTCATCCTGAATGCGCACACCCATTACCGCGGCTTCTGCATCGAGCTGAAGACTCCAAAAGGCAACGGGGTATTATCCGAGGATCAACGCCGCCTCTTACAGAGGTATGAAGAAAACGGTTATAAGGTAATGATTAGCAGCGACTACGACGTCATTTGCCGCTCCATCGCGGAGTATGCAGAGCGCCTACGAATTCCCTGCAGGTGGTGCTGTAAGGCCTTCAAAACCAGTGAGACTTTGGCAACACACTTAAAGATATTTCATAGAATATATGGACAAGGATAAATTTAACGAGTTAAAGTTCATACAAACGCACTGGCGCGATTTGCAGGTGGGGGAGATTTACGAGATAAAGAATTATGTGGTCTTCGAAGACTTGGACCGCCTGCGTTTGGTCTTAAAGAATAAAAAAAGAACATACACCCTTTGGGCGCCCGATAGGATAAGGTACGCCATCGAAGGGCAGGACGTTACCCATGTTATGAGTCATGGTAAAAAGGATGGTAAATGGGTATTTGACGTAGTCAAGTATGAGCCTGAGAGTCCTCTGCATTCGTAAGGACGTCTAATGGGTCCGCTGCGCCTTTGGGTCAGCCGAGCACCAATGGCCCACAAAGGATTCTTCGAGAAATGCACTGCCACAATGAAGGCAGGTGCATTTTTTACGCGGTTTGGGTATCGGCGGCTTACAAGGGGTAATGCAGTCTGCAGGTAGTTCGCACGTAATACAGTCCATACATTGAAAGGGTGATTAGGAATCCTCCAAGAAATGCGGCTGCGTAGGCTAGCATATATCCAAGGCGGCTGCAAGGCCCTTTAAAAGGGGTCCTTATTATTCTTGTTGTTTTGTTGAGGTATTGTTGATCCCTAACAAACAACAAGAAAAATAAGATCAGGATTTGAAACTCTTTGCACAAACCCTGCTTTACTATCAAAGGCCCCTTACTACTTTCGAGCTTTCCTTACCGCCTCATTACTGGCATGCCAAGCATCAAAGCGATCTAAGTACTCTTTAAAGCCGCCTTGGCCCTCATACAAACACTGCCAAATATGTTGGTCACTTCTTTGACAGCCGCAGCGCTCACAAAGCGCCTCCCAATGTTCCCTGTTCTCGCACCTTACGCCTTCGACGCGGTCAAACTCCGCGAACGTTTCGTCTATTTCCTTCTTGCGGCGCGTTAACTCCTTTGTGGTGTTGACCGGACAACATCGGGCGGCAACGTCGCCGTGTTTTAAACATGCTACGCCAACCAAGTCGTACCCGAGGCATCTATGTTGGTGCCAGGCGTCGGTAACGTCCTCGTCGCAGCGCACGCATACGTTCTTTAAACAAACCCTTTTATTACGATGGTACTCCAAAGCCTGCGCGCTGCTAAACTGCTTATCGCAGTCTTCGCAAACGGTAACGTTGTTTACTTTCTTACTGCATACCCGCCTTTCGACGTGATATTGCAACCGCTGCCGGCTGCTAAAACCCCTCTTACATTGCTCGCACTCCATTATATCTATGTGTTATTTAACCCTTATAAGGGATACCGAATGAAGTCCTGCACGCTTTCCTTCACCCAGCCCGCCATCGTCAGCAGGGCACCAAACCTTTCCGCGCGCTTCAGGCCGCACATTTCATCATACAACTCCTTTACGCGTTCATTCAACCGGTCTATCTCCTCCCTTTGCATTTCGACCGTCCTCTCCAGGTCTGACTTTTCTTTGACGACGTTAACCATTGCTTTGACTGCTTCCACGGGCTCCATATATATCAGGGAACAAGTTCCCTTCGAAAGAAGGGATATAATGAACCCGAATCACATGCCTTGTAACGCTCTGATAGTAGGACCCACCGGCTGCGGAAAGACCCAATCCCTTAGTCAAGTCGTCCTCAGGAATTACCCAGGTCGCCTCAAGTACTTAGTCAAGTCCTATTAAGTTACTTATCAAGTCCTTCTCAAGTACTTGCTCAGGTTACCTTAAGTTACTTATCAAGTCCTTCAAGTCCTTAGATATAAATGAGTGAATCGAAGGTAGAGCAGCCCCAAGAGGAGCAGAAGATTACCAAGGCTAAATCTCCAGGCAGAGTCGCTGCCGGTAAGAAGCTCGCGGAGATGAACAGGAAGAACAAAGCCATGCAAAAAAGAAGAAAAGGTGGAGGAGAAAGAAGAGGAATCCTTTATTAATCCTGGGTACGTCATCGGCGCGTTAGGAGTCATCATAGCAGCAGGCAGCCTCTACTTACAATGGCGGGCTACGAAGCCAAAAGTAGAACCCGTGCATGTGCCGCCAACATATCACGCACCCGTGCAGGAGCCCCCTAAGAGAAGCAAAATACCCGTGATGGAGTAATAACCTTCTCGCTTTGTAATATAATGTCAACCGCGTTATTGAAAACTGTTGAAGAAGCAGCTATCATTACTTCCATCGTTGCGGGTATTGGTTGGGTAGGTAAGAAAGTGCTCAAAGAAGACTTTACTGAAGACCCAAGCAAGAGCTTCGCTAATTTTGCTAAGATGACCGCTGCCGTAGGCGGGGCTATCATGGTAAAGGATTACCTACGGAAGGAAAAGTACCTCCCTACGGTGTAATATATATGGCTAGCGTGGTCGCAGGTGGAGTTATTGCAGCTTTAGCATTCACTGGAGCTAATTATGGTGGTCAGTATTTGGATAGATTAGTTAGAGGTGATGGCAGCGGAGATTTGGCCGCCGAAAGGAAGAGACACGACTTAGCGCTGGAGAAATATCAGCGAGACGTGGCGGCTTGGAATGAAAAAAGACAAGCTTACAGGGATTGGTTGGACAAGAACTACCAAGACAAGATGCAGGCGGATAAGAACTTTGAAAACACAGACTACGCCTTTAAGCTTTATGCGCAGGCGCACCCCGCGGCATTGACGGGGTTAAAAAGGCCTCAGTTCAAGAATTACTACCAGCCTTCTAAGAAACAAAAAGATAGTGAGCTGGTCTTCGTAGGAATCGCAGGGCTGGCGGGAGGCGTAGCTTTGGCGTACTTAGTCTAAGCTACGCTTAGCCTCTAGAAGGTAACTTTGTTGCCTAGAATATAATGATCGTCTTTTTGGAAGGCGACAAGAATGACTTTACCACTTACTTGAATCCTCCCATCAAAGCCCATAAGGTCCGGCTGGTTAGTTGTTCTTTGTACAATTCTTGGTATAATTTAGTCAATGGTATGGTCACCGTGCATAAGGGATCTAACAATTATCAAGGCGTAATGCTACCCGATGGACATTACACGCCAATCACCCTTGCTAAGGAGCTCGCCAAGCGCGGTTATACTCTCACCACAGGGCTGCCGCACGCAATGACCTTCAAACATAATCTTCCTAACAATTTCTCGGTAACCCTAGGAAAAGCTGATGCATTAGGATCTTTACTAGGTGTCTCAGGCAAGGAAATTACCAACACGGCCATACCCGTGAAATGGAAAGTCGCATCCTCTTACGAAGTCTATTGCGACTTGGTCCATAGTTACAACAATGGAGAAAAGTCTTCTCTCATGTCCAAGTTTCTGCCCAAAGGTAATCCATTTGACCCAGTAGAATACACTCCCATTTCTTTAAGCTATGATTTGTCTCATTTGGTAGAAAGCATAAAGGACGGAAAGACGGTGGATTTTAACGGACGTAAGATCAATCTTGTTTTGGAATTCATATAATGTGCTGCGTAGAGGACAAACTCAAAAGGATTTATTATGGGCCTGAAGGCTATTGGAGAGGAGCGTCGGCCATCAAGAAACTTGCGACCGCGGCCAGGGTATCAGAAGAAACGGCTAAGAACTGGCTAAGAAAACAAACCCTCTGGCAGGTTTATCTTCCCGTGCCCAAGTACATTCCCAGGCCCAGCTTCACCGTAAATACCCCCAATTAAGTTCATCAGGCAGATTTGCTTTTCTTACCACACGACAAGGTAAGAAGAAAGACCTATAGGTACGCTTTGACCGTAGTTGATATCGCAGGCAGATACAAAGACGCCGAACCCATAATTAACCAGCAAGGATTCTGGGGAAGTCGCAGAAGCCCTAGGTAGGATTTATAAGCGCGTCTTGAAATGGCCCAAGCTGCTACAAGTGGATGCGGGGACAGAGTTCATGGGCGTGGTAACTAAGACCCTGAAAGACCACGACACTAAGATTAGGAAAGCCGAAGCTGAGTACCACAGGGGTCAGAGCATCGTCGAAAGATTTAATAAGACCCTGGCCGAGCGCCTCTTTGGGTACCAGTATTGGAAAGAGCTGGAAGATCCCTCCAAACGCAACAGGGAATGGACCCAGAGGCTCCCCCAGGTCGTGGCGGCTTTGAACAACGAGGCGGCCAGGGCTACGGGAATGAAACCCAAGGATGCCATAAAAAAGAAACACGTGGAGCACAAGTCCTACGTCAGAAGTTCGAGGGCGGTCGGACTAAAGGAAAAAAAGCTACCCCGCGACATAGTGGTCAGATACCTCTATCAGCCGGGGGAACTCGAAGGCGGCAGTAAGAGAGCCACGGATCCTAACTGGTCCCTGGAAACGTATAAGATTTCGAAGTCCGTCACCAAGGAAGGGCAACCCGTGTTGTATTACCTAGATGGCCCAAGTCGTGGATTTGTCAAGGAAGAGCTGCTCATAGTCCCCAAAGACTCAGAGTAGTGCTGCTCCACGCGCCCGATTACACTCTAGGCATGTCAGTCTTACGTTACCTCTGCAATGGCCGCGTTTATTATTTATGCGATCCACGGAGAACTGCTGATCGTCATTTGGGTCAAACCTCCATAGTAGTGGTATGTTACATTTGGCACACCTTGCCCCTTTCTTATAGACGTCGTCCACGCATAGGTCGAACGTCATATTTTTTTCTTCGTCGTGCCGCTTGTAGCGAAGGAGTTTCTTGGCGATATTCTCTTTGGCTACGTCCTCTGGCGTCTTATCGTAGCGCAATTGCGGACCCCAGGCTCTTTTTAACTGTTTGGCATACTCCACACGACTTACGGCGGTGTAGATAAGGTTGCTCCAACACAGCCGCTGGTCTATGATCCATAAGGTTTCTTTTATGGTAAGCCCTTGCGCACTATGGACTGTCATGCCATAGCCCAAGCGCCAGTCTGGATGGGAGGTTATTTTTTCCACCTTTTCTATGGGCACCCAGGCTTTATCGTGCGTTACTGCGTTCTGCAGTTGGATGTCGGTACCAGGTACCCAGACGTCTCGGCGCTGCATGCGGGTGTCGTGGGGTTTGTAGCAAACAGGTACGGGATGCGTAGGGAAGCGCTCTCGGTGTATATTTAGCAAATCCTTTTGTATGCGAGACTGTGCTGCGCGCTTACTACTTAGCACCAGATCCTTTGGATGCCATGCGTAAAGGAAGTCCTCGTATTTCTTCGCTCGTATGCGTTTGCGCAGTGTTTTGCATTGGTCGGCGTCACTAAGGCCCCTTAATTCCGCTTTCAGGTTTCTTACTTGATACTTGCTGCGGTAATCTGTGTTAATTTCCTCCGCATGGTCTACGAACCCCTTTAGCCATTCGTGGGGCATCTCTCCGGCTATTGGAGGAGGCTGGCAGGGATCTCCGGCGAATATTACTTGACACTTTCCACGGAGGAATTCTACGAATTCTTTGAGGATTTCTAAGGGCACGGTACAGATTTCATCCCAAAGTATCACGGGAGGCATGTCGTGGATAGCTTCCGGTACCCACTTTTGGCCATTCCAACGAAAGAAGCTGTGGTTCCAAGTTCTCGTTCCAAACGATGCGTTGGCGTTAGCACCTTTATCTTAGGAAAGAGTTCTAACACACGCGTCGTCTTACCGCTGCCTCCCGTACCGTAGAGGTAAGAGAAGCGTTGGTAAGAGATTGGGTCCGCAACTGAGGGCAGTGGCTCTTCCGTCGGCGTAATGGAACCGCGGGTGTGTTCTCCGTGATATTCTACACGTGCCCTCCAGGCTCTTATCTCCTCATCTTTAACGCGCCATTGGCCACTTTCTGCGAGTTCATCGGCAGTGTAGAATTCCTTCATCTTTTCCAATACGTGCGGTTTCACGTATAAGGAATCCGTGGCTACGCGGGGGATATCTTCTTTGTCAAATCTTAACAGCATTGCGAGAAGGTTAATGTGCGCATATGCGAGCATGCTGGCACGCAGATGGTAATACTGCGGTCGATGGTCCTGGTAATAACACAGCGCATTCCATTCGTGTAGTTTATCGTCGACAAGGTAGTCCCATTTCTCTACAGACACCATCGTTCCTTTGTCATGCGCGCGCTTGATGAGGAAGCTTAGCTCGCCTTCGTCCGTTATCAGGCGCCGCTGCATATGTTTTTCACCTTCTTTTGCGCCCTGCGTGAATTTACCTATGACCACACGCGCTGTGGGGTTATGCTCCGGTAACCACTGCGTGAAGGCGCTGTGACAAAGTATGGCTTCATGCGCTGTGTATTTCAAAAGTTTGCGCTCTTCAAAGAACTTCAATAGGGGTATGGGTATCCATTCTTTCTCCTGCAGGTGCTTCCCATACCACGCATAGATTATGGGGTGCAGACCCGCTGCTAATTTCCAGGTGGTCAACCGTACAAACCCCGTTGCTGGGGCGTCGTAGTGACCATCCAACGCAACACGAAAGAACTGTGAATCTGGATTTCCGTAACGGTCGTAATATTCCTTACGATCTCCTAGGCCTTTGAAGCTTGCGGGGTAACAATGTTTCATATCCAGCGACACGTATTCGTCTTCATCGTACTCCATGTTCCACAGACCACCGTGACCGTGTTCTACACAAGCTTTAGCTATATCTTTGAATTCCTTCGGTGTGGATTTCCACCCGTTTCTTTTCTTTGCGGCTAAGAAGTCCAAACTGCGACTGCTAAGCACTTCGTCAGAGAAGTCTTCTCCTAAAGTCTCGCAGGCGCTTTGAATGCGTAGCTGTTCCAGTTCAGGACGATACAAAGTACCATCTTGGGTCATAAATTGACTTCCTTCCGCATCCATTAACCAAATAGAATTCTCATACATTAGTTCTGCAAGCGGCGACTCCTTGTAAACGCGCGTCTCCTTCTTCTTTGGGAACCTTAACTCCCTCCACGCATGTGCGTTATGCTGGTAAATTACGATAGGCGCACCCCGGCCCCCATACTTGTGCGTCCCGGAGTAAATGAAGCCGTCGGTGATGTCTTTCACGTGTATGCGCCTTTCTAAAGCAACCTCTAACTTCTTGATGTTGTCTATCGTTCCTCCAGTCTTGTAAGTGGCGTTTTCCCATTTCCTGATGGCTTCTCTTCTCTTTAAAGTTAACTTACCACCACGAGAGGAATCCTCAAAGAACTCTCTAACCAGCTTTCCTACGCAGTTACCAGGATGGCGCATTGGTTTAAGCTTTTTAACATCCGGTTTTTTAATCTCGTACGCGCCGTATATAACTACGGTAACCGGGTAAGCAACCTCGTAGAACAGCATGTCCACACCTACTAACGCTCCCGGTCTGGTGTCTTTATTCAGCACGAACAAGCTTTGCTTACCCGACGCCCGTATTGGATTACGCCCCCTTTCTATTATCCACTCACCGTCTAAATACTTTATAAACGTCAACTCCAGACGGTAATTACCTTCGGGCATTAAGTCAATTATCCTTTCTGCTCTTTCCTCGCTCATCGTCTCATCTGTATCTCCCTCCATAAACGTTGTGAAGGCAAAGTCCGCATCCAGGCGATCCAACACCTGAGTTCGCAGTCGGCGCACAGTTTTGTTACGAATGCTCGTGATGGTGTCCATCTATATGTAAGGAATATTTTAACCTCCGTTTGCGGTACCCCAGAAAGCAAACAGTGTCATCCGCTTATTTCCGCGGGTTATTCCCGTGCCGTAAAAAAGTTTCCTATTGGCGTAAACGCGGGTAATTCCCGTAAAAATGACATGGGTTCCTGGGGAAACCGCGAGTCCCCCTTACTGCTGCTTGCGGCCACCCCAAGCTTCAGAAACAAAGCAAATTGTACCTTGGGGAGTGATACCAATAAGGATCTTTATGGTGTTGTGGTGCTTATAAGATGAGAACGTTTGAGCTCTGGCCATAAGATTTGTTGGTTTTTCAATAAAAACTTCAAAGCAATCGATTATGACAGTTACTTTGCGCCTAAATGTATATTGAAAGCACATTGGCATAGTTTTCCACAACTGTTCCCTTTCAGGCCAATGGATAAAGCAGGACAACCTAGAATCCATTGCCAATATCCAAGAGGTTAATATTCTTGATACACTTGACAGGGACACCACGAAACGATACGCTAGGTCTTGAAAGGGAACGTTTAGTCTCAGCTTCATCAGTACCAGCACAAATTCTTGAAATCTATTAAGAACTGTAGATTTCCGTTGAACATGTGGCGCGACATGCTCAAACACCACCATCAGGACTTCATAGGAAGGTAGTCCTGTGTAAAATCGAACTTTATCAGCTGTATCGAAGAATTCTCTGTCCGGAGCTTGATTTGCAGATTTTAAAAACGTATTCAAATTCATCTGTCTGTGTGTCAGCGTTCTGTGAACCTTCAAAATAAGTTAAGTCTAAGTCCATTTGTGTTGACTCGTCCTTGAAAGTCACTACGGGTGTCTGGGTGCTCTTGTAGAGTATTTCTTCACGCTCATCATTCGCACTGCTGCAAGAAGGCTCAATATTAAAACATGAATTACTCTGTGTTTCGGTAGAAAACTCGATATCTTGGACAGCATTCCCAGTTTGATTCAAGTCCTTCTTTTTCCTCTCGACTCCAAGTTGTTGATGTTCTATGATTCGCTTCCTGCGCTCTCTTGCCCTTTCAGCTCGTTCTGTCTTAGCTTTCGCTGCTTCCTTCAGATCTTCTTCCTGACTTTCCTTTTTGCCAAGGTTAATAGTTGGAACCCAATCAATATTATATCTGTCCCAGACTTTTGCAGGCTTTCCAGAGACAAAGTGAAGACCACAAACACGTTCGGTTTCAAGAACCCTCTTCGCGTCAGTATCGCCTCGACTGATGGCCGAAATCCAAAGCCATCTCCGCTCTCGTGTCAACCTTTAAAACATAGCAAAAAAAAACCCTTTAAAGACAAAGGAAAATAGAATGCAATGCTTCAAGAAATTCTTTTTTCGCTCCCATCACATTTGAACGTTCTATTCATCCATAAGAGTACAGACGCACGGGGAATGGAAATCATTTTATCTATTTTATTTGTCTGTGCCAATCAAAGCAGAGCATGCGTTGTTTCCTATTTTTTGCATTGAAAACACCATAAGAAAACTCGAATTGTGCATTAGACCGGTGATCTTCGCGTCATTATTATTAGTATTTTGTTTTAACTTGCGGAGTTTCTGGTAACAGGCTTCCTGTAGAGTAGGAGGTGCTACCCTTGCCTGAGCACTGAGAAGTAATAGCCTGGCACAGAAGGAACGCAGTATCAAATAACAAGTTTACTCTCACTTGTTGATCATTGCTTGTGTACTCCATTCTGATATACGACTCTGATCGAATTCGTTTTTGGCCTCTTGAAATCATGAGCACCGAGAAACGAACCCACGCGTCTGTTGTTTCTGGAAATGGTAAGTCTACTTGGCTACTACTAGCGTTCATTTGAGAGTATTTGTGTCGCCCCATGTAAGGGAATCCGGAATCCGGAATCTACGAAATTTTAGGCTTTGGAATCCGGAATCCAGTTTATAATGGAATCCGGAATCTTCCCTTTTGGAATCCGGAATCCGCTACTTTGAAATTCAAAGTATACACTCAAATGCTATCGCCTCGACCTAGACTGAACCGATGTAGCCCCTCCCCCACTGTGTAATATCTCCACCAAGAATATCTGTCATCGGATGCATGCTGATTTAATCGATAGATGATTCTACTTATACTGGCAAGTATATCAAATATAATTTTCAGACAAAGTATCTGAAAATTAACGATATGGATTCCGGATTCCGCAATACAAAAGTTTTAGAATCCGGAATCCAGCGCTTGGAATCCTAAATCCACCATAAGTCCGGATTCCCTTACATGGGGCGATTTGTGTAAGTCACGACGAGCGTTTATTCTCTACAGAATCGCCTAATTCGGATTCAGAAATGGAAGTCAGGTATGTTATCAAGTCTTTAGCGCTAGCCGTCTAAATGACAAATGAAAAGAAATCTGAAAAAATTATTTGTATATTGTTTATTTGTATCCCAACTATGTCTTTAAATATACCCGATTACTAGTACGAGTACAAGCTGTTAAGGCACTAATTTCCCTTGAATAGGCACATTGACATATGTAATGAGGACCAAAACTCGCTTGGGGGATCAACTTATTTATTCGTGGTTTCTCATCAACTAACTACAAGCTATATTGTAGCAGTCTAACCTAATTTACATAAATTATAAGTTGACAGTCTTACGTACTTACACAGTTTCCCGTAGACAACCTAAACTTAAATGTAAAGTTGTGATTGGGTGAGAGTATCAGCAAGGACTGACCAGAGACTACGGATAATTTAAAATTAAAATCTAGCTATGAATCAAGGGAGCACGTTAAAATTTTGATTGTGTTGGTTTATCTTCGATTTTATCGCACGTATTCTAAGATATAGCAGGCGTTCCTTGTAGTGCTTGTTTCCGTGCGCGCGCTACACTTCATGGCAGGCGTTCCTTGCTTTAGTCGGGCTAGCGAATTTACTCCGAAAACCGACGAATATCTTGCGAGGAGCGGAGCGACGTCATTCCCTTCCTTACACGATCGTAAGCCATTCGGATCGGCCGAAACCAAAACACTACGAGGAACGCCTGTCACAAGATGGATTGCGCGCGCTAGATAGATCAACCAAGAACAATAACTTTCCTTACACAAACAAAATTTTAATGTGCTCCCTTGTATGAATACGCAAATACTTGTTTACTGTAGGTCCCTTTGTGTCACTAGTTCTGATGAGATTGATTCTACGCCTGTGCCAAAGCAGCGTTATAGGAAGCCGACATCAGTTCGTAATAAAGGTAAAACTGATATGTAGATTTATCATACTGAGCAAAATTACCTCAAGGGGGGTACTCCATTATATTCATGTATGTTGCCTGCTGCTTGGGCCGGGTTAACTGAATAAACCACATTATATAATTTTTGTAAACTCCGTGGCTGCAAAGTCTTAGGGTAATAACGACCGATCAGTGTCTATTTGACTTTATAGAACAACGTATGTTATAATAAGGATCGCTCAGTGTCTATTTGACTTTATAGAACGACGTATGTCATAATAAGGATTGATCAGTGTGTATTTGACTTTATAAAACGACGCATGTTATAATAAGGATCAATCTGTGTCTATTTGACTCTATAGAACGACGCATGTTATAATAAGGATCGATCAGTGTGTATTTGACATTATAGAACGACGCATGTTATAATAAGGATCAATCTGTGTCTATTTGACTTTATAGAACGACGTATGTTATAATAATTATCAATCAGTGTGTATTATGACTTTATAGCACAACGCATGTTATAATAAGGATGGATCAGTGTCTATTTGACTTTATAGAACGACGCATGTTATAATAAGGATCGATCAGTGTGTATTTGACATTATAGAACGACGCATGTTATAATAACGATCAATCAGTGTCTATTTGACTTTATAGAACGACGTATGTTATAATAATTATCAATCAGTGTGTATTTGACTTTATAGCACAACGCATGTTATAATAAGGATGGATCAGTGTGTATTTGACTTTATAGAACGACGTATGTTATAATAAGGATCAATCAGTGTCTATTTGACATTATAGAACGACGTATGTTATAATAAGGATCAATCAGTGTCTATTTGACATTATAGAACGACGTGTTATAATAAGGATCAATCAGTGTCTATTTGACTTTATAGAGCGACGCATGTTATAACATAACTTTATAGAACGACGAATATTCACATTACTGCTCACTTTCTGTAATGTATCGATATTGAGTTCTTTGTGTTTTTTATTTACACGAAATGACATCCGGTGAGACGGATCGTCAAACCTCATGACGATCCGTGACGGATCGTCACGACCTGTCACGATCCGTCATGATTGCAAAGGGGATCTCATTGACCACAGGACACCCAAAGTAAACGTTAAATTGTATCCCTGTTGATTGGAATATTAACGAAGTAACTTCCGGTAATACGTGTTGTCGATACCACAGGAAGCCCAGTGCTAGACCAACACTATTTGTAAATCGATGAATTGGGCTTCCTGTGATCTTTCACGAAATGACATCAGTCAATTCTTCATAGCGATCCGTTTCATTTTGTGTGTATTGGATGAAAATAAGCTGAGCTAGTCATTTAGTGAATGTCTTAGTTCTAGTCTAGTGCTTTGTTAGGTTACGCATCATCTGTGAGACTCTACGATTGGTTTTCATAAGAGCAAAGATCAAATGAACTGCGTCATCGAGCAAGAAGAAATAGAAACACAGTACCCTTGCAATATCATTTGTCATAATTTCTTCGCGCCGAACTTAACGCGTGACCGATCAAGCCGTGCCTTCACAGCCGTGGGATGCTGCGAAGGTTACAGCATGGCACCAACTTCATTCTCAATCTACGTCTTTTCCCCTGATTCCACCCATTTTGAACCTTTCGTTTATTACTCTCTACTGACTTAATCTTATTGTTGACTTAGACCAATCACAGTAATGATAAAATGGTAAATTTTAAAGGGATGTGGAAAAAAGGACATATCCACATTTCAGTCCTTCGTCGGAGTGAATAAGAGGAGAACAATCACATTCATTTATGACGTCACGTCGCGGTTCATAAGTTCAATTATTCGTTCTTTTCCGCTCATCAGTTTTCTGCATACTTGCCACCTTGACAACTTGCGGGGACATTTAGAGAATTTTAGTTCCGTCATATTGGGGGTGTCTGTTTAAAGAAACAGCGATCGCGAAAATCTCATTTCCAACACTGTAGACCTTATCGAACGGTATTGAAGCACTACATCGGCACTGAACAGGATGACTGATCCAAACGAAGCTGTTATTTTACCACTGATGAACCTACTGAGAACCTTGCACGAGTTGTTTAGAATGGTGTACGACATCATACAACTGCTGCTGTTGAACCAAGTTCAGGAAAGAGACGAGGGTAATGAGAAAGTACCCGAAGAAAATGAAGAAAACTTTTAAGATACGGGTAAGGAAAAAAACATTATATACACCCGTCAATAATTCCAGTAAATAATATTTTATTCAACTGAACCGGCTACAGTTTTCAATGCGCAACTTGTTATGAACTGCTCTGCGTTACATGATCTAAAGTGAAGGGAAATCCACGGAAATTTAAAGACATTCACAAAAGAATAAAAAACAAGTCCCCAGAAATAGTCCAAATCAAAATATTGTTAAATTGGCAGAAGTGTTTTCATATCGTAGTCAAATGAAACATGTTTCAGAAAAATATTTAAAAATTTGTTCATCGCCAACTATTCCGGCGTGCACCGCGCGCCAAGGGTATATCATATATAAAATAAATGAACACAGGAAGCCCAAGCTCTCTCAGGCCCGGACTTAGAGAAACAAAACCTTTTTCTACGGTATTCCTGTGCTTTAATAGGTATCCTATTACAAACGATGGCAAACGAGAGCTGAGGATTCAAGCTTTATTTTGGTACCAAACATGCCGTATTTTGCGAATAATTTTCAAGGTTTTTGCTTCACAAAGTGCCTATTCTTGAAGAAGGATCTCACAAATATTCGTCTCAAATCGGAGCTTTTTGAAAGTAAAAAACGAAAAGTATAAATTCGTTCAATCGACCACAGATTCGACATCAGTAATTTAGAATGTGTGTATTTTAAGGATCGACCCCGGCAAATGAGGTAACTAGTTCTGATTTTGAGAAATCCTGTTTATAATATTTGACCTTTTGTGTTTTTCTTGCAATTTAACAAAGCACTTATGGCAAGAAGGCTGTTAAAATCTATCTATCGAGACGAAAAGGTTTTTCCAAACAAATTAAAGTATATTTGGTAAAAATTAAATGCTTTAATGTTATATATTGTTCTTCTACCCCGGCAAGTGGAAAACTGTTTACACAGAAATTTATAAATCGAAAAATATCTTGACTCTCTATACATTTCTTTGTAAGATCTGACTTAACTCACTTAACACTTTCAAGCGACACCGCTGCATTTGTTCGCGGGCGCATGACCGGAATAGTTGGCGATGTGGAATTGGCAAACCCCAAAGTGAATTTATCTCTTGATACTTTTCTCTTATTCTCTAAATTCATCTACACTTCAGGTAGACGTAATGCACGCAGTGCTCCTACGCTTAGTTTTTACGCATCGGAGGGTTTGAGGGCGCTCGGAAATTTTCAGCCTTATTCAATATCCAATCAACCTCAGCATCATTAAGGCATGGCTCTCAGATGAAAAACTGATTAGCTATATCATAGCCAGTTTTTTACGAATCTTCCCCAAACTTGGCAAATTAATGTCCTTTGTGAAAAAAAGGAACCTTAGAGCCTTGGTTACCATGGAAACTAAGTCACGTGACTACAAGGGTGCCATCTTGGATTTTTAAACAAGCCGTTTGTAGACGTACCGAAACATCTTTAAAAGTCATAAAAATGCAGATTACTATTCATATTTACAATGCCTATATGGATCTAATTGGATATCTTGGAAATTATTTTAAGTTTAATTTTTAGAATATTTTCTATTTTTTCCAAGAAATTAAAAATATTCTAAAACTTAAACTTAATATAATTTCCAAGATATCCAATTAGATCCATATAGGTATTGCAAATATCACAAGAAATATGGATTTTCAGGACTTTTGAAGTAGTTTCAATACGATTACAAGCGATTTTTTTTTTAAATCCAAGATGGCGGCCTTGTGGTCACGTGACCTGGTTTCCATGGTAACAGATATGCGGTAATTGCTTGCCTTGAAGAATTACTACTACGAGCCAAATTTGGGAAAGATTCATAGTAAACTGTCAAAGATATGAATAAATAACTGATTTTCCATCACTTCCTCAAAAGAGCCATGCCTTAATGGTGTTGAGACTATAACACTGATGATTCCAGTGATTCTTTGTTCTCAGTTCACATTTTTACTTTAATTTTTAAGGTGACCTGTTCACTAAAAAATACTATTCATTATATTCAGTATTTAATTTTTTTATTTCTTCACAGACCGAGGATGGCTACTGACCTACTTGCAAGAACGTTGTCATACGAAAATAGAACATTAGTGATTTAGTGGAATAGGAATTATATCACAAAACAAAAGATCATTGAAGCTGAACTTTTTCTTTTGTCTTTTAATGTAATCCTTTCTCACTAAATTACTAATGTTCTATTCTTGTATGACAACCTTCTTGGAAGTAGGTGTACCTATACCTATACCTTCACAACCAAGCTACTTACAAGTCACTCACAACCAAGCTATTTACAAGCTCCCTCCACAATCAGCTCCTTACACACGTCCTCACAACCAAGCTACGTACCGAGCCCTCCACAAACAATCTCCTTACAAGTCCCTCCACAACCAAGCTCCTTACAAAGGTCCCTCAACAGCCAAGCTACTTACAGTCCTCCCAACCAAAGCTCCTTACAGTCCTCACAGCAAAGCACTTCCAAGTCCCTCCACAACCAAGCTACTTACGAGTCTCTCCACACAAGCTACTTTCTCGTCTCTCCCCACCAGCTACTTACTAGTCCCCAAACAACCTCTACTTACAGTACCTCCACAACCAGCTGTCCTATCAAGTCCCTCACAGCCTACACTTACAATTCCCTCACAACCAAGCTACTTACAAGTCCCTCAACAACAGCTACTTACAAGTCCCTCAACAGAGCCAGCACTTACAAGTACTCCAACAACCAAGCTACTTACGGATTACACCTCACAAACCAAGCTACTTACAAGTCCCTTCCTCCACAACCAAGCTACTTACGAGTCCTCCAACAAGCCAGCTACTTACGAAGTCGCTCCACAACAAGCTACTTACGAGTCCCTCAACAACCAAGCTACTTACGAGTCTCTCCACAACCAAGCTACTTACGAAGGCCCCTCAACAGCCAAGCTACTTACAGAGTTACAATCCCTCCACAACCAAGCTACTTACGAGTCGTCTCCAACAACCAAGCTACTTACAAGCCATCCACAACCAGCTACTTACAAGTCCCTCAACAGCCAAGCTACTTACAAGTCCGCTCCACAACCAAGCTCAACAGTTACAAGTACTTACAGCGCCTCACAGCCAAGCTACTTACAATCCCTCCACAACCACGCCTTACAAGTCCCTCAAACAACCCCAAGCTACTTACAAGTCCCTCAACAGCCAAGCTACTTACGAGTCCCTCCACAACCAAGCTACTTACAAGTTCCCTCTAAAATCACCCACGCTAAGCTATTACACAGGCCCTCAACAGCCAAGCTACTTACTGAAGTCCTCAAACCACGCTACTTAACTGTCCCTCCACACCAAGCTCAGTCCCTCAAACCAACCAAGCTACTACAAGTCCCTCAAACCAGCCGCTAGCTATTTCCAAGCCCTCCCAAACCAGTCTTACGTACCCACAACCCTTAAAGCTACTTACCAGTACCCGCAGCTACTTAACAGTCCCCTCCACAACCAAGCTACTTAACAAGTCCCTCCACCCAGCTACTTAAAACCAAAAAAAACCCCAAAAGTCCGCAACACCAAGTACTCTTAACCCCTCAACAACCAACATCCCCTCACCAACTCAAGCTACTTACAGTCCCTCCACAACCAAGCTACTTAACAGTCCCTCCACAACCAAGCTACTTACAGTCCCTCAACCAAGCTCTTAACAACAGGTCCACAACCAAGCTACTTAACTCCCTCACCGACCAGCCCTCCACAACCCCAAAGCTTACAAGTCCCTCAAAGTCCAAACAGTCCTTCACAACAAGCTACTTCCCAGTCCAAACAAGCTACTTAAGAGTCTCTCCACACACAACGCTCACAAAAAGCTATTCTCCTACACGTCCCCTCAACAACCAAGCTACTTAACAGTCTCCACCGGGCTACTGTCCCTCACATAAGCTTAACAGTAACCGGCGTCAACAGTCCCCAGCTATTACGCAACAAAGAGCTACTTACAAGTCCCTCTCAACAACCCGCGACTTACATTCCCCTTTCCACAACCAAGCTACTTACCGTCCGCTAAACAAACCAAAGGTACTGAACCCCCCACAAACCAAGCTACTTACAACCGTCCAACAACCAAGCTCCACCCTTAGTACAGTGAATCCCTCTAACAACCAGGCGTACTGAGTTCAGTCCGTCCACAACCAACTACTTACTTACGATCCTCTCACACAAACACAACTTCTTCAACAGTCCCTCCACAACGCAACGTATAGTTTACGGAGTCGTCTCCACACACCCAAGCTACTTGTATCGAGTTCTGTGCCACAACCAAGCTTAACAGTCAATCCCTCCACCCAGCTACTTACTCCCTCAAAACACAACCAAGGCGCTCCTTAGACATTTACGTTGCTCCCCCTCACGAAGCCACGCTACTTACACAGTCCTCAACTTCTCCTGATCTTCTCCACAACCAAGCTACTTCCGCAGCTCCACAACCAAGCCCGTTACAATGGCTCCGTCTCCACTACCGAAAGCTACTTAACAGCCGTCCCATCGCACCCGCCAAACGACACGTAACAGTGTGCCCCGGCCACAACCAATCTTACTTAACGAGTTCCCTCAACTTAACATCCCTCCACACCCAATCCACTTAACGTTCCCCTCAACAACTAAGCACTTAAACAGCCCTCCCACAACCAAGCTACTTAACAGTCCCTCTCAACAACCAAGCCTACTTTTACAGTCCCCTCCCTTACAGCTACTTACAGGCCCTCCCACCAGCTACTTAACAGTCCTCAACAACCAAGCTACTAGAGTCCCTCCCACAACAAGCTCCTACTATACTGGGGACCTTCACAACCAAGCTCCTTACAAGTCCCTCCACAACCAAGCTCTATCCTACCTATCTGATCTTGTAAAATTCGCCGTCCTACCCGCAAACTTTGCTCCTCTGCAAAATCGTTATTACAGATCTCTAGCCGTCCAAACACTATCAACTATCGCGAGAGGGCATTCTCCTTCGCTGCACCCAAACTTTGGATCTGTTAGCTAGCCACGTCCGTCTCATCATTTAAGACCACACTTAAGACTTACCTTTTCCGTCGCCATCTTACTCGCGAACATTAGTATTTCTTTGATATAGTTCAGTGATTTTTTCATTGATTTTCAAATGCGCTCATTAAGTACGTCCTATTGTTATGTTATTATCATTATTAGATATTAGAGCAATAACAAGCTGTAGAAGAACATATAAAACATCCAAATAGATGTAGAGCTAAAATGTTGCTCACCAAGATTCTTATACTCCTGACGATGTGCATAACATAGTATAAATACTAATGTGATATGACACCTGACATCCGTGTGAGATACACTAGAACTGTGAAAAAGTTGGACAATGTATTAGATGTCAAAATAACGATTGGCGTAAAATCTTGATAGATTTATCCTTCGGGATTTGCATTTTGATTTTTTGTATTTTTAGTGCAAAGCAGTACTAGAGTGCAAACAATTAATCCGTGAAACACTAATTACTCAATAGTACAAAATAGTGCTAGTTAAACAATAGAAACAATGGAATTTGCATGAATTGTGCTATTTAGTATTACTAACGTTTCACGGTTATATTGTTTGCACTCTATTTTGATATATTGTAATTTTGGAACTTTTTGTGCTAAGCTATTTTAATAGCTTGTAATACATTTAATAGCTTTTTAATTAAAATACTTTTTGATACTTATTAAAATAGCGTTTTAAAAACGCTGTCTCCGTAGAATGTAATCCAGATCTTGAAACTGCTCGTTGATTGAAGTTGCAATTCTTACGACCGGCTTAAAACAATTGCTTATAAATATATTACTCTTTTGTCATGCAAGGACACATCGTATTTTTCAAAATAAACTGAATCACTAAACTAACATTGTAGTTAATGAAGTTGAAGTCAAATCAGAAGAAAACATGATCCATGCTATAAGTAATTAATAATAATATCCCAATGAAAGAGAAGTTGCACAAGATTTTTTGAGTTAATACATTTTTGTAAATTTTGTTAGAGCTGATACAGGATGTTGGTGTAATACAAACAAGAAAAGGACACAAACTATGATATCTGGATGAAATAACCCTCAAAGAGAGATTCAAAATATTGGATGGCACTTTGTCTGAAATACATCATGGATTCCATTCACTTCTATGCTTCAATTCGAGGAAAGATTGTCCTTATTACCTGTGGTACTCAATTTTAAATTCTAGAAGTTTACAAAAATCGTCCTGTTTTACCAGTCGCTAACAAATCTGTGGTTCATATTCCACAATCAAATTGGAGTTTAGAAGTTGGTTAGTACGGAGGGAGGGAAACCTGAGAACCCAGAGAAAACCCTGCGAGAACAGAACGAACAGTAAATTAGGTCAAGAATGTTGATTTTTGTGCAAGAAGCAAATCTTCTCCGCACTTTCATCTCGATTCCGCACGAGATACAAGATAGAATCCATTAATCGAGTAAAGCTAAAGAATGATTTAACGATCAAAATACTCTCTTCAAACGTTAATTTGGAAAATTTTCACTTGCCTCAAAAACGTAGTCGCATAAATTTTCATTTTCTCTATTCAAGAAGTAAGATGGATCGCGAGGACTAAATAGCGTACCAAGTTAGAGTATTCAATTTCAATTCAATTCGCACGTTCATGCACTGGGCAGGCAGGGTGAATTCAGTGAGTGACAAGTGACGTAGTTCCTAGTCTAGTCAGTTTAGTGAAGTAACATAAGACAATTGCCCGTGTTGTAAGGCTTTAATCAGCATAAACCTCATGCTTACCCGAGTCAACTAACATGGCGGCTTGGAGAGCAAGATCGCTGATATAAGTGTCAGCAGGGCGCGACACCAGGTATCCCGAAATATATATCAATAATAACACTTTAACTAAAGTTATTCAAACAATAATTCTGAACAACAGTTGGGTGTGATTGTCACTACATTCACCCCTTCCTATAAATTTAGTCTATCCACAGGGCGGACGTTCCCTCTGTGATCTTCTCAATACCATGGGCTCTGGTTCTGGAGTTTTATTCTGCATCAGGACAACCTCGTCTTGAGGAAGTTCACTAGGAATCTTGGGTTCAGCAATTGGATCTTGGGTGAGTTGTGTGGTTCTTACGTGTTCCACATCATGACCATAAGGAGCAAGATGTTTGGTTGAGACCGTAGTTTCTCTACCGATCAGGGATAACGAATGTAGCATAGGGGTAATTGGCCTGATAACATCTGCCTTCAAACCAAAGGCCCAAATTTGCTGTATCGACTGACGCTTAGCATAAAACCGTGTGCAGGTTCAGGCCAAAGCCAAGAAGGAAATGCGACTGCCGGTGACGACGGAACGGCGTGAAAAAGTCAGTGGAAACGTTCGTGGGAGTCTCCATTATTGTTCTTTGTATAGAGAGAACGTATTGATCACCCCGAGTCTGGTAAGGACCAGTTGCCAAGGTGTCTTCCGGGAAATTCTTTGATTTCAAACAAGCCGTGATAGACTTCGTGTTCCACACAGGACCTGTGTCACGTTCTCGACTTGACCTTGCTGTGTGTATTATAACCTTTAGTGACGACTGTATCTACGAAACCCTTGCTAAGTGATGATTCCACGTAGCTCTTTACTCAAAACGAAGTCCCGGTCCGCCCGGCCGCCCCGTGCCGGTCCAGAATGCAATAGGCAGGCATCCAAATATGAAACATTAGTTATGGCGACTTGATGAGCTGTTGGAATGGCACACGGTCATGACCAATGAAAACAAACGGAAATCGAGAATACTCTCAACAACATATCAGAAGTAATTTGTTCTTTATTGATTGGTATCAGGGTCCTTTACAGTCAATTTTGATGCGCCGAAGGGTTTCAGTGGCCTTTATAGTATATGAGCTGAGTTCTGGTCTGTGTGAATACGGTTAACATCACGCAGATTTGAGCATTGGTGTTAACCGCGCTCTTAACATCCCTCTAGAGAATAAGGTCAAAGTTTTTTGGCACGAATCAATGCCAAGAATCGAGTGATCCCATGTTGGCAGAGTGCGCTCATGAAGCTGGAGATAAAATCATTGGCACTGGAGGCACATGTTCCGGAGAATGTCATCAGGTGCAACAGGTCTCCCTGCCGTGGTCGTATATACTATTCCAACTGTAACAACTCATTCATCCTCCCGCAGATTTTGCGTTTTAATCCCCTTGATTACGGCTGATTCAACATGTAGAACTGATTGTTTGATCATTTTTTTCAGGTTAAGTGCGGACACCATAAGAAAATGTCTCCATGTCTACTGACTCAACTAGTTGCCTGCTCCTCTTGTCTCTCTCCTAGCAGGCTGCGTGTTTCAGTTTCATCTACCTTGAAGTGTGGCGTGGAAAAAGGCTACCGGCCTGCCATTTTGGTTGAAGGTAAGCACTATGCACATCAGAATCGTCGGTCTCATACATCAAATGAAAACACTCGTCGTCTAGGCGAGACATCAGCTTTGGCGATAGATACCTTTTAATCTCTTCAAATCTCGTTCTGCCGCAATCTAGGGACCTGCAATTGCAGCTTGTAAAGGTTTTTTAATCTGCAGATAATGGTAGGAACCGCATTGAAAGAATAGTAGGAAGAGTCCCCAGACATATATTAAGAGAGCTTTGAGTTTTGTGGCAGAGGAACTCTAGTAGTGCCTTAACCTTTCGGGGTCTTGTACTATAAAACCAGTTTCGATATGAACGGTACCCCAGTAAGGCAATCGTTTAAGTATAGAAGACGCTTTTGCTGTCTTGAACTTAAGTTTGCCTTTTGAACACTTCTGTTGGATGGCCCTTTAAATTGGCAATCCTGGGTCAACTGGGTCTCTTCCACAGATGGTTTATTGTGTGCTATATGTGAAAAAACAGCTTGTGGTGATTATCTTCAACACACTTACCATCTCGTCTTGTAAGTCAACGTAACGCCATTGGTTAACCTTCAAAAGGTTAAAGGTTATTCCAACAATAGTCCCTGACAACAGTTATGGGTGCGATTGTCACTACAGTCGTGGAGAGAAAATAATTGTGACCGTAAGGACGTAGGCAATCAGTCATTGGGTTGAGACACGGCGCTAATATATGTAGTAGTGACAGCGCTTTATAAGTTTACCTTAAGCTTAGTTTTGAGACGAGTTCACCTTCTAACTTCTTTTCAAATCAATTTATTTCCCTGCATCATGGACTTAGTAAAGGATGCACGCGATAATTGAATGATCGTCCTGCATTTTATATTGATTCCCGTGAACCGGTTAGAGGCTGCAGAGAGCAGAGGGGGGCTACAATGTCAAAGAACCCTTGAACATGATGAGGAGTAAGACTGATAAAAGGTACAAGAAACGTGCAGCACAAAATAAAGCACAAATTTCGATGTTTAATCTTCATATTTCCTTTAAAAATGTTATAATAAGAATTTATGATCCGTACCACTGTTTATATAGGCCTGAGTACGTTGATGACCTACAAACTATAACAAGGAAGGGTTCCCTTATAAGTTTTTATTAAACTGGTTTTTTTCGGGAGCCTTGAGATTTTAGAAAAAATAGTTTGGCCACAAATCTGTTTCACTTCTGTTTTGCTTCATATTAATGCG
>WHPX01000976.1:0-53660 GCA_011057435.1 Actinia equina
TTGTTACCTTTATTTTTTTAATGTTGGTTTTTGCTATGTTGAATCATTTAGAGTAATTTTTGGTTTTGTAATATATTCGTACAAATGTTGATACTCCTTCACTTGAGAAAACGACGGAAAGTTGACAATAACACAATGTTTATTTTTCACGATTCGTGAAAATAACACAGGGACCATGGCCATTTTTGGCGTCATGCGCTATAGCCTGGGTTCAAAAATACAAACACGCCAAAAACGGCAAGACATTCTGCCTCCTGAAAAAGCCACAACATACTTAACTTCAATATATGTGACTATATAATAAAACACGAGATATTCCATGGGCAGCTTGGAGAACGATTACGAAAAATTTCTTCTTTCCCCGTGTGTTAAAATATTCTCTCACTCCCACCTACTTCCACCACACATCGTGCGATAATTTTGTGCGCGAATGCGCTCACGTGTGAAATCTTTTCACCCCTCGGAAGATTAAATGACCAGTAACTACAGCCGTCGCGCACCAGTGGCATGTGTTCTCTCTATGTATCTTCAAGTTGTACGTATTGCTGTTCAAGCGAAAGAAAATAATCATTCATTGTAGGATAAATTGTTATTTGTTGATTTTTTTGATAAACTCACTTTAATTTAATATAAGGTTTCATTAACTATAGGTTTGATATAACTGTTTATCGAAACAATAAGTATTAAAAGTTTAATATACTCGGATAGTTATATTTAATAGTTATATTATTTTATATTAATATATTATTAATATTTTTTCTTCATATTATAAATATTATCATATATATTTGTTATCATCAGTAATTATTGTTGTTATTTATAATGTTAATTCAATTTTTCAATTTTTTTAAAATTTTTCTTCACATTATAAATACTACCATATATATTTTGTTATCATCAGTAATTATTGTTGTTATTTATAATTTTAATAACAAGCAAAGGCATATTATTTTTTCATTATTCTTGTTCGTTATTTATTTTAGTCGTTTCTTGTCTTTATCTTAATCATATTATTTTTCTTGTACTTGTTCATCTAAAAATCGAAAAGAAAATTCTAAAAATCACTAGAATTATAAATGGAAAGAATTAAAAACATCGAACAAACATTTTATCAGATCGTCGGATTTAAAAAAAATTCCTATTGTTTTTTTACATTTATATTTCAAAAATATAGCGCCTGATATAGAATAACAACCTACAGATTTATCTCATTTCAATTTGTATTCGTAAAACCGTATTCATAATATTTCCGACTTTCGTGCTAACAAACATAAGATCAATAAAAATCGACTATATTAAGCACTGGATTAAACTTGATTTACTTTTCAGCTTAGAAAAAATTTGGTCTGGGTTCCGTTTGAAAGTTCCGCACACAAAAAACCCTTAATAAAACATAGCTAGTGTAGCAACATGGACGTAGCAACGGCCTCCTTATAAGGAATGGCGGTTGCCATGCTATTTCAGTGCTTTGTTTTTATCGACTACACTTTATGCAAATCGCATTGAGTTAGTATAAAACCTTATGTTTTTTGACGGAGCTCGATCCATCTCGCCTTACAGTATGACAAGAAATCTAATTGGTTGCCTCCAACATGCTCCCCAAAGTATCGATACTAAAGCATATCATTTTGATCGATCTTCAAATTCTTACCGCTGTTGAAAAAACGTAGATTTAATTCGCTGAAGAGCTGTGGGTTTGGTAATGACTTGGTGGGAAAACAGCTTAGCGTGTGACTAATAGATAGCTGGAAAAATGAGTTCGAGTTTTTCGAGTTTTTTTCGCCGGAGAATTAGCAACAGAGAAACAGGAAGTTCGCGAAGACATGGCAGTATTTCATTACCTTCAAATTTTCAGCACAGAACACATGTTATTATAGATTCTAAAACTGGAAAATATCTTGGCTTGCCTCAACAATGGGTATCGATCATGGGCAACAAAACTAAACAAACGCCAAGAAGAACAGTGTCGTCGCCAGATCTTCGACAACACCAAGCGTCTAATAAACAAAATGGCGTCGCTAGATTTAATAATTCTCACGTCTTTTCAGAACAAGTGAATTCGTCATTACCACGTCCACGAAGAAGAAACAGTTACCAAAACAATCAAGACTTGACTATCGAAAGATTGAAATTAGAATTACGGGATTATAAAGCAAGAACTTCAGCCGGTGGTAGCAAGACAATGCGGGGGAATGATTCTTGGCAAGATGGACCCTCGACATTACCAAGAGTAAATGGAAATAGTAACGCAATAATGGGAAGAAATGGGAGACTTAAACCCTCGACCTCATATCACTCTACTTATTCTATCCCTACTTCGATAAATCGATCCGAGTCGTCGGTTTGACGTTTTGTGCAAGAAAAAGCTGGAGATTTTATTCAATATGGATATATCGGTAAAGAGACATATTGTATACAATATGCCAGGTGGCGACTATGTTACTCGATACTCGTCGTTACGGCAAGTCTCACTGCACGAAAAAACAAGAGTTAAGTGGAGGTCATTTGACGCCATTTTTGATCAATGTTTTGATCATCGAAATTCAAAATTGGCATTCAAGTTGAATGTTATGAAGAAATGACAGGTCCTAGTGGTCGACGAGTGACTCGATTACTCCATAATGGTTTTTCCGTCACGCGATTAAAAAAAATAATAAAAAAGCATGAATATTTATTTACAAAAAATAATACTATCGCTACGTAGACTACAGGACAAAACTCCAAAACGACTCCTCTACAAGGGAGAAAAATAAATATTTATTTAAGCCGAAAGAAGTATAATTAAATCTGTCTCCCTATTGTGTGTATTTGCAAATAAATGCAAACGATCAAAACTTGGAAGGATTTAAGCGATTGTTTCTAAACAATGTGGCAACCCAATTCAAATAAAATATGTACTTAGTACTTCCTAAAAAGTACACTTAATTGAAACTATTAAGTTATAAATACTTAAAAGTCTGGAAATCTATCGCACAGTGTGAGGACATAACCTTTTCTTACAGTACGTAAAGTACGTATAAGTAAAATATTCGAACGGATAGAAATTTTGTCATTCAGTACATGCGTAATAATCAATAATAAGTTTTATTAGTATAAATGCGCTTTACAAGAAACAAAACGATATTTATATATATGCAAAAAATAGATAGAGAAAATAAGAGGAAATTATCATATGACCCGTACGGCCCTGCTCGCGCGCTCTAATAAAACCATTGGAAAAAGTCACGTGATGGGGGCCGGACGGGTTGACGTAAGCGGGCCGGAAAAACCCGTCCGGCCCTGCTCGAATCCGCGCGCTTTCTCTTTTTTAGCTTTTATTTACTATTTCTTTCTTTCTTTTATTTTTTTATTGATTTTTTTTCGTGAGGGTCATATGATAAAATGCTTATTGACTGAGTTAGGTCGGGCCGTACGGGAAAATATTTGGCTCTCGGTCATTTGTACGGACCTCGCTGAGCTCGGTCCGTACGGCATCACCTCGAGCCAAATATTTTCCCGTACGGCCCGACCTAACTCAGTCAATAAGTACATAATATTAATACTATAGTGGTTAACACATCGGACTGGAATACCGAAGACGTGGGTTTGTTTCCCGTTAAGGGCATTTGATATTTTTCTCTCATTCTCTCTATTTTTCATTGCACACACGCACCGAACGCATAATTTGTTACTACTCAAAAAATAGATATATATATATATTAAATATATAAAATAAAATAAAAATACATAAAATATTATATGATAATTAAAAAAACTACTTTAAATAAACGGATGGAAAAAGAAAAGTTTTAAGAGTTAAAAATCATTTTAATTTTAATTTTAATTTTTCTCATTTTAGTTTTAACTCTTTTTAACTCATTTTAAAAAAGTATCATTATTTGTAACATTGTCCGGTAAAGAGTTCCATGAAACAGCCGCAGAAAAAGAGCGGCCACCATAATGAGAAGTGTTCGTTCGTGGAACAGATAGAAAAACATCCTAATCCAGCAACATTGTTTGCAATATTGCGCGATGTGTTCAGTTGCAAAGTGTCTGCGCCTTCATTTAAAATTCACCAATCACGCCACTGCAAATATACTTGTCGTACTGATATTTCCCTTTTTCAGTTTTAAGGCAGTTTTAAAACATATTTTCGATAGGAATCCTTTTTTGGCCTCATATTGCTTATCTTCAGCAATCAATCAACCATTCCGGTTTCAATCTATTCCTCCATCCTTCCTCCTCTCCCAAGAACCCACATGCCTAATAAAAGCTTGCGATGCATATTAGGACACAACCATCAAGCCCTCCAAAGTAAGCTTTCTTGTAGCCCGAGAAGCTGGACCCGAGATTAAAAAATTTATATAAGTATCGAAGCATTCATTGAAAATGACGAAATGCTTAGCTCTTCCAATCAATAAGCAATAATTGCTTATTATTTGGTATAAGCAGGAGTTATAACTGATTTTTTCTACGGACACGTGTTTTAATACTGCATTTGGGTAATCTATTTTTATTAATGTATTTAAAGAATCTATTTTACCGCCTCAAACACTAGGTGTCCTTCACGCAATCATTTACCATTGGAATATTTCACGACGCAACGGCCTTGGCACAGAAAAGTGTGCAAATAGGGGATATAGTTCTTGTGCGTTCCTTCAGCCACACTGCGCTGAGGAAGGCATCTCGATGAAAATGAGAAATAACTGCATCTTCTGTAACAAGTTAAAATCAGAACAGAAACAAGCTCACGCGAAGTCCTCAAGGAATGTTTAAAAAAATTGTCATTTAACTCATGTAATGGTACCTAAACCTAACGACAGGATTCCTTGATATATCATAGTGCAATAAAGAAAAATTCTGAAGAAGTCCGTTATAATATTGTGCATAAAAGACACAACTCGAGATCTTAGTCGACTCGCTTACATAGCTGATTTTCCTCAATTTTCCCAGCGTAAACTTTTTACATGACCCGGGAGAGTTTATGGTTCTTTTTCCAAAGGTAGCCCAAGTTAGGTTTCTGTGGTATAATATTTTAAGAAAATGTTCGGCGATCCTCATAAATACCTCAATAAAATCGTCAAAACGTAAAACAAAGTAAAGAAATCTTAGCTGACTTTTGAAAGGTAGCATGGAAATAAATTAATATATAATTTCCACCTGAAAGTATATAGTACCCTTTTCGCCCTGTGTGGTTAGACTTTGGATTAAGCAAGTTCTAGCATTTTTTCTTCTTCACCTAGCGTTAACTATTGGAGAATGTCTACTAAAATGTTAATGATTAAACAACTTTGTTTCATGGGGAAAGTAAAAGCACTCTAGTACTTGAGTATTCTAATTTGTTTTTGTAAATATTAGCCTCTAAGTATTCAAGCACGCTGAGTTCTAATGTACTAATTAAGTTTACGGTTTCTTGCAGATGCTTTGTTTCTCGGTCGACCTTGCGAGTACCTAAAATCTTAACCCTGCGATGAAAGGTCCTTTCGTTTGTTAATTCTGGTAATAGGCAGATTAAGATTCACGTTTTTCCTTCCCGCAAACGGCAAACATGACCACGTTTTCATCGTTTCCCTACAATTCACTCTACCTTTTGCAGACCTTCTTGACAAAGACAAGTATTCTTTTGTTTATCTACTACTTGGAGATTTTTGCGATTCCTTTTCACTAATTTTAGAGAATTTTTTGATGGTGAACTGACGTTTCACGTTTGCCGTAAACGAGAATCTTAAACTCTCTATTATTAACTCCTTATTTACTTAGCAGCCTCAAAATATTCACAAATACTAACAGTAAAGAAGAAATGCGCAACTTCATCGAGAATGCCTGCTAAAATGTTAATGATTAAACAACTTTGTTTCATGGGGCAAGTAAAAGCACTCTAGTATTCTAATTCGTTTTTCTAAACATTAGCCTCTAAGTATTCAAGCACGCTGAGTTCTCGTACTAATTAAGTTTACGGTTTCTTGCAGATGCTTTGTTTCTCGGTCAACCTTGCGAGTACCTAAAACCTTAACCCTGCGATGAAAGTATGGGTTTTGTTAGTTAATTCTGGTAATATTAACTCCTCATTTACTCAGGGTTAACCTACTCCTACACTACCAGTAAAGAAGAGATGCGCAATTTTATCGATACGAATACTTTGAAATTTCACTCTACTGTAACACTTAAATATTCTATGTTAATCGAAGTATTATGATCAGGGAGGAATTTGCTCAGGGAGGGGTGCTGCGCACAAAGTTAACCCAGGGTGGGGTGCAACCCTTAGAATCAAAGGGAAAAAACATTTTTTGTATTGGTTATCTTCGAAGCATAGGGGCACAAAGTCGAACCAAGGAGGGGTGCGCACCCCCTGCACCCCTCCCCTGGATCCACCCCTGCAATGAGTTCTTCAAGATTTTGTTTTTGTAAAATCGCGTGGAAAAACAGCTTGACTTGGTAAAAATGTATCGGGAATCCAACTCAAAACACCCGACATTGCTTGGGATGGAGAGTATAGATTTAGTTCGATACTCTAGAAAGTTTCCCAGTTATCGAGAGAATTAAGAGAGTCATTTACGAAAACCTGGTTTTACGTGTACGTGTTGTTGAAGACACTGGTCCGTGAATGTGAAAGGGCGGCGATCTATGCCAGAGTGATTTTGGAGCTTTTCTGTTGAATGAAGCAGACAGTGAAATATGTATGGGTTATTGCCTGAAACAACATTGCTTGGGATGGAGAGTATAGATTTAGTTCGATACTCTAGAAAGTTTCCCGGTTATGGCCCGTCAAAGTGCGGACAAAGTTGTTTAATCATTAACATTTTAGTAGACATTCTCGATGAAGTTGCGCATTTCTTCTTTACTGTAAGTCTTTGTGAATATTTTGAGGCTGCTAAGTAAATAAGGAGTTAATATTTCCGGAATTAACAAATGAAAGGTATTCCAAAGTATTCGTATCGATAAAATTGCGCATCTCTTCTTTACTGGTAGTGTAGGTGTAGGTTAACCTTGAGTAAATGAGGAGTTAATATTACCAGAATTAACTAACAAAACCCATACTTTCATCGCAGGGTTAAGATTCTAGGTACTCGCAAGGTTGACCGAGAAACAAAGCATCTGCAAGAAACCGTAAACTTAATTAGTACGAGAACTCAGCGTGCCTGAATACTTAGAGGCCATATGTATAAAAACAAATTAGAATGCTCAAGTACTAGAGTGCTTTTACTTGCCCCATGAAACAAAGTTTCAGTTTTCCAGTGTCCCAGTAAAACCTGGTTTTACGTGTACGTGTTGTTGAAGACACTGGTCCTTGCATGTGAAAGGGCGGCGATCGATGCCCGAGTGATTTTAAAGCTTTTCTGTGAAATGAAGCAGACAGTGAAGTATGCATGGGGGTTATTGGCCTGAAACGACATTGCTTGGGATGGAGAGTATAGATTTAGTTCGATACTCTAGAAAGTTGCCCAGTTATCGAGAGAGTTAAGAGAGTCATTTACGAAAATCTGGTTTTACGTGTACGTGTAGCTGAAGACACTGGTCCGTGAATGTGAATGGGCGGCGATCGATGCCCGAGTAATTTTAAAGCTTTTCTGTGAAATGAAGCAGACAGTGAAGTATGTAAAGGTTATTGACCTGATACGAGTTGTGTGTAATAAAATCAAAACCCGAAATAAATATACGGAATTTTACACAGAGTTTTACAGACATCCGCTGAAAAATCTTCCCGGTCTGTTTTTCGGACCGTTGTGACCATCGTGTCACCGACTCCAAATCGTCGCCCAATCTCAGCTAAAAACGATAACTTAATGAACACTAAAACGCTGCCAATATACCTTAGAAGAATAATCCATTCATTTCTAAAGCATTTTTCAGTCATTGGATCTTTCGCTTTGCTTCATAGCTTCTCTTCTTTTGTTTCTCCATTTATTTTCTAGAACATTTTCCAGTTGTTGAGCTTATCGCTCCATGGCTTCACTTATTTGTTTGCCAATTGTTTCTTCTGTTTTTCGAGGCGTGTCCACCAATCATTGTCATTCAAATGTTAACTGAATTCGGAGCATATAAAAGGAGAACCGAGATAAAGAAATAATCTAACAGTCACAAGACAGTTGGGAAGATTTCATACTGAAGCTTTCTTTGCAAATTGCCTGTAAAAGTGTACCTCAAGAAAGTGAAGCCACATCAGCTGAGGTAAGCGAGACTAAGTGATGAGTTGCGTATATAATGCTCAATAAAGTGTTTCACACTTCATACTGGCCTGAAGTAATCAATGTGGAAGGATTCGCCACACCTTGAAAGGAGGCACGATGAAAAACAGACCAAAAAACATTCGAAAATCGTCCAAAACCAAAACTCTACATTTATGCATCAAATAGTCCTCTATACGCCGCTAATGCCTTACTGCGAGCAGGGTTCGATTCCCGGACCCAGTTGTGTATTTGAGGGGAGTTTTTCTCCCAGTCAGGGTTCTCTGCTAAAATCAAGCACTTAAACAAATCAATCGTCGAAAGCTTAAAAATGAGTATCCGGAGCGGGAGACGAGCAATCACTCCTTGCAAGTTCGACTGATAAATTTCCATTTCCATGCCACTCGGTTCCGCGTCAGTACACGACCAAGTCCAAAACGCTTCTGCTTCACTATGCCATTTGTGGGCGTTTTAAAACTTGAAAAACTTTCGTTTAGCCACACCAATAATCATAAAAAAATACATGAAATCCTAGAATACCGAACTGGTGTAGATGCCAACGTAATGGGACAACAAAAAATTAACGAAGATAAAGAAGTCCTTATCCAAGTCTCCCGATCACTGTGAACATTTTCAGAATTATTAAATGAAATTCATAATCTCAATCACAAGAAATTTCAGTGTTTTTGAGTTGAATTTCCGATAGATTTTTAGCGAATCAAATTGTATTTCCTCGCATTTTTTCTTAAACCGAAATCTCGAATAACTCATAAATACCTTATAAATAGTTCATAAATAAATGCATTTTGCGAAATTCTTGAAATTTAATTCCATAGTTAAATAAACTACATTGAATGCGATCTAAGGACTTTTCACTTAAATCGATATTTTCAATGTCTGCTTTGTTTCTGCACAAGGAGAGCTCCAAAATCACTCGCGCATCATCACCATCCATATGCACGATATGGTTTTGCACACTCGGTCCTCGCCTAGCAGACGCTATCAGACTCAAGTATTGATTCTCAATATAGTTTTTCTTCCAAGCTGTTTCTTGCCTCAACATTACACGACTTTAAATATATTTAAATTAAATTAAACTTCAATTAAATTTCAATATAAATCGTAGTCAGTTTATTTTGTGTGTCATATAGTATTTTACATATATATTCATCCAACCGAACAAGCATGCACCTAACGCCAAGCTCATCTACTAGTGATGAGTTTAAAATCTTATACTCACTAATTATTCATGAGCTCATCGACCAACCAGGGTTTCTTATTTGTACCACGTGCAGTAGTTTGAAACCCCCATCAAATACGACCGCACCCATTTCAAAGTCCTACTCCTCAGACTTTGAAATATTTCAAAGTACTAGAACTTTGAAATAAAAACAAACATAACAAAAAGAGTATAAGATGTCGTGTCAAATACTCGTCACAGTATTTTATTAGGGTTTCAAAATCCTCGTGGAATTTCAAATGCCGAGGCGTATGGGTCGTGACCAGGAGTTTTAATACCTTGAAATACGGTTTCTACGACAAATAAGTATATAAGTTAAATATAGAGAATAACTAAAGTAAATCAAGAACCGGCGAAATTTGAATAATCAATGAAATGGAAAAAACCTTAATGACAGCTCTCGAGAAAACGCACGACGGACCTTACATAATAACAGGAGAAACATGGATGATGTGGATGAACTGATATTTAATGATGACAAGTTAGGATTTTAGTTTTAGATTTTCGAATGTATTTTGGTTTGTTATGCAGTTATTTTAATCAAGCCTTGTACATGTTGCCTATGATAACTTTAAAGTTAGGCCCTGTAGTTCATACTTTAAGGCCCCGTCCACACTATGCCGGATAAATTTGAATCCGCAACTTTCACATCGAAACCGAAAAAAAAGTTTTCCGTCCACACATGAAAACGGATAAATTGTTTCGCGTCCACACTAGTCCGATCAGAGGTGGCAAAAACGCTTCATTGCACATCTGAGCATGTGCATCGAAGCTGAAATTGAGCCCGCGGTGAATTTTTAGCCTTCCCGCCATGTTCCCATGACAATCATGACGTCATCGTACCCGAAAAAAATCGGATACGAAATGTTCTCCGTCCACACTACACCTTTTGCTGTTCATTAACCGCAAAGGAATATTCATTCAAGCGAAAAAGCATTATCATTAGCGCGAAGAGGCACACAATAACGCGAACGGAGTTTCAAGAGCGCGATGGAACTTTCATTAAGGAATTTAGCATAACATTGGACAATCATGAATATGTTTGTGCAGGTTCATTAGCGTTTTCGAAGTTTCATTAGCGCCTTTGTGCAATCAATAGACAAAACCACACATTCAATAACGGTTTTTGGACATTCATTAGCGCAATACATAACGTATTAGAGCTGTCCGTTTTAGCGGCATTGGCACAACATATACCATACCATTCGATTAAAGAGATTTCACTTAATTCTTAGTTTGACATACTTTGGAACTAATTAGTGGGTGTGATCCACACTATCATTACATTTGCATATAATCCGCATCTTTCTTCTTGTGTTTAGAATTACGAGATACAGCTAGAACGACTTGTCCGAGTTATAAAAAAAGAATATTTGTACTCGACGAGGTTCATTTTGTTTGTTTGTTTGGGTCTTGGTTTCGTAATTACCTAGGCGAAGCTCAAAGTAATAATTTAGATAAGATAATTTAGATTAATAGGACAACTCTCACAGGCTTAGGCTTGCAGAATCATCGTGCAACAAAAGCGTCTGGCTAGCAAAGGCTAGTAGTTCGTTCCACTTGCTGAACAAAAAACAAAACAAAAAAACGAAAAAGAAGCAAATGAATGTATAGGGGTATTAAGTTTAATATGTAATTCTCTTAGGATTTATTTGATGTTCATCATTCACAACAAAACACAGGCTTTTATTTCTTTAAAACTTGTTTAAGCTTTCAATCATCGTTGTCATCAAATGTTGACTGCCACTTTTTCAGAACCTCTGAATGGGCTTCTGCAGCTTCTTTTACAGCTTTCAGCACATCTGGAAGGGAGTCTGTCGCCTCTTGCACTCTTGTTTTCTTCCTAAGATTTGAGACGAAAATATATATAATTGGTCATTTCAGAGTTATGAAATAAACTGTAATTTTTTGAAATCAAACCAGTCGAAAAACTAACCATATCTCTAAAAATAACTTATCAACTTTTGATATGGTCAAAGTTACAGTACCAATTGGACAAATACCCAATTAATGAGAGGCTGTGCATGCGCAAGTTATGTCTGTGGATTTTGACACTTCGTTAATCATTCAAAGTATGTAGCCGATCGGAGTGTGAGTACGAAGTAGCTACTCTTAAGTTTGTTAAGATAATTCCTTTGTTTTACTCCGCGCATTTTTAAAACAAAAAGCATGAAACTCGTAAAGTTTTCCCCGATAAACTGAAAAAAAAGCATGTGCACAAGCAAATAACTATTTTACCTTTTCTCGAGTAAAAAAAAAAAAAACGCGAAAGAGTGTCAGTTTTTGATCATTTTGCGATGTTATTTTAAATGAATCAAAAACAAGAATAGTGACCCCCTCTTTTTAAGAAACCCTATGGCATAGTTGATGCTCACACAAAGTTTTAGGACAAAGTTATTGGCAACTTTTTTTCAAGGGATTTGCCTAAAATCACATTTTACTTTTTTCGAGAAGGCTCTCCAGAAACCTTTTTTACTAGCGTCATCATGATACAACCCATCGTCACGTTCAGCAAGATGTTTGTTTCGCAGTGATGACATCACTTCAGTTGGGCTGTTGCAGTTTGCCAAGGGAAGATACCTGGTTTGCCTGTCGCGTTCTTCCGCTGTTTGGTCACTTTTGCCACTCTCCTCTGCCTCATCTGAACTCTTTTCACTCGTAAACTCTTCCAAGATGCTAGTTGGTTGAGCACTATCGACAGAACTTAAAAATGAACAACAAACCAAAACATGATTTTTCAGTTAGCGTAACAACATATTTAACTTGGTACATAATGAATTTAGAGGTTAGGATAAGGATAAAAATTATTTCAAAAATTTGAGAAGAAATAAACTCACCTAACAATCTTCAAACGTTTCGAATTAATTCTTTTTCTGTCTCTTTCTTCTGCCAGTTTTTCCTTCTGTTTGGACTCGCTACTTGCTTCGTAGTATTTTCTTGAGTCTTCAGGGAGCATTTCTAAATGTCTCTTTATGAAGATAACTGTGGCCCGGTAATCCTTTTGGTGCGTTTGAAATGCTCTTTCTATTAGCAAATCTTCAGCATCCGAAAACCTTACTCTTTTGAATTTTTGCCGTTGTTTCACAGTGGCTGGAGAGCTGGCCAAAGAATTAGAAGTGGCAGTTGAGGTAACTCGTGGAACAGGACTTGGTACGTGTACTTCTCCTGTCATGGCCGCTCTCAGGAAAACATTATCAGTGTTGTAGCGGTATTTCTCCGGCTGCATTGTGACAATACTGAAGTGTGAAGCTCAAAAACAAGGGCTTTATATAGCTGTAGCGGTATTATGAGTGCAAAATGAGTGCAAAAACACGATCTCGCAAGTTATTGCATGCAGTGTAGAAAAATTTATAGATTCAAAGTGCGTGCAATGCTGCTAATACGCGGAACATACAAAAGAAAAACACGATCTCACAAATATTGGATGCAATGCAATGCTGCTATAGAAAAAGACACGCGATCTCACGAGCAAAATTAACACGAAAACCTTTCTGACAATGATAATTATCGCGCTCAACAAAACCCTGTTCCAGTTTAAAAAGAGAATATTTCTCCAAGTCTCTCAGAAACGCCGGTGACTATGATGTGTATGAAAAAACTATGAAAACAGATCGATTTAATGCATTAAATGAATGATTCTTAGTTACATATTAATTATACTGTCACGCCAGAGTGCCTGATTCATTGGTTCCTCTCAAGGCGATATTCACACTTTCTCTTTATTCCATGCAACTTACATACAAAGACAATAAAAGATATAAAACAATGGTGGCATATTATTTGCCGAACTGATCGTTATGCCGCTAAAACGGACAGCTCTATTACATATACGTATTACATATACAATACATAATGTATTGCGCTAATGAATGTCCAAAAACCGTTATTGAATGTGTGGTTTTGTCTATTGATTGCACAAAGGCGCTAATGAAACTTCGAAAACGCTAATGAACCTGCACAAACATATTCATGATTGTCCAATGTTATGCTAAATTCCTTAATGAAAGTTCCATCGCGCTCTTGAAACTCCGTTCGCGTTATTGTGTGCCTCTTCGCGCTAATGATAATGCTTTTTCGCTTGAATGAATATTCCTTTGCGGTTAATGAACAGCAAAAGGTGTAGTGTGGACGGAGAACATTTCGTATCCGATTTTTTTCGGGTGCGATGACGTCATGATTGTCATGGGAACATGGCGGGAAGGCTAAAAATTCACCGCGGGCTCAATTTCAGCTTCGATGCACATGCTCAGATGTGCAATGAAGCGTTTTTGCCACCTCTGATCGGACTAGTGTGGACGCGAAACATTTTATTCGTTTTCATGTGTGGACGGAAAACTTTTTTTTCGGTTTCGGTGTGAGTTTCGGATTCAAATTTATCCGGCATAGTGTGGACGGGGCCTAATACGGATAGCCGGCGTTTTAAATTGTTCCACTCTGGAGACCGTATTCGAAAAAAATCGTTTTCGGTGAAGAATTGTTCTGGATTCGCCCGGACTAGTGTGGACGGTAGGCCTAACCGAATAAATAAAATTCGGATTCAAATTTATCCGGCATAATGTGGACGGAGCCTTACACTAGATAGGTAGCTTACATTTTGCATAAAATTAAATGTAATTGAAATTAGGTAGATGATACATTGTTCTAATTACATGGTATGCGATACAAAGGACTTTTTCAGTTTCTCTTCATTGTGCTATGATACTGATATATGTAAATGAGAATATATATATATATACTGATATACTTACTGTGGAGCTAGTCACCGGGGCCACTCACACCAATAAAACAAGACAAGCAAATAAAATGTAGAATGAAAACAATACATTCCAACTTTGGGTAGTCGAGCAAATCAGAAACCTACACACTTACACGAGAATGGTAATTTAATGGTAATTATTTAATCAATTTGACCCTGATGTTTCGTGTAAACCACTAGATAGCCATTGTTATTTTCTCTTGGGAATAAAGGAATATGTCGAATGGGTATTGTTTTCTGCTGCTATCTGATTCGCTTTACTATCCAAAGTTGGAATGTACTGTTTTTATAAATTGATTGGTTCTCGCTGTCTAAAGTAGGGGCCCCCAGTTATAGCAGTCACACTGTAATATACCAGTTTGAAATGAGGAATCCTGTCATGAGTTTTGGGCACAGTTATAAGAGTCACCGAGTATTTCAAAATATTCCTATATAAAATATTCCTTTATAAGACTTATATTAAGCTTGTTTCTGTTCTGTTTTACTCGTTACAGAAAATGCAGTTCTTTCTTATTTTCACCGTTGCTGCCTTCGCGGTCGGTGCTGTTGCTGAGCGCAAGAGAAACATCGTCAACCCACCTACAAGACAGTGTTCTGGTCATTGCGAAAGAAAAGATTCTAACGGTGACTGCGTGAAGGACATCAAGTGCATGATGGGAAAGAGAAACATCGTCAACCCACCTACAAGACAGTGTTCTGGTCATTGCGAAAGAAAAGATTCTAACGGTGACTGCGTGAAGGACATCAAGTGCATGATGGGAAAGAGAAACATCGTCAACCCACCTACAAGACAGTGTTCTGGTCATTGCGAAAGAAAAGATTCTAACGGTGACTGCGTGAAGGACATCAAGTGCATGATGGGAAAGAGGAGGATCGTCAACCCTGCAAGACAGTGTTCTGGTCATTGCGAAAGAAAAGATTCTAACGGTGACTGCGTGCAGGACATCAAGTGCATGACGGGAAAGAGGAGGATCGTCAACCCTGCAAGACAGTGTTCTGGTCGTTGCGAAAGAAAAGATTCTAACGGTGACTGCGTGCAGGACATCAAGTGCATGACGGGAAAGAGGAGGATCGTCATTCCAACCCGACAATTGGCCCCTGCGAAAAGAAAAAATCCGGTGAATGCGTGGTAGACCTCTTAAAATGCAGACAGCATTATAGTGAAAGCAAAAGATAAAATACTGGATTAACTAAATGCCGTAATAAGCACGTCTCAGCTGTAACTCCATATCTTGTTTAATTTCAAATCTTTAATTGTACTTATGGTATCAATTCTTTTGCATAGTGTATGTTGTTTTCTCGAAATTGTATTCGCTATACGAGGGACAACAATTCTGTTCAGTAATCACCCATTTCACGTTTTCAAGTATTGTAACTTAATTAAGGTAAATCGTGAGCTATAACTCCTATACTCATAACGAATTAAATAAAAATCCATTGCGTGCCTCAAAGAAAAATCTTTAAATTGTTTTATTTTCTGACTCATCTCAGGACACAAGAGGTCTTATGGGGGTGCAAGTGATTGTATCCTAAAATGTGGCATGATGGGTGTGAAATTACCTGTTAGCTAATTCCGTAGGAATACCGTCGATATTTCCCATCGAGAAAACGATGTGGTTGCACAGCGCTGTTGTCACGTCGATAAGAAATAAAACAGAATTGCACAAAGGCCAAGCCTTTTTCTCTTATTTAAATGTTTTACGAACAGTCCCTTTGATAAAAATACTTGAATGACAACTTGGATAAGAAGTTCTTTTTTGTTATTGTGAACCTGTTGGCTACCTATTGTCTTAAAGTGAAAAAATATAGTTGAAATATTAAAATGAATGAGATCAAAAATGAGAAAAATGAGAATATGATCATTGCTGTTTATTAAGTTTCACTCACATTAAACTAATCCTTAGAATTCTTTTATATGACGACATGCAGATTATCGGTCGTCTTGATTTGTCTTGTGTACAAACTAGGATACTCATTTTCTCATCGGATTTTGTCTAACCTCCATCCAATATGTACCGTATTTACCGTACCAGTTCTTCTCTCAGTACTGAGCATTTTAGAGCAAAACCAATATTTGGTTTAAGGCTTGCAAAACGATGAGAAAAAGATGAGAAACGTTGTAGTATACAGTTATACATTTATACAAATACCTAATAAGATGCATATTGCAATTTTACTTTTTAACCTCCAAAACCAATTGATTTATAATCTGTAGGATGTAAAACACAAGAATAAAATATTTTGACGTTCATTGAATGAAACAATTAATAAATAAAGCGAGTTTTCTGTTCTGCATATCATTAAATATACTGAATGAATTAAGTATTTGTATAAATGTATACTACAACCTCTCTGCAATCAAGTATATATATATATATATAAGAAATCTGTGAATCAATTTTCCGTAAAATAGTGCTCAATACATCGATAGAAGTAGAGCAGAATATTTGTTTGAGAAGAAAAAGTCAAGACAACATTTTTCCCGACAAGCCTGTTTCGTGAATTGCTTCACTCTTCAGGGGATTTAAATCCCCTGAAGAGTGAAGCAATTCACGAAACAGGCTTGTCGGGAAAAATGTTGTCTTGACTTTTTCTTCTCAAACAAATATATATATATATATACACACACACACACACACACACACACACACACACACACACACACACACACACACACACACACACACACACACACACAGAGATATCTTTCTTGATATTTTTTTTCGGAAAGCCCAAGTGATAGACAACTCGAAAAAAATATCAGGGATGATATCCCATAATTTTTGATATGCTTTTGATATACCTGACATATATGGAAGCGGCCATAATTTTTGTAAATGGCTGTATATATGTATATATATATATATTTCTTGGCCTAGTTGATAAACACTTTCCTAGAGGCCATAATCTTAGGAAAGTCTTTAATCGTAACACCATCAAGATCAGTTACAGCTGCATGAACAATGCCAAACAAATCATTGACAATCACAACAAGCGCATTTTACATCCACCGAGAGACGACAACGACACCGCAAACAACACAAAGGACAAGAAAACACGCAACTGCCGACAAAAGAACAATTGCCCGCTTAATGGCAACTGCCTCCAATCATCAGTTGTATACCAAGCCACCGTCACAAGAAAGGACAACAACACTACCGCAACATACATAGGACTCACAGAAAACGACTTCAAAACAAGATACAGAAACCACACCGCCTCATTCCGCCACGAACAACATAAAAACTCGACTGAACTCAGCAAATACATCTGGACTCTCAAGAACAGTAATATCAGCTACTCCATTCTATGGCGCGTCCTATCTTCAAGCTCCGCCTACAACAGCTCCAGCAAAAGATGTAACCTTTGTCTTAAAGAAAAGTTTCTAATAATCTATCGACCGGAACTCTCATCATTAAATAAGCGAAACGAACTTGTATCTTCATGCCGCCACAGAAACAAAGCATTACTACGCAACAGCTAAACTACATCCACTAATTAATTATGTATACTTTTTCTATACAAATGATGGTAACGAATATTCTTATCATTAAATCCCCTGAAGAGTGAAGCAATTCACGAAACAGGCTTGTCGGGAAAAATGTTGTCTTGACTTTTTCTTCTCAAACAAATATTCTGCTCTACTTCTATCGATGTATTGAGCACTATTTTACGGAAAATTGATTCACAGATTTCTTATATATAAATATATATATAACCGCTGTAAGCTCAGCCAAACCTCTTTACTTTTAGAAAATGCAGTCGTTTTACAGCCATTCTCAATCACACGCGCTCTCTAGCGATTTTTTCTGTCGCGACGAAGAAGGGGTCGATCACAAGGCGTTTCCATTGATTGTCGGAAAACACAAAGCTACAAGGGCACGTGCCTATAGAATATCATGGAAATACGGAGCCAGATTAGTGCCATGCAAATTTCGTGATTGTTTTTACTTTTCTGGACTTTTTTCTCGACTTTTTTCTCGACTTTTTTGACCGCTTACTAGCTGGTATCGCAGGCTCCGTTGTTTAAGGAATACAAACATGACTCATGTTTCGTAACGTTGCCTTCAACCGAAACACTTTTATTCTTAACTCAATATACATTGTACGACGTACTTTATCGTTTACTCTACCATTGCTACCTACCTTTCTACGATACATATCCATGAGTATACTTATATAAGTCTCGTACGCTCAACTCGTTCCAATCATCCACTGCCTTAATATTTATTTTATGCTATTTATTTATCTTTTCTTTTTCATCATTTTTCTTAAAATCAATCACTTTTCACATACGTACCCCCAACCCCCCCCCCCCCCCCCCCCCCCCACCACCACCATCTCCCGTGCTTGAGTCCGAATACCTGTGTCAAACTTAGTGTAGTTATGTTTTTAAATTTTTTAATATTTAAGTACACGTTCCAAACGCCATTACATGTATGATACTTGTATAATACATGTATACTACACGTATTTTTGACCGGTATTTTACCCCATACAGAACTTGCATTTGCAGCTCGCCATATTGTCCATGCTCTCAGCATAGGATAAGCCTGCTCTACTGTTGTTCAGCGGTCAAAAAAAGTCGAGAAAAAAGTCGAGAAAAAAGTCGAGAAAAAAGTCGTGAAAAAAGTCGTGAAAAAAGTCGTGAAAAGTAAAAACAATCACGAAATTTGCATGGCACTAATCGGGCTCCGTATGGAAACGCCATGATTAACGTCCACCAAAAGCTATTCGTCGCGAAAGAAACAATCGCTAGAGCGGCGCGTGTGATTGAGAATGGCTGTAAAGCAGACTGGATAGATTGGTTTGAACAAAGACAATGATGTTAACGATATATAATAGTGAGGTAACGATATATGATAGTGTGGAATACATTATTTCGACCCTGGAGAAGAGAGATGTTAAGAGCAGACTGTGTAGTTTGAGTGTTTTAATTTGATAATTGGCCGGACCCGATATTTTTTTCTTACACGTGCTTTCCATTTCAGACCACGTGTGTATTCGTTGAAATTCTCTATTAAAAAGTTCGTACGTGATAAACCAAAACAGCCAATCACAGAAGGACTAGTCTCCTAACGATGTGAGCCTTGTAATGCTAACCTATATTAGGTTGTGCTCAACACGAACTGGGCATCTTCCAGAAAGACCAATCGCTGAACAAGCAAGGTAAGGTTTTGCACTCTTAGTCATGATACATTCTTGCGTTCAACTTGCAGCAAACTTTGGAAAACTAAATTCAGTATTGCCAAGTACAGATCTGCATTTCTATCGTTAGTAACTTTCAAGAGAAGCCAGAGCTATCCTTTTCATTTCAGGAAACACGTAAGTTGTGTAGTATTTTGAAATTTCAATTAGTTTTCCTCCTGCGTTTGATACGATAGAGTAATGAAAGAGGAAAGAGGAAGATAAGACAAGCAGAGGGAAATAACTGCTTTCCATCAGCATCAAATGACGAGTTGTGTAGCAGAAGTTTCAATAAGTTTTGATTCCATGTTTAATACAAGGAAGGAAGGGAGGAAAGACTAACACATCGAAATTAATAGTTTTGCTCCATGTTTGATTCAATCGAGCAGCCGAAAGAGAAAAATAGGAAGAAAGGAAATACAGACAGAGGGAGGGAAGGAACCGCTTTGCATAGTTCGAGGTCTGCATTACTATTCTCCAAACAAATAACATGATAAACCGATTCAAAAAGTGCAAAGAGGGTTACCTTTTCTGGAAAATTGGATCAGGAATATAACGAATATTTGCAGCGCGATCTTTGCGCATACCAGGTGCTTTTGAATATAATTTATTGCTTGTCACAGAGAGGATTTCCAAGTATTTTCTATTATCTCTTGTTCAAAAAGAAATATTTTCTACCAAAAAATTCCTATTTCTACAGTAGCGGATCTAGGGGTGGGTTTTGGGGGTTGCAACCCCCCCCCCCCCCCCCACGAGAGCCATCGTGATTTATTATTATTATTTTTCATGACAACACCAACAGCATCGCGAGTTTTATTGAAACAGAGGTGCCAAACACACTTCGCTCGCTTTTTTTTCTATACGCCGTATGTGGGACCTGAAACAACCATGCTCGCCTGCAGCAAATAATCATTATCATAAGACCTACTTCCGTTTGGGAACCCTGTGCTACTTTCCCGCCAAACAAGTACCCCAATCGATGCTACGACCCCCCCTTTGAAAAAATCCTGGATCCGCCCCTGTTCTATAAGATATTTGGTGAATCTTTCTGCGGATAAGTTTTATTTTCTTAATGTTCGAGAAAAAGCTGTTGTTTATCGAGCTGAAAACCTTGAACCAAGGAAACATTGAGCTACCGCTACCAACAAAATGTTCGCTAAAATGTTGGCCAATTCGTTTTGAGAAGCAAATTCACCTCCATAATGTTCGTCAAACCATTATTGAAAACACAGACTAATCGAAATTTAAATTGTGAGTTAGACTTTCATTCATGTCAAATCTATCCATGGCTTTTTTCCAGACCCATTCAGTCATCCAGACGATCATTTGTCTACTTTGGGAGGAATAATCATATACGATTCTTTTTTTATTTCAACAAGCAGACGCTTAGGCTACATTTAAAAGTTATTATTGATTTGACTATTTTTATTAGAGTGCAAACAATATAACCGTGAAACTTTAGTAATACAAAATAGCACGATTTTTTGCACTCTATCGTTAATATTATTATTAGTAGTAGTAGTGGTAGAGTGCAAACAATTAATCCGTGAAACACTAATTACTAAATAGTACAAAATAGTGCTAATTAAATAATAGAAAACAATGGAATTTGCATGAAATTGTACTATCTAGTATTACTAAAGTTTCATGGTTATATTGTTTGCACTCTAGTGGGTAGTGGTTGTAGTGGTATCAATTTTTCTTAGTTAAATAGTAACTGGTTAAATAAAATCACTCTAGTAGAAGTAGTAGTTTTTCACAAAATGCACTTACTAACATCTTTTCTACACTCGCCGAGTCTAATCCGTGGGCCTTATGAATAAACTAATACATAAAGTAAGTAATAATGATCTTTATTTTCATTATTATATTGTTATTATTACTGTTATATTATTATTACCTACGCCGGCCAACTTTGCAACTGAACTCCTTTTCTCTTTGGACGGATTTTTTCTTTTACATTTCTAATAAAAAACAAAAACTTGCAAAGCAATGAACAAACATTTCAATGATCGACTAGTTCTCTTGAACAGTTGGAGTCTTCGCGGGTCGCGTCATTGATCATTTTTCCAAATTAAATTTAGATGATTTGTAGAGTTGACTAAAACTAACATTTTTTTGCTCTATCTAATAACATCTATTTGTAGTTCAACAGAAGATGAAACAGCTTATTGTATTGCTCATTGTTGCTGTTCTGATAGCCAATTCCCTTGCTATCCCGAGGGACTACATTGAAGGCGTTCTCGCCAAGAGAAACCTTGCTTCTGGCATTTCGTGCACTGGTGAGTGCAAGGTTAAAGATAGCCATGGCAGATGTGTGACCGATGTAAAGTGCCTAATTGACAAGAATTGCGGAAAGAGAAATCTTGCTTCTGGCATTTCGTGCATTGGTGAGTGCAAGGTTAAAGATAGCCATGGCAGATGTGTGACCGATGTAAAGTGCCTAATTGACAAGAATCGCGGAAAGAGAAACCTTGCTTCTGGCATTTCGTGCATTGGTGAGTGCAAGGTTAAAGATAGTCATGGCAGATGTGTGACTGATGCAAAGTGCCTAATTGACAAGAATCGCGGATAAGCTTGTAATTGATATAAAGGCTTACCTTCCCCTCATTAGTAAAGAGTTTCGCTCTCCCAGTTAAACTGGAATGGAATAAAACTGATGCACATTAAAGTGTGATTTGATGGAAATTATTTCACAAAGTTCAAAACCACAGGGAGCCTTATTAGTAATATAAAGGAATACCCAAAATAACCCTGATTCCTGTCCTAGTCCCGATTCGAGTCATTGTCCTGGTTCCTTGTCCTTATCCCGATTTGAGTCTTTATCCCGATTCCTGTCCTTGTTCAGCTTCCTGTCCTTATCACGATTCGAGTCCTTGTCCCGATTCCTGTCCTTGTCCCGATTACTGTCCTTGTCCCTATTCCTGTCCTTGTCCCTATTCTTGTCCTTGTCCCGATTGCTGTCCTTGTCCCGATTGCTGTCCTTGTCCCGATTGCTGTCCTTGTCCCGATTGCTGTCCTTGTCCCGATTACTGTCCTTGTCCCTATTCCTGTCGTTGTCCCGATTGCTGTCGTTGTCCCGATTGCTGTCCTTGTCCCGATTGCTGTCCTTGTCCCGATTGCTGTCCTTGTCCCGATTGCTGTCCTTGTCCCGATTGCTGTCTTTGTCCCGATTGCTGTCCTTGTCCTGATTCCTGTCCTTGTCGCTATTGCTGTCGTTGTCCCGATTGCTGTCGTTGTCCCGATTGCTGTCCTTGTCCTGATTCCTGTCCTTGTCTCTATTCCTGTCCTTGACCAGATTCCTGTCCCTGTCCCGATTGCTGTCCTTGTCCTGATTCCTGTCCTTGTCTCTATTCCTGTCCTTGACCAGATTCCTGTCCCTGTCCCGATTCCTGTCCTTGTCCCTATTCCTGTCCTTTTCCCGATTCCTGTCCTTGTCCCAATTCCTGTCCTTGTCCCGATTCCTGTCCTTGTCCATGTTCCTGTCCTTGTCCTGATTCCTGTCCTTGCGCGAAGAGGCAATGCTACAACAGCCTTCTTAAAAATGATCATCTTTATTTCACCTTCCCACCCTCCTCAGTCTAAATTTGGCGCTAATGTAATATAAACACCAATAGTATCAAAATAAAGATATTACAAAAGGAGCACAAAAAAAAAAAAAAAAAATCAAAAGTAAAATGTATCAAAATTGTGGACGTGAGGAGCGTGTCCCTTTGTGCACAGAGGTCCCCAAGATGTAACACAACAAAAGGAGGTTCAAGGAACCTGGGAAAGAAAAGACTGATTTTGATGAATATTATAGCGCCTGATACACCTATTTTCCATGACGTCCTCAACTTGTTATCTGCGCTTCCGACATTGATGCAACCAGAGCAGAGTTCTGCTCCTGAATGGCGGATATTCTTTCCTTAATTACTTCTTGTTGATGATACAGAGAATATTTACTCCCGATAGACCCAAGTTAACGCGGCTGTGAAACGAGAAAAAAACAACAACAGATCAGGGGTGCTTACCATTTAAACCAATCAATCCGGTTGGAAATTAATTCCCTAATGGTAAGAAAAGAGCGGGAAACTTTGACTTTCGAAAAATGGTACGCGCGTCTACCGGAAGAACTAAAAAGAGTGGGAAAAGTGGATTACCTCAATTGTAAGATCGAGTTTTCCGGAACTTTCCGATCGGAATGATTCATACCATTTGTTTTCCAACAGGAATTTCCGGTTCAGTTTTTCGGGTAAATGGTAAGCAACCCAGATCTCTTGTCACTTAAATCAAAGATTAGTAAAATAGAAGCTAGTGTGAAAGTTCTTACCCTAACATTCCATTTTGATTTGTCTTGACGTGATTTAAAAAGAATATGATAGCGTGGAATAAGTTATTTCGACCCTGGAGAAGAGAGTAGGTTAATAAGAGCAGCCTGTGCAGTTTGACGTTTGGGGCTTGTAAAAGATGAGAAAAAGATGAGGAAAAAAACAAACAAACAAACAACGACAATAAATACACACACAGCTTAGCTTAGCTTTTAAAGTCTGTTGATGTTGTTGTAAAGGAGATTGGATATAGATCAGGGTGTGCGTGTGTATGGGGAGGGGGAGGGGAGGGGGGGGTGGGGGGGGGGATAATTAGACTAGAGGAAGCTGGAGAAGTGGGAAAAAAGAAGCCATGCCAAACGAACGAGACACAGAATGGGTTGGAGAAGGAAAGAAGTACGTTGTCGAGGGAATATGAGACAAACAGACTAGTGTAAGCGGTAAATACCTTTGCTAAATCAAAAACCTCATCTTCTATGACCACCTAGAAGGAAAATAATAAAAAAAAAAAAAAAAAAAGAAGTGGATGAAGTCTATAAGTGGTCGTACTAAGACGGCGGAAGCATTAAAGAGGTTGAAGAGATCAAGAAACTAACCTTGTAGTGTGGAGGGTGAAGCCGTGTCATGTAAATGCATAAATCGCTTTTCCTGGCATCTGCAAAACAAGATAAAAGAGTAAGGAGGTGAAGATGGTGAAGAAAATGGGACGATAAAGTAAAAACCAAAAAGTTGATGTCAAAAACACTTTCTTAGTTCGCTACTCAACCTTTACTTCAGAGGGAAACACTTGTTTCTCGATGGGGGGAGGGCAAAGGCACCATTTCCTAGAAGCATTCCTAGAAGGGGGTGAGTACAATGTAGATTTCTCTCGTCGATTGAAATGGAATTCCAACATGCATGAGTTCGACAAGCAGCATTTACGATCAATGTAAAGAATGAAGAATTTGTATTTCATGGGTCTCTTGTTAGAATCACGGGAAATGCTAATCAAAATATAGTGTCAAATCCTCAATTCTGATTGGTTGATCTTGAGTTTGTTCTGAAGGTCAGCTGGCACATATCTCTCGCTCTCTCTAACCCCCCTCCCCACATCTCTCTAGGATAATTTTGCTATGGCTTTTATGGCTGTGTTAAGAGTAATGAAATTGGGACTCTATCCGTTGGTGTAAGTAATTCACATACCTGGTTTGTCTGGTGTCTTGAGAAAATGAAGCCCAGTAAAGGTACCACCATCCGGGAACCTTGGATCAGCGGGCAGCCTCGAGTCCATGTAGGTACAAAACATGTGCATGACTATCTAAATGTGATTAATGGCAAATAGACGTTAGTAAATAGTCATCCTGGGACTGATCCCTGTAATACGATGGAGGAATAGTGGTAGCAAGGATCCCGAACTATCTTCAAGAAAAGTCATACATAACCACGATAGACCACGTTAGTAAATAGTCATCCTGGGACTGATCCCTGTAATACGATGGAGGAATAGTGGTAGCAAGGATCCCGAACTATCTTCAAGAAAAGTCATACATAACCACGATAGACCACGTTAATAAATAGTCATCCTGGGACTGATCCCTGTAATACGATGGAGGAATAGTGGTAGCAAGGATCCCGAACTATCTTCAAGAAAAGTCATACATAACCACGATAGATCACATATTAGTGAAAACTATAAAGAAAGATGGTAAACGAATGACTGTTGAAAAGCCAGCCACTATTCTGTGACCCACAAACAATATAATAACATATACAGATACATCTCGACCCTCTCAGTTATGCAGTACGGCAATGGGTTCATTAACACAAACTTGGATTTAAAAGCATGCAATACTAGTCCCCTAGTGGAGAGGGCCCGTGAGGATCTGGGACCGAATAATGACGGCCGTGGAGGAGGTTAATCCAATGCAAGCTTAGCATGTATCTGCATATGATTAAAGTATTTCTATGGACATGAGTGAAAAAAGTATGCGCATGCTCTGAATCCGTATGCAAATTAGTCAAAACATAAGTAAATTTGACTTTCAAACATGCCTGATTAATTGGACTTCACAAAATGCCAAAACTTAGTGTCCATGCTTGAAACTTAAGGCTAATTCTTTCATATTGTGTTTGTTAATACAGTATCTTGGTCTGACAAAAGTATACTCTCGAACTTTTTTGTATACTTGGAGAAAACAAACGCATGCGCAAACGTTTTTCTCTAGTGTCACTCCTATGCCTCTATAAAGCCTAGGAAATAAATGTTCAAACTGCAATTTTCTGCGAGAGAACTACTGATGGAAGCGGCGAGCAGGATGCGTAGTACAAAGGGAAGTTACGTATCTTCAAGGAAGGCAAGTAAACATGTCCAACATTTCATAACCAACCTGTGAGTCTGTGAGTAGGTCTGACTCCCAGTCCTTGCCTCTGAATTTTCCGCCAGAGTTCCATCTAAAAACGCTCATACAGCCTCCTTTGGCGAGCTCTGTCAACGAAAATGATTACCGTAATTATAGAAAAACTGTTAAAAATCTTGCGTTTTGATTGGTTGGGAGCTCGTGCATTATGAGAGCAAACAGCACGCGCCTGCTTTTATTTCCGCGTCGTGCTTCTTGACACTTCTCTTGTGTTCTGCCAATCCTCAAGTGTTTTATAGCATCAGACAACTCAGCAAGCAAATTTTTTTAAATAGTATTCGAGTAGCCGTTATATTGGACACGAAAGAAGAAATACAAAACGTATAATAATAATAATAACTTTATTAATGTCTCGAATTCTTCTAGCCGGGCATAAGCGTCCTACTAATCGGGGAGACGTGCGCGCGTTGCTTGGTATCAATCAACTAATTGAATGCCATTATTAGTCTTTAGAGAATGGCAAACACTGCCTGTCTATTTAATATTTTCTATATCGTCATATACAGTACCTCGAATTCTTTGCACAAGATACTCCTGGTTATTTGAAGCTTCCAAATAAGGTATGATTACTTGAAGGAATGGAACTTGTTCAGCCTTGGCTTGAGAGACATGTCGTAGTGAACTGAGACTGATGGCTAGGCAGACAGACACAGAATTGTTGACGGTGTTGATTTGTTTTAATTGTAAACTAAATGCTTCTTCAACCAAAAATAATTCATTTCCAAGCTATCGAGCATTGGCGCCCAACTTTAGGGATTACAATTATAGTACTATTCGTCATTTACAGATTTTATGTGTACGACCACAAGAGCCAGAAATGCGAGCTAGCTGAGCATGATATCCCGTGGCCTGTCCTGACATCATGGAAAGACACCAAAATCATCGGAAATGAAGAAAGATACACCTGTACCATTAAAGAAAATGGCTAGAGTCTTAGGTAGAGGTTAACCATCAAGCTATTTACCAATATTAGAGCGCGCGCGAGGTAACACAACTTTGATCGCGCGCACTCGCGCATATAATTTCAAACATAAGATCTGTTAATGACGAGTAATACCATTATAATCCCTGAAGATAGGCACTAATTCCCGAAAGCTCGCGAAAATTGTTGTTGTTGTTAGAGAAACACTTGATTTACAAAGACATAAAACTGTTGAAATGTTAGCCAAGGTAGATTAATAAAAATACTAGACTTCATAGTAAGTCATACCTTTCAGAACCATCCATACGTTTTCCAACTGCAACTACTCACTCCTCCCCTCCCCCTCCCCCTCCCCTCCCCCTCAAAACCCAAGATGGCCATTTAGCTTAGGAAGGAAGACTTGCATTATATTCGAAGTAGTATCTCAAGAAAGACTTACTTCCAACTTGCAGCTCTTGACATCCAATTTTGCAGAGGGTATCATTAATGGAGTCTATCTGTTCTACTAAACGTTGGAGAATCGTCTGACAGAGCCACTAAAAAAGAAAAAAAAAAAAAGTCACGCTAGAAAAGATATTTTAGTTTACGAAACCTGTTGCATGTAGGCGGAGTTTTTGCTTTTCTAAGATACAGCTCAGACCAGGAATGTAGTCTTATTCTCGAAAAAAAAAAAGACACATGACCTGAAATGGGAAAACATTACGCCCAAGCTAAATAGGTATAAAATAATAATAATAAAAATAAATTAAAAAAATAATAAAGAGGTATATAGTATGAAACGGCACAATTTCTGTGTTAACAACGATCCCTATTTGAGATAGCAAAACCTTAACTTGCCTTGCGACAGTTTTCTGTCCAGTAATCAAGATCCTCTCTTGTCACACCTATCCTCAGCCACATCTACAAAGGTTATAAAAGATGAGCTCTACACAAAGCACCACCAACATAATATTTGCGCCTGGCATAAAAATTATTATCTATATGCATTGTCATAATTGATCAACGAAAACAACTTGCTGTAATCCGTGATTCTATATTTTTGGCTTCACACATCAAATTTCCAGAGGTTTGAGATAGTATTCTGAATGATGGAGGTTGTTATTTAGAAGAAACTGTGAAAATGGATGTTAAGTAAAACACATACTTCTTCTGCTCTGCTTGATGAATATGCTGAATCATCATCATCCCTTGATAGACTGGAATCAGGAGATCTACAGAAGATAAACAAAGTAAAGAACAATCACAATCGCACATGCGAAATCGGACAACTTGCTGTCGTGACAAACTTGGTTTTGGTGGACGTCAATCAAGGCTCTTTCACCACATTCCATTGGCATGTGCCCTTGAAAACTTTGTATTTTCCAACAATGTCATTGTACATGTAACACTTGATTGACGTCCACCAAAACCTTAATTCTAGAGACTGTCAGTTGAGACAAAAAATTGTGACTTCGATTTTGATTAGGATTGGAAAGTGCTGTAAACACAAAATATGAACCATTTGAGCTTTGACATAATATTTCCAATTTCATAAATTGTCATTACCTTGAGTATTGCTTTTTTCGTTTGTTTGTAATGCTTGAGAAGATATGTGAATACAGTGTATGACAACAACTCAAACAAAGAATCTTATTCTCAAGGGAGTGACAGGTAGTTTCAAAAATGGGGGAAAATTTCACCAAGCTGATAAGGTTTATTCTTCAAATTTATATTTACATGTGGGTAAAATTGATACGATCCTGAAATTCAGTTTTTAAAATTACCAATTCCAGACAAGAGCTGGAAAGTCATGACCTTTTATTCCCAGGTTGGATATTTTTTTTATTCCAGGACTTTGCAGGGTAGTATGTTTACAAATACTTATTACCTCAAAAGTTAACAAATAATCAATACTATACCTTCTGGCAATTCTATATACACCTAGTTGAGGTGTGAAATCATTTCGATATGGTGACCAAAAGGATGGACTACGACTTTGTGAAAGGGAGTCTGATAAAGCTGTGTCAAGCAAAATAAAAACTTATACAGGAACAAGAGCACATAAAAGTTGCAACAGAGATTATAAAGGAAAATTCTAATTAGACAAATTGACTGTGGCTTATTTTTTAATGAACCTTGTGCAGATGTTTTGGTCCGATCTTAGACCTCCTTCAGTGTGAGTATTCTAATGTTAGTTGGCTCTAATGCAATAGATGATTTCTGAGATGCGCAAGCACTATCAAAAGTATCGCATGCTCAGATTCAAAAATGGGCAAGATCTTAAGAGCCCTACGGAGAAAAAAATACAAAACCTTGGAAATTATGTTACTAAAGGAACACCTTTGAAGTTTCTCTCAGTTCAGAAACAGGACTATCACTTTTATTATTATGCTATTTCCAGATAAAATCTTTTCTTCAAGGGTTTTAGAAATTGCTTACAAAGCCTGTTTCACACTAGCATAAGAATTGGAATCATGAGCAACATAAACAGACTCAGTATCGCATTTATCACCTAGGTGTAAAAAAGACAAGCACTTTTAATAAGCAGTACACTACTGAGTCTGTGTATGTAGCTTACTGTTTCAATCACGAGGATTCAGGCAATTGTCAACTGAGGTCATAACATACATGTAGATGATTTCAGGTCTAATGAGATAAATGTGGATATTGAACACAAGACTTCAATGTTTTGAAAAGCTTCCCACCTCTTTGTAACCTGTTCTCTTCTTCTTCTTGTTCCCTCAAATAGCCTTTCAAACTGTTCAAGTTGTTGATACAATCACTTGGGGAATCTAGATTACATTAAAGGAAAAACCAATAAAAGAAACTTTAGGGATGCTTTGTGTTGTGACTATGCTATATCAAGGGCAGATCTAGCCAAACTTTTAGGGGGGAGGGACTAATTTAGTTTGGGGGGGGCTAATTGAGCTTCTTCCATCAACACAACGGGAAAGAGCCCCCCTTTCCCCCTGGATCTGCCCTTGCGTACATGTAGAGGTGATATATATGTATTCCAGCTACATTATCAACTTACAAGGAGACTTTCTTGGTGAAGAATGTCTTGATCTTAAACTTAAAGGAGAAAGGAACAGAAACAATTCAACATTACTTTATCAATAAGTTATAATTATATCATTAGAGTCTTAAACATCTTTGGGATTAATAAAGGGTGGTTTTCAATATGCTATCGTTCAAAACAACCTCTGACGTCTTGGCTTGATTCCTGAACTGTTTATCAGATGTCAGTAGAGTTCATTACATGTATTCCACTTCCTTAAATCAGGACTTAATTTCCAGGTTTTCTCTTTCATCCCATAATATAAACCCAAAAAGCTAAATTACTATTCAATTTGTGAGTTTGCCATGCCCTCACTTTTATCAGCCCGGTAATCGTGTACTTCATGACCAGCCGACACGTGTCAGTCGACTATCGCCCGACTCTTGGTTGACAGTTGCCTGACTATCAGCCGTCTATCAGCCGTGTGCTGGCAGAGTGTTGGCTGGCTATCGGCCGTGTGTGGCCGTGTATCGGCCGACCATCGGCCAACACACGGTCGACAGTTTTGGTGCTTCTTCGGGTTTTGTTCTCGGCCGATGCACAGCCAACACACGGCCGATAGCCGGCCAATGCTTGGCCAACACACAGCCAATAGACAGCCGATAGACAGCCGATAGTCGGCCAACTGTCAGCCAAGTCACGTTGTTTCAGAGTATCAATCAAATTTGAGGACTTTAATGGTCTTTTATCATTATCTTTTCTTTAAATATAAAAACTTGTCCATTATTACCTTGTGTCTGGTGTGGCCTTGTCATAGTACGATGGTGGAGTATAGCCTGATATTCTAGGGGAACTGCTACTGGACTAAAAAAAAACCAACAATTTTTCATAAATACCATATATAACTTACTAACAACTATGGCCAATCAGCTTTAATATAAATGTAGTTTAAACATACCTTGGGAGGTGTGACAGAGAGACCTCTTGGAGTACACCCTGTTAATGGTGCAACTAGAGGTGATGTGGGAGGAGACTGATTTGATAAAGGTGACTGCTTGTCTTGAGTAAGAACCTTAAAGCCACCGTCTGCATAGTAAAGTAGAACAAAAATATTTTACATTTGACAGCCAAATGAGTTGAGAAACTTAAAAATCAAAAATTCCACAAAATATACTCCATTAAAAACTGTTATAAATCTTGCGTTCTGATTGGTTTGGAGCTCATGCTCTACGAGAGCACACGGCACGCACGCACACTTTCAGTTGCGTCATTCCAATCCAATATAAAGGTTATTGTAATTTGTATTTTATAAAAGAAATAAAAAAATTGCTTGCTGAGGTGTGTGGAGTCATAAAGCACTTGGGGATTGGCAGAACACTTGAGAAGTATTGAGAAGCACTCCGCTATGTGTCATGCTGATCCAAACACTTCTCTTGTGTTCTGCCAACCCCCACATGCTTTATAACTGCACACACAATGCACACTTGTTTTCTATTTCTTCATTAGAGTGTCTATAAATGACCTGTTTGTTTAATCCCAAGCAGCTTCTTCTGATGTGGAGTTAGTAGGACTGTATTGCTTGTTACCACAGGTCGCAGGTACAAAAACAAGTCTGTTATAAAACTGATGGTGAACCAAACTGCAAGAGTGCATTCTGGAAAAATATAAAATACATTCAATTATTACCCAACAGGTATTTTACTGTATATTCCAAAAACTACATATGAAATGGTTTTGTAAAAGAATGAAAGTGAAAACCAGTCCATTCCCACATGACAGCCATGTTTACTTTTATAAAAATCAAAAAGCTGAAATGTTTATGCTCTAATCAGCTTATCCTTATTAAAGCACTAGGGAGTGTTATTAGGGAAACATCTAGACTTTTGTTCTAGCCAAAAAGGCTGGTCAATGTGAATCTTAGGTCTCAGTGTAGCAGTGTGGCATGTGTAGCACTGTATAGTAAATGTAGCTGAGTAGCAATGTATGTAGCACTGTAGCACTGTAGCAAGTGTACAGCTGTAGCAGTATATAACTAACTTTTTTAAGATCAATTTATTATTATTAGATTATTAAATATATTTTCAACTATTTCAAGTATGGTCTTGTGACCATAATTCACATTACTTGTCACATGCGCTATCATACTACATTAGCATGTTGTATCGGTTCATAGCTGTATATAACTGAAGTTTTTTAGATCATTTTATTATTATTAGATTATTAAATATATTTTCAATTGTTTCATAAGTATTGTAAAGCACCTATGGGCTATAGAGATATGAGCATGATATAAGTCTTTATCATTCTTTTTCTTAATACCATCATTATTAACTCACCTGTATACCATATGATGGGATGGTGCCATTCCAGGTAGCTAGTGATGGACCCCCACATACTGTCAAAAGATATCATCCATCAATTATAAATATCTGAAATATTCCAAGCTTTTCAAACCCCTTTTGTAATTTGCTTGCTTATGACTACTGCTTTATTCCTGTCTCAATTAGTGATTCCCTTATTCTATTAGTCCTTCAGAGGTTGAGGAAAAAATTGGGTTAAGTGTGTGGTATGTGGATTGTGGTATGTTGTAGTTGACAAAATAGATGCCCACTCGATCCAGTTTTTTCCTTAAACTTTGGAACAGTTAATTTCAAGATTGATTATTAATGTCCTTTGAAAATACTTGTGTACAAATACATGTGTAACGGTACATTTATCTTAGGGGGAGAGGTGGAGGAATTGTAGGAATTTAGTGACATGGCCAAAACAAATCGTAAGCTTATCAGTATTTTCATTAAATCCAAAATATTGCAAACGAAGATACATGAAAGGAAAAAGGCAAGGGTCACTTTTTTTCCCTTTGAAGGGAGAGAATCGCTATCTTTCAATGTACATTGTAATGACAGTCAATGTTACTACAGTACATGTACTGCATGTATGTCCCCTCTGGCCCTCCTAGGTCATGTTCTAAAGAAAGAGTGATCCTACCAACTAAATGTATACAGAAAATTCAAAATAATAATCAATACTATCAAATTTAGCAAGTAAATGAGGAAATTCAAGTTAAACTTACAGCTCAGAGAGAAAGAAAGTGGCAAGAATAACGTTGACAAACACCCATGTGCCGGCAGAACGCGAGGTCTTGCTGAGTTGTCGACGTTGAAACGAAGCGTTTACGATAGGACTCTGGCTCTTATTTAGTCTACGGTTCATCTTCTTGCACTGGAAACGTGATGTGTAAAGTTTTAAGTGGTGATTTGAAGGAGAAATGGCGGAAAGAGAGAAAGAGAAAACGCACGTTAAAATACCGCCATCTTTGTTGGTTTGTGTGAGAAGACCGCTGAGCCACCACAGGATAACCGCCAAAACTTGTTTCAAATATTTGCTGTAAATTAAAGGTAGCCTGCGAAACCGCTCTTTGTCGCGGGGCGCAGGGGTTGTTGGGATTTGTATGTTCCAAAGGGCCAGATAGACTGTCATTTTTTCTCTTTCAACTCAACCTGTTCGTGGCATATAGTGAAAGACTGTGGTACCCATCGTGTGGGTTGAGACGACGGTTGCTCGAGGTCTGCGGTCGGGAAAGCCACACCGTCATGGCGCGGAATCCACACCTTTGAACTAGTAAGGCGTTTCACGTTTCCTTTATTAGAAATGCAGGCTTAGATGTATCTCATTGTCACGGTGACGAACAATCCGAAAAGATAGCGTGCGAGCAGCGCGTGCATTGCCGTTGCGGTATCGGTGACCCCCATTGCTATCTAATTTTACTTTTCGTATGATGTACTTTCATCATGCAAGATTTTTTTTAAAAATCTGACGATGTGATCTTTTGCCCATGGAGTCCTTTGATAAGTGAATTCGCTCTTGACTAGGCGTTTCAAATCGAAAATATGTCTAGTTGAATTTGGTCGGTGGCGGGAAAACGCAAACTTTTCATTTTTTTTCAAAAAGGAGTAAAGATGTCGTCTAAATGAGGACCCGGTCAGGAGGCTATAGGTATACGACAGACACAGTGAGCACTAGCTACGCTCTCAAGTGACAGAAGGTAAAGTCGCAAACGTTATGTAGAACCGTAAGCATACAGTAGACGGAGCAGAGCCAAGCTTCTTATCATCATCACCAAAAGTTTTGATAAGCATATTGAGAACCTATATTTATTACACATTTAAGCTCGATATCCGTGAAATAAAGCCGTGAATAAAAACCATATCAGTGAAGTGATACGATATCACTTCACGGTAAACTGTCCAATCAAATCTTCCGATATATTTTACTTGAACCAATCACATTATCACATAAATCTCTATTTAGTGTTTATTTCTATCAAATTCAAGATGAATTTTGTGCTTCTTACATTTTTAATTAAGCTTTAATATCTTGAATAATTTTGAATTGGAAACGTATAATTCTTTAACATTTTGAAATGGTGTAAGTCGGTTAAGGATATTTAAGACAATAAAACATTTTGTGTGTGTTATATATCGAGCCTAAATGTGTAATAAACAAATTATTACATGTTAAGAACTTGATATCGTTTTTATTCACGAGTTTTTCCGTATCATATCGCTCACTCGCTCGAGGACTCGCTCGTTCGCGATATGATACGGAAAAACTCGTGAATAAAAATGATATCAAGTTCTTAACATGTGATAATCTCTATATAACATTACATGCAGATAATTACAAGACGATCTGCGCTTTGTTTAGTCTGAACTATAAAGACACACTAAAAATGTTATCAGCATTTGAGAGTTAGCAAGCAACACTTGACTCGTTTCAAATGGTAAAGGTCAAGAGCTTATTTTGAAAACCTTTGATACAAATTGACCGCTTATTCCCTTGCTTTCCGCGATCCTGATACGATGGTTGATAAATTATTAAGATGGTTTTAAATGGCATCCCATGCGTACGTAAAAAAGAAGACTGCAGAAAAGCTTGATAAAAAACAAATATTCCAACAGAAAGAAAAGAATAGAACATTCAGTAAATTAAACGTGAAAGACAAACAAATAATATAACAAATTTATAACTCATTAAATACGTCATAAACAAACAACCAAACAGAACATACAAACACACAAGTAATACTTGAACATCCGACTATAGTATAAACAAACGAAAAATAATAAAGAAACATTACAACAACAACAACAGCAACAGCAACTGACAAAACACAATGAAACAAAATAACAGTAGTAACAAGTTTGACACGGGAAAACGTGTCAAATGTGCTGGGCACATTGGGTACTTTGAATAGAGTAGAAGACTATTTGGGATTTAGTCATTGTAAGGTGGAAGAAAGTCCGTGGATTCGGTTTGAATATTTTTTTACGGTCAAATTGAACCAGCATAAACGAGTCTTGGTCGCAAACCCCAAAGCAAGCCTCCGTCTCTCTGAGAACCAGTGTTATGGTGGCTCCATCGGCTCAAAAACACCACACAAAACATTATTGAACAGAAGATTCTCCATCTACAGATAGTAAAGTTTGGTCTCGAAAATTTACCTCAGAATACCCTGCGAGCAAAGTCTCCTTTACCTTCCCCCGAGTGAGAGAAAGGAAAGAAGACTCTTTCCTTTCTCTCACTCGGGGGAAGGTAAAGGAGACTTTGCTCGCAGGGTAACCTCAGAATGGAAATATTATAAAAAACGTATCTCTTTCCCTACGCTTCTTAGTAAATTTGCCCCCCCCCCCCCCCCCCCCCCCCAAACAATATGGCGTCGGAAACCGTGAAAGGAACTATAAATAAACTAATATAAAACTCGTGTGAGTACTCTTTCATGTAAATTAAATGACGCAGTAAATTCCTCGTCCACCCACTCCTTGAAGGTTTCGGTATGAAAATCCCTTTTTCATAAAAATATTCGACTAGAAATAGATACGTTTAGCTAACCAAAACAAAAATCATTACTTTAGTTAATACAATAACATATAACTCGTGCGGGTACTGTTACTAAAACAAGGAACGGCCTGAAACCACCTAAAACAACCTGAAACCACCTGAAACGACCTGAAACCATCTTGAAACCACCTGAAACCAGCTGAAACCAGCCAAAACATTGAATCTCCTTCGAGTTTGTCGTCCAGTTTGTGTATTTTATTGACTTTGAAATTTTCCAGAGGTAAATAAAATGTAGTTCTTTTAAGAGTTGATTATATGGAAACGTAAAAATCGCACTTAAAGTTTCTAATTTAGCTCCAGTTTCTAATTATTTGCTTAGAACTACCAAATTAAGTTTAAAGTAAGTTGGATTAAGGCAAACTTACCACGAAAACCACATATGTTCAACCTCTTTCACCTCCTCCGTGTCCCGATCTTTCAGATCTCAACGTGCATTTTAACCTCGTGTTTCACCAATGTCAATCATGACAAGGTCCACCAATGGCATTCGTAACACTAAATTCCAATCATACTTAACTCACCAAAAACAAATGTACTGTGCCCATAGGCCCAGCACAAAAAGCGAGCCAGTTTGGGCAACACCCAACTTTATATACCGCATGCATCTCTCATAGATTTCTTAAAAGTCTTATTGGGACGGCAAGCATGAACGGCACGCAAGCTATTCTGTTTTGTTGGTTGCCAAAACCCAAGGAATCCACAATAATACGAACCATTCTCGATGGCTGACTGGCTTCACTTAAACTAGCGCCTACAATACGTAGCAGAATAATGACTTTATTTGGCATTTTATATATTTATTTTTCGTTTTTCGTTTAGGAAACATTTAAGATTAACTGAAACTAAGCTTTTAACTCAGCCACTTGTATTTGAAGTATATTTCGGAACTATTATCCACTATTCATAACAGATTGGGCGTCTTTCTGCTTCCCATTCAAGATCTTATTGATTTGTTATCAATACTCTTTTTGAAAAAGATAAAAACTGGAGAGTAAAAATATGTTTTTATTTAGGATGAATTGACTAATCTTTATGCCATACTGACTTGGAGTACGCAAAATTCGATCAACTTCTCATTATAATTCAAGCTGTTTTTATTAAACCTATAAGCCGTTACTCACCCACGAAATAGTCGAAATATAATTGCCGCTTTGGAGAATTGATAAACAACGATGTTTTGATTACAGAACTTGACCTCAAAGTTAAGATATGTAAATACTATTCAAGCAGATTCATGAGACGTCCATAGTGAGTGTTTTATAATAATGGCTGACGTTTGACTTGAAGACTCATAATTGGTTTAAACGATATAGAAAAACAGAAAAATATGGTGTTATTTTTTCTTCGATAACAAAAGCTTTCGTTGGTGTACTGTCTAGGAATTGTTTGAGACGTATGATGGTGTCATCTTTGCTTACAGAGTAGCCTTATTTATTCAATGACCATTTTTGTTACAAATGGTTGCTGTAAAATCCCTCTTATTTCGCTCAACGATGTAATTGGATATTTTTGGGGCATTCAGTATTTTGTACATAATAAATCTTTGTCGAAATTTGGAAAAGTGAGCTCTTTGTTCTTGACACCCTGAATAAACTATTATGTATTCATGACAATTTCTGTGGTTTTTAGGAGATTGATCTATACTTATTCATTCTATTGTTCTCCTGTTCCTGAGTTATTTTCCGCGGTTTTTCGGAGCAATTGTGTCGGACCTCATATCCTGGTATAATGACCTAATCATATCCAATCACTCGGTAATCAAATATTTTTCTTTTGTTGTTATTGCATCCTACAGAACTCGTTTTTATTTAGCAAACAGTCTCGGGCAAGTATTCTAAGATAGCGACTACGTTAGGGTGCAATACTGGGATTACCGAATCAGCCATTTTTGATCCTATAGATTGATTGTCCAAAGGTTCATCATTGCACTGTACGACTTCCAACTCTGACAACAACCCGTTTTCCTTCAAATTCTCGAAGTCCAATACATCCTTAGTAAGCACGTGTGTTGAGTTGATGTGTTCTGTAAGATCGCTGTAGGATGGTGGTAATTTGACTTTTTTGATAGGGGCTGACTTATTGAAGAACTTTGATTCCAAGCTTAAATTCTCTTTCAAATTTGCCGTCTTGTCAAATACACTAACATTATCGTGAGAAGAGTTCTTTGTCAGTATAGAACTGGTATCTTTTTCGTGGGTATAACTGTGGCAAGTTGATATGTCGTACATAGTTTTCTTTTCGTTGAGCATCTCATTGGTTGAAGAGTCTGTCTTAGTCTGTCCCTCGCAGGAAAGACATCTCTCAGGTAGTGATTTGCTGTTCCAACAGAAAATAAGACGAAACACTCCTTTGAATCCGACTCGAAAATCTTTGCTGAAAATAGCAAATATTATCGGGTTGACTACGCTATTGGTGTACGTGAATAGCCAGCAAATGATTGCTATTTGTGAGAAATAAGTTTGTGAAGCACCATCTCCAAAGTCTGCCCATATCCACAGCACCTGATTTGGAAACATGAAAATGGCAAACACTGTAACGACAGCCATGAACATTTTCATTGCTCTGACGTTGGGGTTTTCATCTGCGGTGCTTAGCTTTCTCTTCAAGCTCATTTTGATCTTGGTTAATCTTTTCGGAGCTGTTGGCTCCCCTGAAGTGTCGCACGGTCTGCTGCTGTTCATAATAGAGCAATGCTTGACTTTCCCAGAGGTCGAGTGCAAGTTAATGATAGCCAGAGTATACATGATAGTCATGAATATCAGTGGAATCGCATACTGAAACAAAAACAAAGCAAGTGTGTAGATTTGTCGATAATGTTTACCGCTCCATTGCTCCTGGCACAAATTGTTTTCTAGTTTTAATCCATAGGTGTAAGGCGATACAGCCAGAGCAGAGAAAATATAAACACCAATTATGATCCCCTTGATCTGGTTAGAGCTGAGCTTCTTCTTGAAAGGATGCATCAAGAGGCGATATCTGTCAAGTGAAATGGCTGCTAATGTGAGAGAAGATGCCGTACTGCTGAAAGTTGCTGCCGGCGAGAGAATCTTACACATAACATAGCCATACATCCATACGTAGTCATTCTCTTCTAAAGCAAAATCAAACGGTATACTCACTAAGGGGGTAAAGAGATCGCATATGGCCAGGTTCAGGATCAAGAGATGTGAAGAACTTTTCATTCTCTTTGATGTACATATAACATAAATCACCATTGAATTCCCGAACGTTGCACAAAAGAGAATCAAAAAATAGAACGTAACCTTAGAGTACTTAAATTCAAGGGATTCCTCTCCAAAACTTTCTTGAGTGAAGTTCGATAGAGAGCTGACATTTTGGTCGCTTTGGTTTTTCAATTCGGCCATGTTTCTTGAGGTCTTGCTGTGGTTGTTTATGATTGCTATGAGTTTGAATGAACAACTTGCATCATCGTTGAACTAATGCGGTATCATAGTTTTCATAGCTCGCCAGGGAACCTGTTCCATTGTCAAACGGTTAAATGTTTCACAGTAATCAGAGCGGCTTGCGTAGATCAAAAAACCCACAAACAAAGACTCTCTACATGCTCACTTTCTACAAACCAATCCTTTGTGGTTTCGGTTGTTAGCGTTCAGAAAACAGGAAACAATCGCTAAGCAAATAAACTTGAATTTATGCGAGCCACAAAGAGTACCACTGAAGATGATATGCCAAGCTGGAAAAGCCTGTGTAGTGTTTACTAGTAAAGTAGACTTTCGTTTTATCCCGAACGCCAGCGATGAACATATTATCGTGGGTTGAAGATTGGGTTGGTTGAGTTCAGAGTCTGTCTTTTTGTCGAGGGTCGAGGGTCGAGGTACCCTGCGAGCAGAGTCTCCTTTTAACTCCTATACGGCAACTGGTTGTGATTGGCTAAAACGACTTTCGCCGGAACCATCTACTGATTGAGGATTTCCAGGAACATGTCAAACTATTGAGTACCATCGCAATGCATCGAAGGCGTATGACTACTTTATAGTATAATGTCCTCTTCTGGAAATGACGAAAACTTGCAGGATTCAATCTTCGAGTCCAAAAGGTTGCGCATCTTCTTAGCAATGCAATATTTTTTCCGTTCCAAACTACTAGTAGTGTATTCTCAAACGCTAACAAGGAAATTATCACAGTCATAGGGCTTCCATCAGAAAAAAATCTGTTAACATTTGGTCAGCTACGATTTCAAGCTCACGTCCCCTCATGTGAGCCCATACAACTTATGTCTCAAAAACACGGTTTTTGGATCTTTTCTCAAAATAATGACTATCTAGGTAAAAAACAGAAGTGGATTCAGTTAATTCAACTATTCACGAACTGTATCATATAGTTTAGATTGAATTCTATTGAAAAAAACCACCGTACTTTTTGAGTTGAATGTACGCTATTGGACGTATTTTACAAGAGAAAATGCATGACATAACCGGGGTCAAGCTAGAAAATCGTCTCTCCTTGATATAAATCAGAACCTGTCAAAAAAACAGAAGTGGATTTGAAAACCCCGGGCAAACCTTTTCGGTTTGTCGGGTGTTCCTAAACCGCGAAAAAGCGAAATAGCGAAATAGCGGAATGAACATACATATAGAATAAAAAGTACAAATAAGGAATACATTTCGTATCGATTTCAGGCAAAATTATTATTCATGTAAATGTTAACGGTGTATTTCTGTTTTTCTTCTTCTTAATGTACATCATCAATATGTCAACTGTCAACTTGTAATCGAATGACAAGTTAACAAGACACTATTTCTTGTTGGGTTTGAAAACGCTCGACGGCAAAATTGCCTTGGGCTTGTACCTGAAGGTCAAACACAAAAAGAGCGATATAGACCCAATCCATCCTCTGGCTCTTTCGAGGTTTGCTTGTTGAAAACTTGTGATGCAAGAGTATCCACATGCTGCGGCTGTGAAAATTCACAATCACCAAATGGCCTTGTTATGTTATTGTATCAAATATGAGGAGAGAGTATTTTACTGGAGAGGGCGAAAAACGAAAAAGCAAACCTGGGAATGTATATTTTCATAATCTATAAAAAACGTATTGGGAATAGATATATAAACCCATGGCAAAGGTGTGCTTTCTTCTTCGTTGTTGAGCTGTTAGGGTCCGATCGGCGTATCTCAGTTGTTATATACTGTTTCTGTTGTTTTCTGCAAAGACGTTTTCATCTTCTGATATAAAAATTAATAATCGATAATAAATTTATGTTGTATAAGTTAAGTTATAACTCATTTTTTCACGATTTTAGAAGAGCAAAACTGGAGAATATAATGCAAGACCCGGAAACGTCAATTGCAAAGAGGCCGCAACTGATAACAAAGACCGGCTAGTGTTTATATTAGTCTGTTGCAACCACGTACTACTTTTACAGTTTATTATTTTACTACCTCCACTTGATGTAGGTCAGAAGCAAATAAAAAAAAAAAATAAAAAAAAAGAAGAAGAAGAAGAAGCCCAAGGCAATTTTGCCCTAGAGCGTTTTCAAACCGAATCGAATAATGAAATCAAGAATCCAAAAATACTAGTAAAGCCATTAATGATCTCTACGTGTTCACGCTTGAGGTGTTTTGACTGTAATACAGCTTTCTATTATTGCTTGACCTTTCATGACCTAAGACAAAGACTCTCAACGAAATTTTTCTTCTTAGAGGTTTAGACGCCTTACAACATTTACATTTATTTATACTACATCAATGAAACACGTCTCCCTTACGTAATTTTTCTCTCCTTTCGGAAAAGCCCTTACGGGAAGAATCAATAAAGTTTGTAAACTCCCTGTACCTGGCAACGTGATTCATGATCGTCATGATTGACAAATGAGTTTTGTGACATCTCTACATTAAAATTCACCGGAAGTTGGTACATCGTACTCACATGGTTGTCCTCAAAAAATACAACTCTAAAGTTCCAAATCAGTATAAAGGATAACCCTTTACAATGAAATCAACTATAACCCGCGTGACTGATATGAACCGGATTCAACTAAGTTTAATTTGCCTTGTGTTAACCCATAGCTTGGCAAACCAAAGATTTCTATTGTTGGAAAACCGGGAAAATTAGTGCCTATCACCCTTTTTTTTTTACTTTTTTATATCCAAATATAAGCTATTCTAAGAAACGTGTCGAAAGAATTTTTTTGATTCTGACCCTTCTTTCTATTTTTTCGAGCGGTCAAAAGTGCGAAAATAGGCATTTCTTTGACTCTGGCCGCGTAAAATGATAACCTAGAGGACTGGGCTGTGACGTAAGAGGAGTACGTTGGGTTTAGATGTTTCCTCATTCTCTCTAGATTTCACTGGTATTTATGACCAATTTGCCGTTTATACGCTTTCAAAAGACCTCATTTTTCTGGTTAGAGGATGTTAATTACTTCAGACTTCAAGAATGATATTATTTTTGAATTATTTTAAGAAAAAGAAAAGCAGCGAGAAGTTAAACGCAACCTAGGGAAAACCTCATATTAGGCTGTCACGCTCAGAATCAAGTGTAATAAATTAGCTTCAAAAACTTATAGATTTCACATACAGTAACTCTGAGCACTACATGTACCTACACCCTTTAAGTCATAAATTTTTTAGCATTATTCTTATTAATATCTGATGTATTTATGGATGAATATGTGAGTCCGTGCCGCGCAAAATTCTTCCAGGTCGTTTCCAAATCAGAAACATCAAATGTAAATAACAGAAACAATGAAATAACTCCAGGTAGTTCACAAAATATTTTTCAATGTAGATGGCTTAACAGTTTTCAAAATATCTAAACATGAATTGCATTATATATTTATACTGTAGTAGTTCAGTCGAGGAACTACATGTAAGGGTGCGTGACACTTCGCATCATCAGTCTACTGTTACTCTGCAGGTCAACATGGTTTCACTTCATAGTCAAATATAATAATTTCTATTCTATCAGTTTTCTATCCTGTCTCACAGTATCTAGCCATACCTATCTTTAAAGATAAAACGATCGTCTATTGAGGGAAATTCGATAAAGGTAAAAAATCTGAAGAGCATTCTACGGTAGCAAATAATTAAAATATTGTGAATAGTAGTATTATTGTGTCAATCGTACGGGAATTTTGTCTCAACCATTCATTACAGCCCTTTTAGCAATGCACCAAATACTTCTTAAGAGTTTAATAACCACTGAAATGTTACCACAATCACCAAAACTGTTTTATTCTTTAATAAACCGGGAATAAATTCCCGATCCGGTGCGAAGACGACTCAGTTCGAGCAATGGCAAGTAAAATGTTACCTGTTATCAACTTCGGTTCCCTATAACGACTCTAGGAATTTCCAGGTAGGAATTTCTATCTATGCTGCTGTACTTTTGGTGTATTTACTAAGGTTTTGACAAGTTTTATTCCCAGCCAATGAGATAATATTTGTGATCGGGTCGGAATCACTTCACTTCAGTCACCTCGCTTGCTTTGCTAGGTTGTGTTCGCTTCACTAATATACCAGCAAATCAGAAACATCAAATGTAAATAACAGAAACAATGAAATAACTCCAGGTAGTTCACAAAATTACACAAAATTAAAAAAGTCTACATTTCATATTCTGGCTGCGTTACCAGCGTGGTTGGTCCTTGTAGTGTAGTGGTTAACACATCGGACTAGAATACCGAAGACGTGGGTTCAAATCCTGCCAAGGGCATATGATATTTTTCTCTTATTTCTCTACTTCATTATATACACACCGAACGCATAATTTCTACTTCACTATGTCTATTTATCTGCGTACATTTACGGTGTTCAACTTACCTATAGAGAAAAAATATCGCTCTGGGATCCTCACGAATACCCTACATTTCATATTCTGGCTGCGTTACCAGCGTGGTTGGTCCTTGTAGTGTAGTGGTTAACACATCGGACTAGAATACCGAAGACGTGGGTTCAAATCCTGCCAAGGGCATATGATATTTTTCTCTTATTTCTCTACTTCATTATATACACACCGAACGCATAATTTCTACTTCACTACCAGTAAATTAGGCTACGAATCCTGATGAGAACTGGAAATGGAATCTTTAGATAATTAACTTCCTCATAGAAGCCCAAGAAAGTAGTTAAAAGTCCAAGGACTTCTAAAAAAACCCAAGAAACGCAAGGACGTCTTCAGTATCCCCCCTAGTATCCCATACATTTCTTTGTAAATCAAGAAGAGCGTGTTGCTCCTTCTACGTCACTAGCCCAGTCTCCCCTCTCGCTCGGTCATATTTTGAAATCTTCCTATTTTCGCACTTTGACCGCTCGAAAAAAATAGAAAGAAGCGTCAGAATCAAAAAATTCTTTCGACAGGTTTCTTAGAATAGCTTATATTTCGATATGAAAAAGTAAAAAAAAAAGGGTGATAGGCACTTTAAAAGATTCCCCCAGAATATATGTGTTTGGAGGCATATATATTTTACATATCTACTCTAAAGATAAAGATTGGACAGTAGGGGGGGGTACACCACCCGGTACCCACCTATCTTTTTGAAATAATCGGGTCCCTACTGCGGACAATTGTTTTGACCTCTTCCCTAAGCTTGATGAAATTGAAGCAGTGAAAGAAGAACACGAGATCATCTTTCACTGAGGTCATGACTCTAAAAGTGTTCGGACAGGAACCGGAAACCATTTATAAAACGAGTGAGCTTGTGAACGAGTTAGTTTCTTAGCAACCGCTGCGCATGCTCAAATAAAATTGTACACGATTTCTGCAGAGTCTCCTTTCCTTCTCTCGCCCGTAGAGGAGTTAAAAGGAGACTCTGCTCGCAGGGTAGGGTCGAGGGTACCACGTCGAGGGTCGAGGGTACCAAGTCGAGGGTCCAGTTTTACGTCGAGGGTACCAAGTACCAAGTACAGGGTAGACCGAATTACAATGTCTAATATGGAGGAGAATTTCTAACTATTGAAAATATAATTGAAAACCATTCGCGGCAAAGTTGCATTTGAGCCTCAAAGGTCATTTGCGGTTTTGTATTTAGGCTCTGACAAACACGACCGATTTTGTAACGCCACGCTTGACACGTATTCAATACTATACTGATATACTATTTCTTTGGAGCTCCGCTTTTAAGCAGTGCCTAAATCTACATTAAGTTTATATTTCCATTATCCTTGAAGGGAAAAAAAAAAAAAAGAATTAAAAAAAAAAACCAAACGAATATTTTGTATAATTGGTAACTACGTGAAAAATATTTCAATTTCATTGTCAACGAACAAATCTAATTGGAAACTTAAGACTGAACTTAGGAAATTAGGTTTGAACTTGGGAGCGAATTTCCCAACTGAGTTCCGAAGTTCGCTCGCTAGCTTGTTAGCTAGAAATTATATAGCTTGAGATTAAATTAGCTTAACAACCAAAAATAACGGGACTTCGATTGAAGTTTGACTCAGACGACTGTATTCAAAGTGCATGAGTTGCGATTGTTAGATATTGTAGTCGTCTACTTGTTATTCTGTCATCGACCAGCTCCTTACCAAAAGGAACCGGTGAATTATCAGTTCTTCCTGAAAAAACCCTTCGCTATAAATGTATAAAATTGTTGCCATGCACGGTGGTCTTTCCCTCCTAACCGAAGATTGGTCCTTCCATGTTGATTTTAACCTCGATTATTACAAAATAAAGCATAAAAACATATATATTTTTATACTATAGTTTTATATAGTTTTTTTTAAAATATACTCCTAGACTAATCAAATGAATAACTTAATAACAACAAATGAAGTAAACCGGTTAGCGGAGAAATGGTCGCCCACCAGCAATCAACACAATCGAAATTACTTCAAAAACAAGGATTTGAAGTGGAAACTATAAAGATACCGTGGGCTGGAAGTTCTCTTCTTCAAAGCGGGTTCTAGAATGAGATCAGAACAGTTTGTTACTGAAACCTTCCCTTCCCCCCCCTCTGTTTCCTTCCGCCTGGCAGGTTATCGGATACTAAATCGTTTTCTCCGGGATTGAGAAATAGCAGTTTTGCCAATTTTTTCCCTCTGGGTGACGCTAACAAATTTGCATGTTCGCTGTCAACTGCTGACTGCCTGGTTGCTATCTTTTTATTTACTCGTTGTCCATACCAAAATATCAACAAGCTTTTATAACATGTGGTAATTTCTATGTTATTTATAATGTACTAATGACATCCTGAATCCTTATTTTTAATGTAGATAAAAAATGTTTCATATCATGTATGTTGTGTTATTGTTTACTAATTTTTTCCTCTGTCTTTTTTAAGTCAAGTATATAATATCAAAAATGATAAAGAGATATCCAAACTGTAACCTTGCGCACGGGAATACAATAGCGCACATTTCCGGTCAGTTTTTAAAATGCATGCTTTGCATCAAGAACTGTCAAATGACGGAGTAATCAGATGAGAAGTCTTTACAAAATATTCGTTTGGTTTTTTATTTTTAATTCTTTTTTTAGGATAATGGAAATATAAACTTAATGTAGATTTAGGCACTGCTTAAAAGCGGAGCTCCAAAGAAATAGTATATATAGTATTGAATACGTGTCACGCGTGGCGTTACAAAATCGGTCGTGTTTGTCAGAGCCTAAATATAAAACCGGAAATGACCTTTGAGGCTCAAATGCAACTTTGCCGCGAATGGTTTTCAATTATATTTTTAATAGTTAGAAATTCTCCTCCATATTAGACATTGTAATTCGGTCTACCCTGTACTTGGTACCCTCGACGTAAAACTGGACCCTCGACTTGGCACCCTCGACGTGGTACCCTCGACCCTCGACAAAAAGACAGACTCGGTTGAGTGCCTTTCAGCAATCACGCCATCACAATTTGCGCTGTCTTCTGTCATTTTATAAACGATTTGACAGCTCAAGAGATAAGAGGATCGCCACCAAGGGTGAGAGCTGGTTAAGGGTGTCAAATTTAAAAACACCATTAGTGGGTCTTGGTAAAGTGCGAGTCCGATAGTTGCTAGTTGCAAGTTGCGAGTTGCGAGTTGCGATTTGCGATTTGCGAGTTGTTGAAAAATTATACTTTAACGATAACTTCACACTTGTAAAATTATCAAAATCATGGTTATCAAAACCCAAGCAACAAATGTTTCATTTATTATCACTCAGTACATTGAGGCGTTCCGTTTCTTGTTACATATGCAAACAGGACTCTCACAGCAAAAAAAAAACAAAAAAAAAAACAGCAATAAATCAGCAGATATGTTTAAAAATGTAGGGGTTCGTGACGGTACGTTCTAACATTTTACCGCCGACGTACTTTCACAATGTTAAATGATGATAAGAAGATATCTTGTACATAATTATCGTAAAGTCTTGAAAAAAAGATGATGGTGCCAGTACGAGAAAATGCGACGTTGGCTCTGAGTTTGTCGACTTGGCAAATCTTCATTGACTTCCACTACTGATCGGCAGAGAAACCAGAGAAACTTTTTAAGACAATAAAGCTTTTATATTTTTTTCCAATTTCGTGCAAATGTACATTCTTAGATTAGCTTTTATCTGACGTCTTATCTTGAGTTCCTTAAAATGGGACGGCTCTATCAGTCTGTGTCGGGTCGTCGTGTTTACTTAGGTTCAAACAACAATAGCCTTCTTCCTCTTCTGTGCACGAATCGAAGATTTCAGGTTGTATAACGATGGGTTCACACTGGCTCCAAAGTTGGCACTTCAACCCAAAAAAAAAAAAATATATATATATATATCGCGCAACCTCTTCTGCTGGAAGAAAAATATCTAACTGTAATCTAACTGAAAATACAGTCAGCATAGTTAACAATTATTAACCGGAGGCGAAGTGAATATCGATAAATTATAACCGAAACAAAGTCGAGATGAATAACTGTTATAACTGTTTAAGTGATTGGTTTTATACCATTACTTATTACGCTATAAATTAGCATTTATTAGATTTTTCGAATCTGAACTTATTTTTTGTCTTTGTTTTTTCGCTTGGGCAGCTTTGTATTTTTATTTGTTTAGTGCACCGCTCTTGCTGTTCACAAATTTAAACTAACCTTATTTTCTCATTTACTTGTTTATTTTGTCAATTTTTAATTTTAATTTTTGTAGTTTATGTATTTTTTCATTTCAGCAACTCGCAACTTTTTGACTCGCAGTCTCATAATTTTGACTTCCTTTGCTTTGGTTATACAATCAATAAATTACAATAATAATATACTGTCAAGGAATTCGAGGAGTCCTTTCTGACTAATAGAAAGCTAACGATGCTCGATATAGGGTCAACTGAAACTAAGTAGGTACGGAGAGCAACATTTTATCACATTGGATTAATACAATATATAGGTATTGAATTTTATCTTAGTGCATGATCTGTCCTTACGATTAAAAGACACGAAGTGCGACATATCTTGAATATGTGATTAGAAATGGGCCGGCAAAGATAATGCAGGTCTTTATGGCGCGCGGAATGGTTCAAAATTGTCATTTCGATGTAATTGAATATTTGTTTGTCAATTGCGTTACTTCGCTTGAATGTGTACACTTATCAGTTCATTGTATTACACAAGCACGTTCCATATGTTTTTTTTTTTTTTTTTTGTCAATCAATGCTTATAAAAATAGTCCATTGCGAAAACTTCGGTCGATTTACAATAGCTCTCTAAATCACCAAAACTCTGTCAATTACAAAAACTCGGTCAATTACAAAAACTCGGTCAATTACAAAAACTCGGTCATTCAGCAAAACTCGGTCAATTACAAAAACTCGGTCAATTCAGCAAAAAACTGTCGATTACAAAAACTCGGTCAATTACAACAAGCCTATATCGCTTCGAAAGCGATGATGTTCGGCCCGTTATCTATTTATTGTGTGGCAATTGCTGTATAAAGAATTTTGTTCTTGCTTTGGTAATGATTGGGTCTCCTGTATAATTGAAAATGGCAGACAAGAGCGATCTCGCGGTACACTTTCACGTTGCAAAGTCTTACGCAAATTTCGATGGAAACATTTGTTATAAAATTCTCTTGGACGAAACACATCGTAATTAAGTTTTTTGAAGATTTTAGTGGTTCTTGCTTTGAAACATCGTAGTGTTTTGGGGAAAATCAGGGCAACGTACATACATATAACGTCTCGCCGAACAAATGAGAGATCCGACAATAGATATAAACAATGATCGAGTATCGCAGAGAGCAGAGTACAAAGTGCAAAAATATTTTGGCACATGAGCATTACTGTACGCGCTATGTTGAATGTAGGATACTTTTTAAACCTTCTTTCTGCTCTTTGACATTTATGGTAAAGTGTATTTAGCTCTTATATCGTAACTTGAAGAAAATGCGAAAGTCTCAATTCGAACGAAAAGATACAAGGCTTGTCTTTGACCAGTGCGCCGTCACTTTTCAATAACTTACCTACTTGGCGACTATGGACCTAGATACTGACTTAGGAATAAAATATATATATATACGCATTGTCGTAGGGTTAATCAATAATATATTTTTTTCCAAAAAATGGCGTCATGCGAAAGGGCATAATATAGTCTACACAACTACCTCATAGAAGATTCACCGCAACATCTCCGAAATACTCCGCATGGTGAAATGTTTACATTTTCCCATTGCTTATGATGGAAACGGCATATGATGGAAACGGCATATGATGGAAACGGCATATGATTGGATTAGGTGCAAAACTCTGACAGCTAAATGACACGCACGGAGACTATTATGGGCCGGTAAACCGAATGTAGTGACTGTTTCGGCCTGTAGCGTGGCGAAACGGACTTCCATGGCAGAACTGACCTAATGGCTCTTAGCCAATAGAAGACGTGCTTTTATCCGCCAATCAGAATGCATGGTGAACCGACTCATTGAATATCCCCCTTGGGGGAAGGGGAGACATAGTTGAGACCACGTTGACCACGTTTTTATCTTCAGTTGAGTGCGTACAGTATTCGCTATTGTGTCCTCAAGCGTTTCATCAAGAATTCTTTTTGTCTTACTCTTGAATACAATACCATGGTTAGTATACATTGAAATTCTGTTATAAATATGGGAACATATAAAATGAATTTTCATTTAGGGTTAGAACGGATAATAATCAGCTTGTAATGTTAGCCGTTTCAGCTGAAGCTGACCATCCAAAAATTAAATGTTGTTAATCTCACCTCCCGTTGTTTTATAAATTTCGAGTAATTCTTAATAGATTTGAAAAGAGGCTTTAACTAAAACTTATATGTCTGAATTCGGTCGAAGTGTTAAAACTTACTAAAGAAAGAAATCTTATGTTATAAAGACTTGGGATCGTTTTAACTTTGAACATCTCGCCGCTCTGTCTCAGAATTAAGCATGTCTTTTACGAACGAAGCAATGACAATAGAGGAACAATGGTTTAAAAGATTCCAAGAATTTTGAACGTTATAAATCGCTTCGTATGTAATTTGATAACCTGCTCATTCTCCAAATCAGCTATTGTTTGAAAGAAGTATATTTAGTAACCGAAGATCAGTACGGTGTCGGACAAACGCAGACCGCAGACTGCAGACTAGATATATTTGATAATAATTATCGTTTTGAATTTGTATCAATTTGTATTGTATTTTTTTCCCCTTACAAACCTATTATATTGCAAATTATATAATAAAAATATAAAGTATATAAAGGTACCGAACTATTGTGTGATTGAACACTGTCGCCACTGTTGTCTCGTTCAGGCGCGTTACAATGAAAATAGTCGTAGTATACACTTAAAAGCATGTTCATTATATCATGTTTATTTACTAGTAAAGATGTTTATATATTTCTTCTTTGACTGGCGATAGGATTATGATGTAGCCAGTGTTAGGGGTGGTGACTACAAACATGGTTGAGTAAAACTCAGCCGTCAGAGCTTCCATTTGGACAGAGCGTTGTCACTACGCTAGTATACGAATAACAGCGGACAACCCGTAAACAGATCAAACATAAACCAAGGACCCATTACCTGAATTAAGTAAATCCACACAAGGCACATTTGCCAGCAAATCAAGCGTATAGAAATAACACCAATGACTATGAAATGTAACTATATAAAGGGGTCTATTCAGGAAAGCACAGAGATAGTATGGTTGCTTTTCGCGTTGACAATTTCTAACGGTCAATTACAATAATTATTATCTATTATTACTGACATGCCCGTTTACACTGGACACACGGTCCAATTGAACTCAAATTTATATGGTAAAACAAATCATACCACACAAACCAGACCCATTACCTGCTACAAGCACCGGAAGTCTATATGAAATGTTGTTGCTCTAAAGACAAATACATAAAAAATGAAGCTTTTAATATTTTGTTATCAGATATAGAAATAAGTAAAGGAAGTTCAGATAATTCATCAACTTCTACCTCATTAACTTAAGAATCTACAATGGGATGTGTAGAACTACAGTAAATATACAAAATTATAAGATGCAAAGCAATCATAATGGAATTTTTATCTTACCGTCGTAAATATATCATTTCAATGTATGAACCGACAATTCAACTGACATAATATTCAGTAGAGTTGAAATATATTCTTGTCTCACAACTTGAATAAGGAAGAAGCATGACTTGAAGTAGCTGATAATGGAAATCATTCCACTCTAAGCATTTGAGCTTGAGAAGGTAGCCATTGGAATCTTAAGAATTTCAGAGAACACAAAAAACTATAAGATTCAAAGCAATACTTCTTTTTTCCATTTCCATTCAATGATCACGAATGTACCTAACATGCACAATAGTTGGTGTCATGTATTAACAAACAGTGCATATAAATCATATTTTGATTGAATTGTGAATTGTTTTTTACTTATAGAAAGAGGAGAATTTTTTAGACACATCTACTAGTGGTAAGTCAAAAGATAAAGTGTAATATCCACCTCTCTGTATATAGTGGTCATACATGTAAATGTATCCCAGTACCTCAAGGGTGACATCAAGCTATTTGATGCAGATTAAATGCTAATTCCAAAATGAACCTGAAATGGGGTGTCACACAAACTTGATTTTGAGATTGAATTTTGAATACTACCACCTACATAAGATTGGAAGAAAATGAAAAAAGAGCGATTTGAGTTAAACTTATTGTTGGATAACTGAATAAAATGTTTGAAAACATTGTATGAATAAGCCCAAAATCTATCATTTTGTTTATTTAATTTTAACTGAAAATCATGTTGAAATCATGACAACAAAAGCATGTCATCTTTTCCATAGGTTTTGATTATTACATTTTTTCCACAATATTGCCATCATTCGTTGTATCGAGGCCTGCCTTTTCAAAACTTGATTGGATTGTGGGTCTTTTCCAGCCGTCAATCATCTGGTGCTTATGTAAATTGAAACCCCCAGCATGTTCAACTTCACCTGTTGAAATCAAATTCAAACTGTTTCTACACCTCAAATGTGATGTCTAAAATCAAGTTGCTGCATTTAAATCATTGTAGTTGACTAAAATAGGGATTGAATATGGCACATCAAATTCTGACATCTAAACTGGGTCTAAACTGACGCCTATTACAAGGTAGAAGAGTTGATTCCAGATTAATAGAAGGCTTCAGTCTGAGTCGGCAAAAGCGTACTCTATTTCTCAGCTTCAACAGTTCGTAATAATACTTATCAAACTCATGCATAATTATGAACCAAATACAATACAAAATCATAAACCGTGAAGAGCGTTGGAAATCGGATACAGAATCCTGTTCATTTGCATAAGCTTTAACTTGAATTTTCTTAGCTAAAATGACTTCTTTACTTGTTAAAAAATCTGTGACCAGATGACGATTGATCCTAGAGTTGATAAGCGGAGATGCAATATTCACGTTCCAACTGCAAGTCTGGGATAGCTAAATCCACATTATGAGGACATAAATCCTCGTCAGTGTTGTTACTATATTGACAGCGTCAAGCGTTGTGCTTGCAACATTTGGTGTGAGCACGCTCTCAAAATGCATTATTAAACCACTGGAATTGTGACATTTGCTTTCAAATCAAAATCAGATAGTAACTTGGCAGTCAAATGTTTGAAAGAAACAACCGTCAACAAGATCAATTTAGACATATGTATGTTCGTCTACAACGCAAAACCGTCGTGAGACATTAGTCATGCTGGAATGTAGAACCTCATAGCGCAAATATGACCTGAGTGTGTTAGATAGGGTGAGGCATAAAAAGTACAGAACAAATACTTAGTAGAAAGAATACAAGTTATTGTAATCAGTTCCGTTTATGAACTCCTTGGACATATCTTGAGCGCGTCCGATTTTCAATAATGCGTGGCCTAAGTTCAAACCGGTTATATGATAGGCGCCCAGATGATTACGTGCTCAGGAAAGACCAAAATCCAATGCACAGTCTTTGAAATGGCAGAGTTGCAAATACATTAATTAGGCCTGTGATTGCCGTTTCACTTGCAATGATTTGGCAATTTTTGGAAATACATACTTTATTTGGTATATGGTATAAATCTTTATTTCTGAATAAGACTTATACAAATAAAATGCCAAAAAAGTCACAGTGGTAACAGGCCTTTAGAAGTCCAAAGATATAGAAAAAAAAATATGGGTCCCATAGGCGTGCTTTGTCCTGGTGATATTGTTCAAAACAATATGGGTTCCTACCGTAAGTTGTGTATGTTGTCAACGATATTTCTTGCATGCTCACCATGGGCTCAAATCAAGAATGTTTACAAGTAGGCAATCACCTGTAAATCCGATTGTATAACGATTGCCAATCTATAACATGGCCTATATGTTGATTGTAGGTAATGTGAAGTGAAAATGGGTGTGAGGCAAATAGATGATGATGAATGCTTGCAGATGTGACTGTCCTCATTTCACCCATGCTCGT
>WHPX01000977.1:0-25825 GCA_011057435.1 Actinia equina
ACGATCCTAAACACCGACATTACACCACCTCAAATACCCCAGTCGTACAAAATGTGCTAATATTCCTATCCTGATGTAAATCACCAGCACCCCAACCTTGAGACAACCCACCAGCCCGGTGTCATGAACAATGACTGTATAACTCGAGTCGTTCCCTTCTCACTCCAATAGACAAATACAAACCAATCTTAACCTCGCGTGTGGTTGTACCCTATATTGAGTAAAGGCTCCCAACACGTAGAGTCTGATGATTCGTACGTTATGGACTAGTATCAATCTTTGAAATTTCTATTCGCTATTTAAAACCGTAACCATTTCCCGTATCGTCGTACTCTTGCTCATGCCAAGCTTTACCTTCCCATAAAAAGGGCAAGTCAGCACCCAAATGGAAATTCAAAAAACACCGATAAGAAAAATTCTCGGCGCTCTGGGGGTTGGGCTCTACGGCATATATAGTCGCCTAGGCTCCCAAATGATGTTCGTGGTTATATCGTACGCATAGGCTGCTACTGCCGTTGTCATCCGACTAAACGCAACAGACGTTGGACAATGGCTAAGAAGTCTCGTACCAATAGCCCATGCTGTAATAAGATCAGACCTCTTCCCCGTATAGGATTATCAATCCACGGACATAGACCCGGTGACTCCACAAACACAAGATGCCTGGATTGTATTTTTTCTCAAAAAAACCTTTGTGTACGTCGTAGTAAACGCCATCATACTACACTACGTAGGGTTGGTTTCAATCGCCATTGTAAATAGCTTAGAACCATGGCTTGCCAGCTGCTAGGAAAAAGGGCCGGCTTTTTACCAATTAAGAATTAAATGCAATCTTCCGTCAGGTATCGTAGGCACTGGACCTTCTTATATTGGTTTTTTCTTCACTACGGGTAGCATTCGTTTCAGGTGTACTTTTCTTGTCTGCCTGCTACGGAGTGAGGACTGCCTTGAAAGTGGGTAGTATCAGATTTCAAACAGTCATTCGCCCCAAACTTCATATCGCTTAGTACGTGGAGCGGGTCGTACTAGGCAGCTTGTTGTTTATAACCCCCCCAAGACGGTGGACAAAAAAACGCGCCCCCCACTTGGAATTGGTTCGTGTGAAACCAAGATTATCTTGGCATTACTCAACACCAGACTACAAAGGCTAATCACGCCTCCTTGAGGATTGCTCGCAGAAAAGCAAAACAAGGGAAAGAAAACACACACCGTGCAAGTTGATAGTTAAACTATTGAACTGGGACTATAGAGATCTCATGTCCTTCGATAACCGCGCTTTCGAAGAGGACAAGGAATACTTGTTGCGTTTCCCGTGACGCACCACTGGCATCTACGATGGGCTGCGAGTGCTAACCTGTGCTCCTAGAAGCAGTAAACAAGGCTTCCATGCTGCGGTTATCCTTGCGAGATTCTTTAAACCAATATATTTCTAAGGAGGTAACCATTTAGCAAGTCATCCGCTCCACCTTTGTTTGTCGTAAAATGGGTAATCCTCTGTTGTCGGTAATAAATTTTCCGGGAAATTAGGTTGCCTTTCTTTATGCAAAGTCTTAGGATGCTCGGCGGTCGCCTTTAGCTCCAAGTCCGCATTGCTGTACATTCTTTCGCCGTTGAAGTAAATCCCATCGGGTCTTCTTTCGAACTTAGTGGGGTCTGCATGTGGAAACATCTTCCTAATACTCTCCAATTCCAGTAGTCCCGATTATCGTGATGTGGCTGCTCCTCAATATCATTCCCAAAAGCGTCGTACATTAGTATATATAATGGATGTTATACCATCGGCAACCTCCACGTTATCCTGAACTTCCTAAGGAACCTAACGAATTAAACGCTGAAAACTTTCGTCTGAATAATGCAAATTTAATCCTGGCTTACTTGGAAGGGCAGACAAAACACTACGAAAAAGTCCGAAAAAAGTACGTCAGAGCCCGGAGTACGCTACATAAGATTTCGATAACTTCAGGATCCATATCTGTCTTGTTAACGGGCTCCGGCGTTGCTACTTTCGCTTACTGGACCGGGAATAATTGTTGGAGTTCCTTTAGCCGGCGTTGGGGCAGCCTGTGGTATCATTTCGGCTGTTGCTACGGGCATTATGAAACAGTTGTCAAGCAAAATATCCAAGCATGACACGACCAATAGCTCTGTCAAGGCCTAAAGTAAATACTATTACCGACCTTGTCTCAAAGGCTTTGCGTGACAGAAAGATAGACGACGTAGAATTCTCGCTTATCTTAGCCGAAGAGGAAAAGTACGAGAAATTAAAGTCGGACATAAGGAACAAAAAAACAGTCGTAAAAGATCTTTCCGAGGAATCTCGCAAAAAGATCTACCAGGAGGCAAAAGAGGAGCTTCAAAGAAAGCTCGCTCAGTAAACATCTGCTTCGAAAAGAGCGTGACAGGATTCTATTTACATATCGAACGTCAGTCTGGAAATTACGCGTAATATTTATGCTAATTCCACTATCTTCTTGGAATCCATCCTAAGAGGGGGTGGTTGGGGTCTATTTTGTAAAATATTTCGTAAATTACGTCAGGGTAATAAGGAATATCCTTATCCAGCCGACAAAACATCCACTCGGCTTTTGTCATATCAGAAACCTCAGGAATAGACTTACCGGTAATTTCAGACAAAAGATAGGGAATAGCTTTGTAATATTTCCCTAGCTTTAATTTTTTCAGCGTTTTCCGTAGACTTTGCGGGGTTGGCTCTTCTAAGTGGTCTATGATTTTCTTCTTTACTTCGTTGTCTAAATATACCGGGTGTAAACCTTGGATATGACTCACCCAGTCCCTAAAGTATTTTATTCTCTTATAAGGTGTTTTCTTACGACCTCCATTGGCGTAATACTGCTCTCTAGTAGCATTTGGTACGGCATTACGAATGTTCTTACCACACTCGTAACACTGTGCTGACGTGTCGTCTTCTATTTGCATTTTTTTACCACAACAAACAAGCTTCCTTGGTGGCGGGGCAACAAACTTGGGTTTCAAGCACTTTACACAGAAGTCATAAACAAACTCTTTACATTCATGCATATATAGAACAAATATTTTGACTTTTTAGTAATACGGGGCACGGGTAATCCCCGCCAGCCTTCCTTTGAATTTCACACTTCATATATAAGACTTAAATCTTACGTTGGAGGAAAACACCCCCTTGGGACCCGAATGATCACCGCAAGGTGCTACTTTAGACAGTGAATACAGGGGTAGAGATTGAGTTGGAACCCCCAATCCTTATACTACTATAATCTAACATAATCTAACATAATTGTCTTTGGTTTAAGTTTATTGCACGGCGGTAATAATTCCCGCAAAACTTTAGAAATGCGGCTTATTCACTCACTTGGCACTGTCAGTCGCCATGGGATAAATGAACACTTCACTTTTAATTAGTCATGCTTCGCTTTCCATTTCTCACTTATTGTTTTTTTTCGATCCTTTGTTTCTTTTTATTTCTTCATATGCTTATTTCTCATTGGTCACTTTATTTTCCATCTTAGTATTTATAATTTATTCATCTCTTCTCATCTTTTCTTTCCACTTACTTACTTACTTACTTACTTACGAAGGACTATAAACATCCGAAACGTCAGTTTCACAAAGCTTTTTACGGTGATTCAATTTATCCACGAGTTCCTACTGTAAATCAAAATACACCAGAGATTATTTTGTTAAATATTAATTAATGACTGGATTTGTATACATGCGATGATTGCGATGAGCTAGTTCCTTTTTCAACACCCTAAAAGATACCAGAAAGTGCTGAATTGCTTAATATATCAACTTTACGGCACTAAAAGAGACCAAATCGCTGATTTTTACCCCTAAGAGATACGACGAGCATCCCCGTACGATTACCCCCGGCGTCCCCAGGGCCGTTGATCCTTCGTATGTCAGTTATATATTTGAAATTTACCTGTTTGTTAGGCAAGAAAAGGTCAGTTCTCAATTTTATTATATGTCAGTTGTTATCGTTATTGTTATTCGTTCACAAATCAAATCCACCTATATCTCCGTCCATTCTTCCTGCAGGTCATCCATTCATATCTTTATTTTACCATACATTGCACCCCTAAAATTCAGTGATGTGATCCATTTAGCCATTCGTTCATTCACGCACTCATTCACAACATTCCCCTTTATTGCGTCCATTAAACAATTCATACGTTCATCCATTTATTCATTCATGCATATCTTCATTATATCATTCATTCATTCAATTCATGTCATTCACTCACTAATCGTTTTATTCACGCACTCATCCATAACATTCACCCATCCATCCATTCATTTATAAATTCATCTTTTTCAACTCACACTCAATTTTTTTTTTTCATTTGTGCACTTATTCATGACAATCGGCCATTTGTTATTCCACTCTAGTTGCGTCCATCAAACCATTCTTTAGCAACTTTTGTATGTATTCATCTATTTGTTCTTTTATTAAGGGATATGGACCATTAGAAAATGATAAGGGTGGGGTAATGGGGAATTTCCGTCTTGCAGGATTTTATTCCCCTTTTGTCCTTTATATTTGTTAGACATTTGCAAATTCATTTTTCCGTTTACTTCTTAGTTCGGTTCTTCTTGTATTATTCTATTTACTCCTTCATTCATGCTTACATAAATTCATCAAATTCACCGATTTCTGCTCATAACTGCCGGTGGAGTCAGGACTTTATAAAAAGATTTCTTTAGAAAAGAAATTTTGTACTCTTTGAATAATAATCTTGTAGGTGATAAACATCATTATTGTTCATATTGTGGTATTCATTTAGACATTAAAATTGCCAGAAATATTTTTTTACTCGGATTTGTGAATTATAAACGAAAATTTTCAGAATTTGGATAGAGGATGGTTATGTTTACAGTTTATCAATGAATGGGAATATTTTAGTACATCTTAACGCTGGTGTTATCAAATTTTAGAAATTGTAAAAGAAAATTGTAACTAATCTTATTTTTTTCTCCTTTCCTATTTCAGACCAATTATTGAGTTATTATTGTTAATTGTAAAATTCATTAATAGTTCATGAGGTAATTACCCAGTGAAAGACCTGGATTCAGGTCACGTGGATGGTTTGTAATTCTCGATACAGGACGTGTGAAACTTAAAGCACGGGGAGGGTTGAATAGTCAGCAGGGAAAGGCTGGGGTTGATGAATTGTAAATAGTATGCTTATTAATATGATTAACTTTTATAAAAAGATCTCTAACCCGCCTAATTAGTATTCTTAACTTTTATGAAGATCTCTAACCCGCCTAATTAGTATACTTAACTTTTATAAAGAGTCGTGTCCTTTGGAATTCTACAAGGTTTATTAATCAATACGTTTGTACATGAATACATGCCAATATTATAGATATTACTTATTCGCGTACCCAAAGTTGATATTGCAGTTGTTAAATACTGAACTTGCACAAAATTATTAATATTACTGCTCAACGAATCCTCTGGCATTGGAATACTGGCTAGTAAATCGTCTGACAAGTCAAATTTCCAATCAAAATCGACAATATCATTCTCTACGTGTTCTCTAGGTTTTGATAACTTCTCCTTAACACTACTATGCTCGTACTCCGTTTCTTCAGGAGCACTGACTGGCCCTAAAACATTGCTTACATTATCTAACTGCTTTTCACTTGCTTTTTGATACGAAAACAATGCGTTCAAGTTATGTCCCCTTTGTTCTCTTGCTAACCTTTCTTTGACAGAGTGCTGGAACAATCGACTAGCACAAGTAACACGCAAGCAGTGAGCTGTTTTGCGGGGCAAGTTTGCTTTTTGACATAATTTATCCGGCAGTATCTTATTTAAAGTGCATAAACCTACAGCGCTTCTTTCGTAATCGAACTTGCCATTTCTATGCGGCCGAAAATAAAAGCTTTCAAGACTTTCAGCAAAATCTTGCACCTTACTGATATAAACTGAATACAATGCAGCTAAACATCGATTATGCTGACTTCCAGTATCATGGCAATTATGCTGTATGAAACGAGGCTTATTGTGCAAATCTTTTAACCCGCCATGAAATGTTTTTGACAAACTTTCATCAAAAATGATCACACCTTCTTTAACAGAAATGTTGCTAAGCCTAAGTAACCTCTGTTCGCCAGCTCGAAGGCCAAAAATTTTGCCATTATAAAAATAGATAGTGTACAATAATGACTCAGCTGAATGTCCTCCGAGAAGGCCTTTTTCCCACAATATTGCCTCTTTATCCTCAGTTACTTCTTTACGTACGTCCATCTTGCACTTCTGAGCTATTCCACACTTCGTAGCATCCTTCATCTCTCCGTCTAATACTTTGCGAAACGACGCGAAGCTTTATAATAAAAGAATAAGTTTATTAAAACCATGAAATAAATATTTTTCCACCTAAATATAAAATGCAATTTAAGGCAATTCATTTAAAACACCCAATAAATTTACTTGTCTCTTGTCAGCTTTATTGAGAACGTTCAATGCATTCTCTCCTCTCGTCTCACTTAAATGTCGGTTAATCGCACAAATTAACAAACAAAGCGTTTTAGGTGGATAACGCTCTTCATTTTTCTTGGCCACTTCGCCAACGAACTTACACAACCAAAAGTTTAAGGTATTTGGCAACATGTGCTCCAGATTAACGGTCAGATCTTCAACGTCATCACCTTTGAGACCAGCCACTCCAACGTGTTCTAACATTGCTAATTTATTTGGCCATTGTTCCTGCCATTCCTCGAAAACGTGTATGCCCCATTTAGTGTTGTATTGAGTAGCTTTTGGAGTAGCTTCCGACACTAAACTGGACTCTTCTTCTTTACTCTTTGCAGAGCGAAACCGATCAGCCATGTTTCTACTACAACCTCTCTATGAAAATGAACTGCTAAATTCAGTGTTCAATATTTCGAAACTCCTTTGGGAGAACTCATTCCGGCAACTAAGCCATGAAAGAATTTTGTTATTATCAATGAATAATATGCTATTCAATTTCGTCATACAATCAACTAAGTCCTCATTTGTTAATAACATTTCAAAATTCATGAATTATTAATTCATTTCACAAGTAAGATAAATATTCGCGTCCGACCTTTATGGGCTTTAAAACGGCTCGCCTGCGGCTCGCCGTTTTAAATGCCCATAAAGGTCTCCCGCTCATATTTTATACATTACTTTAAAACGATTTATTAACAATGAATATCATTATTATTCATGCATTTTCTTCATTTCTTTTTTTTTCTCCTTTCTTTCCATCATTAATGGAGGCGTATACACGCTTTGCAAAACGAAAATGTAAACGAGGAGCCTGGAAACGAGTTTGCACGAAAGCGAGGTCGGTCAGCCCTTGTTTGGGACTGCGGCGGCTTTTCCCTGGAAGGAAGCTCGCGTTTTGATATAAAATGAGCTCTGATTCAAACAATCCAAAGCTTTTAGAAACAGATATCCCCGGATCGTCACTTGGTGGAAGAGCTCCAGCTAATCTGAAAGTAGAGGAACTCAAATTCTGGCTAAAATGTAGAGGAGATCCCGCTAAAGGTCTGAAGACGAAAGCCCAGCTTGTCAAACGGTAAGACAACAACAACTCAACCTACGTTTAATTGAAACAAGCTTGTATTATTGGCAGCGAAAGAAAGAAAATAGACAAATCGTGAATGACATAACAGATCTAAATAAATATTGAATTCAAATTGAAAATTTAAGAAATATCTGGAGTTAATTTGACTCGTTTGACTCAATTCGATTGAAAGTGAGATATCTCACCTATAGTTGTGTTCGATAGGCGGCCGCTGTCGACTTTTACATGAAATGACACTTTTCATTGATATAAGACTTAATATAAAAACCCTCCATTTATTTTTAAGGGTGGAAGAGTACATCAAAGCAGGAAAAGACAAAAATATTGTAGATCCGGACGAAAACAAAGTGTATACGAAACGTAAACAAAGACAGAACAAGTTGAATTCGATTCAAACTCCATCTCAACACAGCCCTAAGAAAGCCAAGTTTCCAGATGATGGTTGGTCATCTAGTTTAAAGCGGATGCCACCTTTTAACCGTGCAGAAATGGATGCACATATTACAAAATCTGGCAAAATTATCGATCCTCAAAGTAAAGGGCATTCTCTTCCAACTGGGCTTACAAAAGCGAAAACGTTTTTGGCGGACGAGTATCTGAAAGAGATAAAGGCTGCAAGCGACAATGGGTACTTTTATTTTAAATCGCTATGTCATCATAGCTTTAGAAAAAATGAACCTCCACACAAATTGAAAATAGCTCTTGATCTTATAACCCCTGAAGTCATAGAAGCATGTTGCACTTGTGTAGCTGGCAAAGTGGGAATTTGTAATCATGTTTTAGCTCTGATGCTTAAGCTTTGTAAATTTTCATTATATGCATGCAATGATATTAAGGATCTGGACTCAGAGGATGATGTGAATCCTCATGTTGCCTGCACCTCCAATCTTCAAGTATGGCACAAAACGGGACGAGGTGATAAGATAACACCAAAGCCAATCATGGAAGTCATGGTTAAGAAACCCAAATTAGATGATTCCACAGCAAATAGACCAGGGTTGAAATGTCTTTTATATGAGGCCCGAGGTAACCTAAAATCTCAGTTGAAAGACGAAAAGAATTTAAAAGCTGACCTGATGGCCATTAACCCTAACATGCCTTTAGCTCAAATCCTGGATACAACTGCAACCCCTGAATTGAAAGAAACAAAATTTGGCAAAAGTCCCTCTGGTTCCATTGCAAGCTACCAACTTCAATTCACAGGGTCAAATTTTAAAGTGTTTTGTGATTTGGAATCCATACCAACCATTATACATGAAGATATGAGAGATCTTCCTACAGAATACCCTAAATTCCCATTTAACCCAACTGAGCCATACAAATTACCAGACCACCTTGAACAAAAGGAAGTCAACTTACTTACTTACCTCTTGGTTGATGCAGATAAATTAAATGACATTGAGAAAAAAACTCGTAGCCAATCCACATCAAATGAATGGAAAAATGAGCGAAGATTTAGATTTACTGCATCTAATTTCAAGAAAATCTACATTAGACAAAGAAATCATGAGTCACTTGTAAACAGTTTGATCAATCCCACCCCAATTCATTCATATTACCTTGAACATGGTAAAAGATATGAGCCTATTGCTTTAAGGCAATATCAAAGATATATGTACTCAATTAGAAGACCTGTGGTGTTATTCAAATCAGGCCTAGTTGTAGATATGGATGCACCTTATCTTGGGGCTTCTCCGGATGGCAAAGTAATTGAAGTAACTTGTGGAGATCAGCATGGTTTAGTAGAGATCAAGTGCCCCCACACAAAATTCCATGTGACTCCCCTGGAGGCATGTTCAGACAAAACTTTCTGTTGTGAGGAAGTTGATGGGAAGCCAAGGCTCAAGGAGAACCATGGATATCATTACCAGGTGCAAGGACAAATGGGAGTAAGCAAGGTGAAGTGGTGTGACTTTGTCATATATACTAATGTAGGAATGAGCATTCAAAGAATCCCATTCAATGATCAGTTCTGGGACACAGTTAAAGACAAAATGACAGGGTACTTTTTAACAAGTTTATTAAAACAGCAGCTGAAGAATTTTGCAAATTAAGAAATGATTAGGACTGTAATTGGACATTTCAGTATTGTTCAAATATTTAAAATCAATTTAACATTTCAAGGGCTTTCATATTGTCAATGGTTTATTACTCCAATTATGAATTAGTTTTACTTCAAGTTTAATTTACTGTTCAAATTATGATACTTGAAGAATAGCCCAAATGGGGGCCAAAGAAATGAAAGGAAATGCAAAGGAATGAAAGAAACTAGGATGCTGTAATCCCAACAATATACAACTGTAATAGCATGACTGTTTTGTGTTCTATGAACTTGCATGGGATACAATAAGTATCAATACCTCATAATTACAATATTTCATTGTAAGTTTATAATAGTAATTTGTTTGTTTCTTTTTGCATCTGGACTTTAATAAAGTATCACAATTAGTAGTTATTATCGTCATCATTTCTATTTAGCTAAATAAAATGAAAGACTAGTTTACTTGACATTGGTACACTCACTGGTGTCATTGGCAAAAGTGAATAGTTATCTCATGATTTTGTGTTGATTACCTACCAGATCAGTACATTTAAAGTGATATCTATTTCACACATATTGTGAATGACACTATTGGCTAAAATATTTTGTATTATAATCAATGTTATTACACTTTAGGCCTACAGTAGTTTATACATCAAATATCAATTATAATAATATATTATAATATAATATATATCATATATCAAGTGTAATTACCACCAAAGAAGACAACCTATCATCAGTTTGTGATGCATTTGGCACATATGTCTACATTGGAAATTTGATGTATAAACTATACCCTACTCTTTCTTGATTATGAAACACAGTCTACTAGACTGAAATAAGAGGATTACGGGCATTACACAGGAATGCACACACAGTCCACATTTGATTAACCAGTCCTATTAAACTCAGTGGTACTTCGCCATCCCAAATGTGGTAGTTCTTGATCAAGTTAATTGCCCTCTCTATATGGATGCGCACACTAGCAATTTGCTGGGTTTCAATTACATCTTCCTTTGACATTTGAGCCTCTTCTCCAAGAAATGGGGGGTAGTTAATGGTCACTCCTAAGGGAAGAATATCACCAATAGTGAAACCCTTATCTGCCATCACTGAATCTCCATCATCAAACTTTAAATCCAAAAGCCCACTTCTTGTAACAATCTCTCGATCTGATATGCTTCCTGTGTAAAGTTGACTGATGAACGTGATGGCACCATTTGGCGCAATACCAATCAGAGCTTTGAAGGTAACATGATTCTTGTAAGAGCTAAATAGTTCAGAGTTAAGCAGCAGTCCACTTGGCATTTGACAACGGATTTCAGTACAGTCAATGATGACCCTTGTCTTAGGGTACTTCTCCTTAAAGATTTCTGGCATTTGTTTATTTACAATTTCCCTGGATGGCCAAATATTAATTTGTGCAAACTTTAAATACATATAATTTATATATGTTCCAAACAATCTACTGACTGTTGACTGGGAGACTCCAAAAAGGTGAGCTAAATGCAGCTCAGCAAATCCCCTTCTCAGTCTACATAGTGCAAGGAAAAATTCATCAATGACTGTCAGTTTTCTCGGTCTGCCAGATTTTGTTTTCGTAGTGTTTTCAGATAACTCATCCTCCTCTTCATCTTCCTGGTTTTCATAGAAGTCAGCAGTAGCATCCTTGTTCTTAGTTGAGTAATACCTCACATTTTCCCCTTTGTCTCCAGTGTTCAAAAACTTAAATATTGACAAGAATGTCTTATAGTTAGGTAAATCTGTATAAAAGCTATGTTTTCATCTGACTTGAAATTATCTAGCTTAAAAAGCTTGGTTTCTGCATCACTTAACTTGTTCTCGAGCAGCTGGCATTTCTTTTCCAGTTCCTCTTTCTCAGCTTCACGGTAAAACACAGTCTCCAGAGCATCACCACGCTCTGACTGGAGTTCAGCCATTATCTTCTTGTTGGTTTCTAGCAGTCGGCGATTTTCGATTTGAAGTTCGATAAACTGACTTTGGATGTCCGATAATTGCTTTTCTAATTTTTCTTTGTCTATTTTGGCTTCAATAAGCAATTCTTCTACTGTGGGCTCACAAATATGATCCACAGACTCTCTAGTCGAAGCTTCTAGATCTGGTTCGATGGCTGTTGAGGGATGTGGAGGTGTTTGACGATTAGTTGGCGACTTTCTCTTTCGTGGAGACTGAACAGACCACGCAAATTTTGATGGAATGCTTCCTGGCTTTAGTTTAACAATTCCATTAAGCGATTTCTTCATGTCCGTGGTTTTAAAATGTCTTGAACAGACTTTAGTGCGACTAGTCAGTTGAAAATCCTTTCCTGGGACTCTTCGTATCAAGTGAATCCATTTCTTACGTAAAATTGCATCCTTTGGAAAGTTGAAGAAAGAAATTTTATTTCCTTCTGCATCCCGGTGGCCCTTGAAAGTGCACTCAGGCACACAGCAGTGCGAAGGCATTGAAAACCACAAAAAAATAAGCAAAAATGCTGGCGAAATATTACAAGAACACAGTGCTTCGAGCTCTTGCTGTAAACAAACGAGGGCTGACCGACCTCGCTTTCGTGCAAACTCGTGTCCAGGCTCCTCGTTTACATTTTCGTTTTGCAAAGCGTGTATTCATTTATTATGTAATCCTTCAAAATTTTATTCGACTCAATTAATGCGACCATTCATCCATTTACGTGTCGATCAACCCATTGAATGCATCCAGTCCGATTTATTCAATAACTAGATTTATTTATTAGGCGTGATTTATTAGTCGTCATTCATTAGTTCATTTGATTATCTCCTATCAATTCATGCGCACATTCCCGGGTACTTTTCTATTCATTTAATACAACAAAAAACATTCACCATTCTGGCGTTTATCTTATTTTTTGTTTTACAATGATTGACAACATAATTGAAAACAAATAAAACCTATCCAAAATGAAACGTTGAGGAATTGTAACCCTAGGCTGTAGCTTAGTTGAATAGTATAATAGTATAGTATAGCACATGTGTGGCTTTATATGTCGAGGTCTCGGGTACTCACTGATAAACTGTTTCTTTAGCTTATTGTGGTATGTTAACGCAGCTTTTGTTGCATTTGTTAAAGTGCTTATAAGCCTTTTCACAATATTTTCAGAATTGATTCTTTAGATAGTGGATAGTTGATTGTGAAAATATTTCGTCATTTGAATGTCGGGTCTTTAAGATACGAAGGTTTATATTCCCAATATGTTAATGACTATGACTTAACTTAAGGGATCATTTAATATACAACACTGCACTCGTTCTGGAATACAGTATTTTGAAAGCATCACCCTTTTACTCGTGACTCACGTAAAGGTTCTTACAAATTTGTTTTCAAAAAATGTCCAGCATTCAATATTAAAAGTTGCCACAAAGAACTCAAATCCCTTATGTTACGTCATAGTCATTAACATATTGGAAGTATAAACCTTCGTATCTCAAAGACCCGACATTCAAATGATGAAGTATTTTCATAATCAACTATTCACTATTTAAAGAATCAATTCTGAAAATATCGTGCAAAGGCTTATAAGCACTTTAATAGCCATTACCATTAAGAGCGGGGGTCTGTAAAAATTTTTTTTTCTTACTTAGCCCAAATGTAGGCCCAGATGAACTATTAATGGAAAAAATATCAAACACTTCATCAGATTTTTATTTTAGGAGAACGGCGCGATTTTCTTGTTTTTCCTTTACAGGATTTTCTGTTCACCGCACCTCACAAAACATTCTATTGAAAAATCATCTCGTAACTAAATCAAAAACTAAATTAATATTTTAAAAGAAGAGATATTTCCCGTTAGTTCTAGAGCTTATTTTTGAATATTGTCGATAATTCGAATATTTTACAGAATTTTCAACTTGAGTGAATATTCACGTATGAAAATATCGCTTAACTTGAACGTCGAAAATCGCACATTGCTACATGCTCCAAGGCATTGAGACTATAACCAGATTAAACCACAATGTGTCCTCTTTCAGAAGCTGCAATAAAATTTTTGGGCTACTGAAAAGATAAAATCTCAGGGCCCTTGACATTTGTACTACGGAGGTCAAAATCCCTGCTACGTAACAGCCGAAAAATCACATGTTTTCCATTTGAAAAATTCACCAGAAATTCTCTTTATCGTCAGTTCCCTTTATATGAAGGCAAATGATTTTCCTTAACAATAAGGAATGAATGAATCACACAGCATTTTTATTGAAAAACCAACCAAAGATGGTACAAGTCTCAGATAGTCCAATGAGTGCTTTTGCAAATGACGCTTGGCCTGAAACAACGTGATGATCTGTAAATCATCATCAACATCATCATCATCATCATCATCATCATCATCATCATCATCATCATCATCATCATCATCATCATCATCATCATCATCATCATCATCATCCATCATCATCATCATCATCAAGATTGAAGACAAGAAAGAGAAAATTGGTCCAATACGTCTGAAGCAAGGAATTCTACAAGGAGACTCGTTCTGCGTTAGATTATTCACACTCTGCCTCAATCCAATAGCGTGGTGGTTAAGAACCACAGAAGGATACACATACTCACACAACAAGCAAGAGAAGCTAACACACTTACTTTACGTTGAAGATCTAAAGACATACCACAAGTCAGCTCAAAAGGCGCTATTAATAACAAAGACAACAAAGAGTATGTTTGAAGACATCGGACTTTTCAGGGGTTTGGACAAGTGCGCAACAGTCAACATCTTACGAGGTAAAATAGAAATAAATGAAGAAAGTGTAAAAATATCTGACAATGAAGAGCTCAAAGTGCTAGACACTAACGATTATTACAAATTTCTCGGTAAATATGAGAACTCGACGCAACTAGAGGAACAAGTCTATAATGAAGCAAGTAAGGAATACCTGAAACGCTTATCCGTAATATGGTCAAGTAACATATCCATGCCAAGAAAAGTACACGCGACCAAGACCTTTGCCCTACCTGGTCTTCAGTACCACATGTGGACAAGCGACTAGAAAATAAACCAACTGAAGGACATAGACCGACGCACAAGAGAGATAGTCAGAAAAGAAGGAGGAATGCACCATCACGAATCCATCAAACTACTCTACCTACCAGAAGAACTAGGAGGAAGCGGTATGAAAAGCGTTGAGGACACTTTCAAATTAACAACAATCAAAATGGCAAACTATATCAACAACAGCAAAGACAAGAGGATCAAGCATGCAAGAACGCTTGAAATGAATAGAATCGCGCAAGGTAGAAGGTCAATTTTCAAACAGGCCACCAAGTACGCAGCGGAATATAACATCACGTGCGACTTTGATGATACAGGTACTAAAATACCTACAAGTAAAGACCCTACACCTGCCAACGAGATCAAAACGATAACCTCACCTTCACCAAAATCAATAAAAGAGCTGCTGCGATCAAAGATCACGGAGAAGTATATAAAAGAAACAAAACAGCAGACATGGCTTGGAGCCTACACCAACCAACAACTCCAAGACAAACAGATTTCACCAACAGCCAACCAGATCCTGAAGAAGTGGAAAAACATTCCCGATATTGTCTACAGCGTAAACAAGAACATACGCCAACAACTACTACCAACAAAGACATACCAACAAAGCAAAGCACAGATGACCATCACAGACACCAAATGCAGAATGTGCCATATGGCTACAGAATCAACAACACATGTACTAAGTGGCTGCTCAAAGATCGCCCAAAGCCTTTACACAGCCAGACACGACAGAATGCTGAGACCGATATACCACTGTTTGCTGGAAAAGTACAACTTTCAGGAAAGCGACAATGGAAAGCCATGGTACCAACAAAGTCTATCATCAGCAGTACTTCAAAATGAAAAGGCAAAAATGTACTGGAATGTACCCTTTCAACTTGAGAAAGCTCCAGAAAACAGTGCCAATAAACCCGACATAGTTGTACAAGATAAAGAAACTAATGCTTGGACACTATTTGAAGGCACAGTTTGTCAAGCTGGTAAGATTGCGGAGAGAACTGTTGAAAAACAAGAAAAATACACGGAACTACGTGCAGGCATCAAAAAAGAGTGCAAAAGCTCGTGTAAATCAGATTAACATAGTGTTTGACTTTCCCGCAGGACATCACGAACAGCTAAGAAAAGACCTAAGAACAATTACAAATACAGACAGGGAAGTGAACTTTCTTATAGAACGATGTCAGAAATGGATTTTAAGCCAGAACGTTAATATAGTCAAGAAGTTCTATGAATATGCATAAGCTGAAGAAAGGATTGAAAAAAAATGATGAACTTAACCAGCCTAGACTTAGTCCGCTGGTCAATGTAAACATGATATATACAGACAAATAAAACTTGCCATAATAATAATAATAATAATATAATAATAATAATATTTATTTATAAAGCGCAAATACAAATCTGTTCTAAGCGCTAGTAAACAAACGACAAAGACAACGACAAAATAAAAATTATTTACAAAGAATATGCTAATTTGAAGAGATAAGTTTTAAGTTCAGTTTTGAATGAGGCCAGACTTGATGCATTTCGGAGAGATATTGGAAGGCAGTTCCAGAGTTCAGGAGCAGCTACAGAGAAGAAGCGATGACCATAAGATTTAAGATTATAAGACTGTGCTGATAGAAGAACTTGTGATGCAGAAAGAAATTTACGGTTCGGTTTATACACTGAAATGAGTTCCCGGATATAGATAGGAGGTTGGCCATGAAGAGCTTTGAAAGTAAGTAATAGGTTTTTATATTTAATTCTAGATTCAATTGGTAGCCAGTGCAGATTAACGAGGATAGGTGTAATATGGTCATGTTTATGGTAAAGAGTGATGATTCTGGCAGCAGCGTTCTGTACAGATTGTAGTTTATCTAGAAGTTTGTTTGGTAAGCCAAAGAGCAGAGAGTTACAGTTGCCGAGTTTGGAGGATATGTGCTATCATTTAACTACAAATTTTACAAATCAGACAATGAATAAGTTTACTTAACTTAAGATATTTCTTATTAGCAAACTTCATTATCGAAAGAAAAGCGATGGTAGAAAGAACTTGAATGAGAATTGAAATTAAATGCGCTATAAGAGTCGATAACGGCGCTAACTCACGCAAAAGATAAAGATCAAGTGCGTGTTAACGTTAATTTTTAACTTAAAAACTTGAACAGTCAGTTTTCTTTCTTATGGATCTTTTAAATAGTATCATTCAATCAATAAAAACTAGACTTTAATTTATAAACTGATATTCTTTAATTAATACAAAACGACACTCGACGGGTGAGAGCATTATCTACTTTGTCCCATATACTGAACGCATTCCTTAAAAAAATGTTGATATAAGAATATGTTTTCATTGGAAAGCATGGTAAATGACACATAGAAGCATAGTATACATCAAATTCATATTTTACAATGCACGATGGTAAAGATAACTGTTTACGTTAAGTTAAGTTTTCATCATACAAGTATGCCAATGTTCATGATACTTATTTGATACTCAATGACTACTAAAATATATATGTTTCATTTATTTAGCTCAACTAAAACACGAAACTCCATAAATTAACTTAGTACAGATGAATAATCTTATTTGAGTTGCATAGGATGTATTATATGACATTTTTGAGTTGGCTGCCGAGTTGGCTGCTAATTTCAGCCCGGTAGCTAAAGAGGAATTGATGACGTGGGTAATTACCGGAAGTAGAATGTCTAAACAATCCAGAACCATCGGCATGGGCATTGGATCCAGGGCACAATACTTTTTTGCTGATGCCATTACAAGTGACCGAACTTTATCAATGCTAAGCTTCTCAAAGCTTCCTAAGCTTACACTTTCATCTGCCAGTAGACATCGATCATCAGGTACCAAATCACGTGACGAAGAGTCAAGGACAACAGCATCGACCTCATCTCGAATTTTCAAAATCTTCCATATAAAAAAAACACCAATATCATTGGAAAGCACAGTGTTATTGGGACAGTTCGGAAAAGATAGCTGATTCCTGGGACTGAGCAACATTTTAACAGCGGTAAAGAGTATGCCTTTATTGTCACTATTATCGGAGATAAAGTCAGTATAATAGGTCTTCCTTGATTCATTCATTAAATAAGTCACGTGATTTATCAGTGCCTTGAACAGTCTGAAGTCAACCAACGATTTACTTTTTCGCCACACACTCTCAGCTTTCCTACGACGTCTTTTAGCAGCATCAATTTCAGCATTGTGCCAAGGGACAGAAGGCCTAGCTCTGAGTGTCTTGGTCTTCAGGGGAGTATGACGGTTTGTTAGATGTTTCAAAGTCGAGTTGTAGTCCCGCACAAGTGCATCAATGTCATCAGCCAGTTGATTATCCGGGTCATCACGATGAATATTACATAATGTAGTAGCAGCTAATTCCTGTCGTAGAGCATTAGAGTCCACAGACTTCAGTTTCCTATAAGATATATTGCGACATGACGCCACTGGCCTAGAAAATGCGAGACTACAGATAACCGACACATGATCCGATATGACGTGGTCTATATAAGGTTGTCTATTAATGATATAGTCGGAGTGGCGTGTAATCAAAAGATCCAGAGTATGGCCATCGACGTGGATATTGGTTGACGATAGCTATTAGCTATTATTTCTAATAGCCAATGGAATTTTGGTAAGTGAATGAATGAATGAATACTTTATTTAAGGAGGAGACCTCATCACCCTTAAGAGGGGTTTGCAGTAAGGGTCACCTATGAGTTGCAAAATAAATTTGTTTCAAATTTCTCAAAATTGGCATGAGTGAAGGCCTCCATGCACTGAATTCATCGCTATAAGTTTTAGTTCGATCAGAATTTTATTTCCGGCAAACGGCGCGAAAATCTGAAATTGACGTCATTTCCGGTTTTCAAAGGCCGTTCGTGTGCACTCCTAAAAGTGCTACAAATCACTAGATTTCGTACATATTTTACCAAATAAATTGACCAGACTAAAAGTTGATATGATAGTGACTATTTAGAGCTATTTGTCTTTAAAGCAAGATACAAATTTAATATTTTATAGATTTTACAATTATTTGTACGTTTTCACCAGGTTTTACGTGCATCATATTCAAAAATCTGTATCGCCACTGGTACATGGCCTAGCTCAAAGCTATTGCACCAGGAGTAAAGAGGGATACCCATGGCTTAGTTTTATAAAATAAAATTTTGGGGCAATTCATAAACAAAACTTGGAGAGCGCTGTATGTGAACCCCATTTTCAGCCATATTTGACATCAATTTACAAGACGTTGTGTTTACAATCCACGAATAAGACCCCTGAAATCACGAAATCATGCCTCTATTCGCTTGCAATTCACAATAAACTTCCTAAAGCCACAGTACAATACTTTAATTACAATGTTCGAGCTGATACAATCAAGGAAAATCTCTTGGAAGAGGTTCGAAGCATTCATCATGACTGGATCTGAAACCAGTGGAATCGAGTCTGGCCCATCACTATACCGGATCACGCTATCGATGCCAAAAATGTCAAAAGATCAAAAACTAAGCTAACCTTATGTATTAGAAGGAGCTTAAACGTGTTATAATATTATATTCTTGGAATATCTTACCTTAATTTCACTCATTATTAACACGGTGCCATATCTAAATGGACACTACCGCGACAGACTTTGAAAACAATGAAGAATGCGTGACATAAACACAGGAACCCCAAACACCGCGTAATCACTCTTGTGTTCTACCAAAAAGAATGCGTTTTATTTTGTTAAGTCATCTAGTTGACAATGTTGATAAACTATTTACTTTTTACGTGTTTCTATTTGTAAAAAATATTTGTTCAAAATTAAATTTTGTTTTTAAAAACATTCTAGCTGCGCAGTCATTCCAGAAGAAAGTGATTGTAAAGCGTAAATATCTTAAAACAAAGCAGTTATGAACTTCTATAAAAAGTTATTATTAAAAGCAAAATAAATTCACATTATTTATCAAAGTGGTTGTCATGTTTCATATAAAACATAATTCCAAAGCCTTTGCCTGGACGAGAAGTCCGGGCTGTCTCTACGTTGTTGCTTCTCAGTCTACATAGTTCGTGGTCCTTGATTAAGACGCAGGTGAGAAAGGCATTCTATAATTCTTGTTTTTGTCGGTCTACTTTCTTTGTATGCAATAGTAGAAATCACCAAGCATTTAGATTTACAACAGAGGTTCTTTTAAAGAAGTATCATTCGATAGGATTGGACAGATCCTAAAGATTGAGCATCCTTTGAGGAAATTAGGTAAGTGACAAGTCTTGAATAACGTTAACTTGTATTGAGATGCACATGTTAAAACAGAAAAATTAAGCCCTGACATATATTTTCAGTGGTATCGTCGAAATTTTGTGGCGAGCATCCGCATTCCCGACAACACATTTGTCTCTCTTTCTTTCCTGAACTCAAAGATTTCCAACATGTAAGGTAAGCTGTAAAGTCTTGCTACGGTTGTTACGACATGTAAGGGACAGGTCAAAAATTAGAGGGGGGGGGGGGGGAGGGGAGGGCTAGTGCAAAGGGGGGCAGGGTCATTATTCAAGTCAGAACCCATTCAAAATAATTAAAACTAGATTAACGGATATAGAAATTCAAGTCTGGCAAGGGGAACTCTTTAACGATGAAAAAACTAGAAGAGGCCCACCAGGCCAAAAAAAAAAAAAATTAAGGACATATAGTCTGGTAAAAACAGATTACTGAACACAGAAAATCATTAACCAAATTGAGAATTAGTAATCACGACCTCGAAATCGAAAATTGAAGGCATTCAAGGGAATACTTAAAAAACCAGAAGAAAGGAGATGCTTCCATTGCCCAGATAGTGCAGAAGATGAGAGGCATTTCCTTCTTCACTGTACATTATATTCAAATCTAAGGGAAGAAATCTTCAAGAACATAAATAACATACAATGATTCTCTTTTGTTAAATGAGAACGAGTTGTTTCTGTTATTTATAAGTCCGGCCAAAATGTTAGCAGTTGCAATAGCAAAATATGTCCACAACTGCTTTATAAAAAGATCACATACAATACAGAATTAATATAGTATGTGGTCTTCTGACCCAGACTAGGCAATAAATAGTAATTGTACTAAATAGGTTAAATAGGTGAATCTATTATAACATAAGAAAAACTACTATAAATCAATAATTATAGCCTTCATACGTTAATGTTTATTCGGGTAAAATGTCCATGCATTTTCTAATACTCGATACCGAGTCTGTCTGTCTGTCTTATTTTTCATGCAGGCTAAAAGGGAGGGCCTGCAGAAAGAATTGTGCAAGTATTTAAGGGAGGGCCAAATTGTTTTATATATAAGGAAAGGGAGGGCCACTAAAATATACAGGCCAAAAACAGGCCAAAAACTCTTTCTGAACTGAGAAATATATTGGTGTACTTCTCTAGATATTATCAAGAACAGTCGGATGGCTTCGTGTGGGTTATTTGCTCATGTTGGTGGAGTATGCGGCGGACCTCTAGATAACCCCGCTAATGTAGAATGTGTTTCGCTTCGAAAATGTGAGAAAGCCATACACGCCCACTTAAGAACACTGAATGTGCGAGACAGATCCTTGGAAACAGACTCTCAACTGATTCTAAATAGAGCAGGTAAATATTTACAAAATTTTTAAACTTTGCATTCTATTTCTCGCTATGTTTCTCTACATTTTTTCTACATTGTTTCCCGGGGGGAGGGGATGTGTCTCCCAAAAGTTTGCTTTCGGCACAGATTTGGCGGGAAAATAGAAAAAAATTCCCTCTATAATCGAGAGCTCGCTACGCCCCTAATATATTATGCTTTTTTGTATATTTAGTAAAATATCGATTTATTTTTATAGCTATCTGCAGGCGCTGCAGAGAAAAAATTGACAAAGCTGAGCAGCCTTTTCAAACAACTGCTGAGATACCAACTACAGAAAACCCATTTCAAGTATCAGCCGAGATTCCTTCTCTCCCCTCTGCCGAGAGTCTTTCTGAGTCAAAGACTAACAATATCTTCAGCTCTGACTATAACAAGGTTAGCAGCACATGTTTTAATAGACAGTTGAATTTCGAGTTATCCATACTTATTTTACACCTTTTCCTCTCTCATGTAGGAAACTGACAAAGAAAGTAGCGACACTGGCGACTCGTTGATAGAAGCATTTAGCCAACTTGAAATCGATAATGATCAAAGCCGGGATCCGAGTGTGGTTGTCACCGAAATAGAAGTTGGATTGAGCTCAGAATCGTCTGAAGAACAATTGTCCGATGAAACATCAAATCAAGCGTTAGTGCGCCGAAAGAAGCTCAACGAGTTCTTGATCACCAGTGGTATGCAGGACACGCTTGTTGGTCCGCCTAAAAAAGCTTGGGAGGCCATGAGTAGCCGAACGCAAAAAAACGCATGTTTCCAAGGCTACAAATGTAATCGTGGCAGCCCTAGATGTAATTACACCAGGAGATGCAGGTAGCCTTTGGAGGGCTGTTCAAGAATCCAGGAAAGTCGATCAAGTTCTTGGAGTTAAGCCCCATGCAGAAGAAAAGTACGTTTCAGCTTTAGCAGAGACATACCAGCACGCAATGAGCTGGAAAACAAAACAACAAGTTCTGTCAATCATGGCAGATTTACTGTCGCTTAATGACATCCGTCAATATATACCCACATATATAGTTCACAACTTACAATACGGACGAGGCGTCCCTGTGTCAACCAACCGTGTTCATCGAATTCGCGTTGATGAAGGGCAGCTACACAGTTTCCTATCCTTTATCACTAGCCCCTATATTGTGCAAGACCTGCCATTTGGGCAGAGATATTTAAAACTATCCAATGGGGAAGTTCTGGAGACACCCAATGTAATTCGTTCACTGATCACATCTCGGATATGCACACAGTATAATCAGTACTGTGAAGAGACGGCCTTCAAGCCATTCAGTGAAGCGACAATGAGGCGCGTTTTATCGGCATGTGCTGCGACAGAAAGAAAGTCATTACAGGGTCTAGATTATTACCACGCAGATGGTGCTAAAGCGTTCGATGACCTGAGCAAGATTGTGACGCAGGTAGAACCGGCCCGTGGGCGTGAATGGGCAGCAAACTGTGAGAGAGCTCTACGGGAAGGCAAACAGTATATCAAGTCAGACTTCAAGGTATACGTAACTTATGTTAATCCACGTTTTGTAAAAATAATAGAAATATCTAATAGTTCCCATTTGTTGGTAAATGTTTGACAAACAGCTAACTCAGAATGATCTCTTCTTTAGGTTCATATAACAGATGCAAATCAAGTACCTGACCACTGCCTGGCGTACGCCCTAAGTAGTCCGAAGAAAGATCCGAAGAAATATCCGAAGAAAGATTCCAAAAAAGATCCTTTTGCCAAAGCATGGCAGCACCAGCATGAGTCTTGCTCATCGTGCGAAGAGTTAAAGAGGGTTCTTAATGAAATCAAGAACGTTGTAGCTCAGAGTGAGAGTATACTCCCATCCGTTGATCATTGGGATGACATCACTTTCAGATGCAACCAAGCCATGGAAGCTATATTCGCCTGGAAATCTCATGAGGTACGATTTGTTCAGCAAGACAAACCTCGGCACTCAATCATGAACGAGCTAACCCCCAAGAAGTTATGGTCACAGAGGATTGGGCCATGAAATTCCTCCCACAGAAGTACAGGGAAACTCAGTCCGACTGGTTCGGGAAGCGAGGGATTTCATGGCACGTATCCGTTACCAGTCGCAAGACCTCCTCCGGAGACCTACAACAGCAAGCTTTCGTCCATGTAGCAAAGAACTGCACTCAGGACACGGACTCTGTAATAGCTATCATGGAGCACACACTGCGCACTATCAAAACCGAAAACCCTGAAATTGCTACAGCATATTTTCGCCATGACAACGCCGGTTGCTATCATAGCGTCCCTTTGCTAATAGCATGTCACCTTATGGAAGAGGCAATTGGCATTAAGGTAATTTCATTTTTATCCCTATATTGATTGTAAGATGCATTTATGGAAGCAGCGCTATAGAAGTAATACTTGATTATCATAATCGTGATTATTATGATTTTCATCATTCTTGGGAACCCAGAGGTAAATGCTGTCGCGCGTTTCTCGCTCCCAATGAAACGAGCGACAGAGTTTTACCACTGGGATCCTGAGGATTGATGGATGGATGGTTGGATGGATGGAGATGATGAGGATGATGATAATGATGATGATGATGCTGATAATGATGATCGTTATCGTTATCAATAATATAAAATTATTCAAAGAAATTCTAAGAATGAGTTTCATACATAATCAGTCATACATAGGTATGGCCGATCAATTTCGGGATTAGAAACACTTAGTTCTGATCATGTCGCGTTTTACTTTTTTGTAGTTCTATGAGTTTATAGGAAGCTTTGATATTTTCAGGTCGCTCGAGTCGACTTCAGTGAGCCTCAGGGAGGCAAAGGGTCATGCGACCGGAAAGCAGCGAATATAAAAGCACACATCAGACGATATATAAATGAGGGCAATGATGTCCAGACCCTGAAGACCTATGTAACGCAATAAGATCGGGTGATGGTGTGCGAGGAGTTCGCGTTGCGTTAGTAGATGCAAGTTCTGTGACTACTGTCAACACTGGTAAACTAGAGGGAATCAGCACGCTGAATAATTTCAGTTATAGCGAGGATGGGCTGACTTGCTGGAAAGCACACGGCATAGGCGAAGGAAAGACTGAAAAGTGGTCTAAATTTCAAGGTATGATTCAAGAGCGTTTGATATACTGTATAACATATCCCACAGAGTGATTTTATATATCTATCCTATTTTTACAGTCCCTGAAGCCCTTGCGATTGCTAAATTTTCTTCCAAAAACCTTCCAAAACTTCATCTATAGATCGACACGAGTAAGAAGTGCACCAAGCAATGCGGAAGCGTTAGAGAAAGACCAAGTACATGCAAAAGAGGATGAGAGTAGTGACGACGAATATGATCCCAACCCAAAGCTCTTTAGCTGCCCCGTAGAAGGCTGCATACGAACATATCGGCGCTACACCTCACTAGAACGCCATCTAGAGTACGGGCAATGTCGACTGAAGCAAGAAAGGAAGACCCTCTACGATAAAGCCAAGAAGTTATACACAGAGAAGTTACTTGCTGGTGTAAGTTCTCAACCACAATTGAAGACAAAGTCCTGTCCAGAAACATCTACTGAGAGTCTTCCTCGCGGCTGGGCATTGAAGGAAAGTAAGAAAGGTCAGCGTTTTTCAGAGAAGCAGAAAGCCTATCTTGATGAAATGTTTAACAAAGGAAAGGTAACTGGGCATAAGCTGGACCCCACAACCGTGGCGCAAGTAATGCATTTCGCCAAGGACTTCGATGGCAATCGTAGATTTCAAATATCGGAGTTTCTATCAGCAAGCCAAATTCAGGGGTACTTTTCCAGAAAGGCCTCTAAAGATCGACGTGGAGCTAAAGAAACTGACGAAGGTGATAATCAGCGAGCTGCGCAGGATCAAGACGCCTATGCACGTACCCTACAAACTGTTCTGGAGGAATGTCAACTAAAGCACCTATAGTTTATGACTCAATCGACTTGTGCCAGTTGCACGCCGATGGAAAATTAAGGACGGTAAGTCTACCTCTATTGCAAACCATATGTTATAACTTAGAAATAGATATATCAGATATAATTGTTAGACTTAAGGCTCCCTACATAGAGCGCATTAGTAAGGTAGTAGCGTCGTGTAGTTGTGTATCAGGAGCTGGTAGCTCAGGACCATAACTTAGTTTGTCATTCTTCCACTTCGATATCTTTAAGCATTCTAAGACGCTAACATGTTTCATGTTGTATAACACAAAACATCCTTTCTTTATCTAGCGTAAAATAATTAGTGCTCATGGGTTGTGGTTGTCACACCACATAATTATACCACATAAGTATATTAAAAGTGTCCATTTATCAGGCTACTTCATTGTTTTCAAAGTCTGTCGCGGTAGTGAATTTATTTGCTTTTAATAATAACTTTTATAGAAGTTCATAACTGCTTTGTTTTAAGATATTTACGCTTTACAATCACTTTCTTCTGGAATGACTGCGCAGCTAGAATGTTTTTAAAAACAAAATTTAATTTTGAACAAATATTTTTTACAAATAGCAACACGCACGGTAGGCACCAAAAGAAGAGAGTCACATGTTCAGGGAAACGACGATTAGTCACCTAG
>WHPX01000978.1:0-58244 GCA_011057435.1 Actinia equina
ACACTGGGCGTTTCTAGCAGGAAAATTTAAACCTCCTAAAGAAAAAAATCCGGAAATGCCAATGGTAACAATACAGAAGCAATTCTAAGCTAGTTTAATTTGATTGATAGTCGAGCGTTTACACGGTAAAAAGAGCGATAAAAGTCGCAAAATTCAGGAAATACACCTAAGTTAAACAACCATAACTTGGCCTACCGAAATCAATTACCAATCAAATCACGCTATACTAGTTGACAGCTCACTGTTAAAATGTTTATTATGCTACACTTTATTATGCTACACTTTTGCCTCTAGTTGGCTGTGCTGAAGTAGTGTGTTGTTTTAAAGTTTACATAAATCATTCGTAACCCACTTATGTTCTATTCAGGTGTGAAAGTGTCTTGCATATGCGGAACTGCAGTCAGCGAGCCGACAAGTGCGCAGTACAAGGCTGTACCTACATTGGTACTAGACAGAAGCTCAAACTCCACTCCATTTCTTCTCTGGGCCACCACAATGTTCTTCTTCGTGGTTTGAATAATACGCTTATGTCGGCAATAATGAACCAGTGAGTAGTGTAAATCCTTTACGCCACGCAGAAGAAAGATTAAACTAAAAATTTCCAGTATGCGATTTTATTATGCTGAACTAAGAAATAGTCGGTAATGACAATGCATGTTGTTCTTTTTTTATTTCAGCCCAACAAATCCGTAATCATTTAAAAGAAAATATCATAGAAGCATGGGCCTACACTTGGAAATAAGTGAGCATGCAAGCCTGGAAGATCCAAAGGAAGGAATTCCCGTTACCAGCAACGAATTGATTAGAGAAGGGAAAAAATGGAGATTTCTATTTTATGTAGGAAAGGGAAGGTTATACCTTCAGCTGTTATCATCGTATGAGCCAATCAATGCTCGAATCACGTAAGTAATAAACGCTATTAGTATTACACCACATTTTTTCCATTCCATCCATCCATCCATCCATCCATCCATCCATCCATCCATCCATCCATTGACCCATACACTAATTCATTTGCTCATTGACTTTTATATTTCTAAATTGCAGACTCACCTGCAACGACGACGTTCAGCTGATAAATAATGGCAGTATTTGTCATGTAAGGAAGGAAAGATGGTGGGAAGATGTGTGCCAAGCACCCTTCCAGATGGCGTCATAATTTTCAGGGTCGACATACAATTAGTCGAATATATTAAAGTTTAATTCATGGTTAAATTTTGATTTCTTAATCCTCGTTATGGCAAACATTTTCTTATGGATATATTTCAACACTAATTTCATAATGGGTTTACAAAAAGAAGACGGACTCCGTCAATTCCCCCAATCAGCACCACTTTCTTCTATAAGTTATAAGACACCAGAAGAGAAAAGAAAATTTACACAGCTTTACAGATTATGGGGCGTTATGGTTATCGATCGATCGTGTGAGTTTTTTGATGTAAGTTCAACTATAGTGTGGTATGCACAGTAACATTTCTGCGTATATTTACAGTTATCAGTGTATTAAGCAACTATATATAGTATGCCAGCAAACAATTAAAACAATTTCATTCAACAGAGTATTTTATTGTAATACTTTACAATAAAATACTCTGTTGAATGAAACGAAAACATAATTGGAGTTATTCTCGTGAATGACAAATAGATATGAAAATGACAATACAAAAAGAAAAAACGAGCTGCTTGCACTTTTTACTCATAATTTGATGAAATTATCGTTAACTGTCGAGGTTCAATAATATTGAACCAATAATATTTTGTTTTTGTTGTTACTTTCTCTATCCTACGCTGTAACAAGATACGAAAGCTTGTCAGTGGTTTTGTTTTCTTTAACTTGTCGGGTAATCGCATAATATACTTTGTAACTTATTGATGCAAATACTAGTACCCTCGACTCTCAACTCCAAAACGTGGGTTCAAATCCTGCCAAGGGCATATGATATTTTTCTCTTATTCTCTCTACTTCATTATATACACACCGAACGCATAATTTATTACTACTTTACTATGTCCAAAATGTCATTCAGACCAAAGAAATTAAATCTTGTCATCGATAATCGATCTCATTTGTATGGCATAACTACACTTCCGGTTACTTGATATGTGCTTTATACAAAAATTGAAATAGGATCATCGAGGTATCTGTTTTCACGTCTTTTTCTATCTTTAAAAGCAAAACTTTCGCCATCAGATATGACAATAGTATCAAAGTTATTATGAATCTATTCGAGTTGTGTAACCTTTTGGATAAGCCATGCCTAGATATTATTGACTGGTTAATTCAAATGAGGATAATCCATACACTATATTGTCAGTCATGCAATATACATATGGAACTCAACGCTAGAGAGAACGAGCATGTGGATGGATATCTGTGGTAGGTTTTTAATCCTTAAGTTATGTTAGACCTCTGTTGTTTAGTCATGCATTCCATAAAATATAAGGTATACATTATTTGATATAATTAATTTTTTTATACTAAAAAGAAACAAAATCATCAACGTAGAAGACCTCGTCATGTTTTATTTACTTAAGGTGACTGCCTACTTTTGAAAATTGATTTAACTTTTTTTTAAACATCGATTTTCCGAATTGAAATTTAATGCTGATTCCAAATCTGGAAAGAAAAATTGGGTGTCCCGAGCTTGTTTTCGAGATAATCAGCATTTAATGGAAGCCTACGGACGAGCTTTTGGAGTAAAATCTGCGCCACCGGAAGTGATTAGGAAAAAAATAAGATCCATAAGATCAAAGTTATTTGTAGACTATATGATTGCACAAATGAAGGCTAGTCAATCATTCTACAATAATACATGGATATTTTCAACAAAAAGACAAAAAGATAAATTGTTTTTTTATATTTTGTAGTTTCGGTGCTCTTAAAAATCTCATAAAGTCGAACAAAAATCTCTACGAAAATCTATTTTTTCATGTGTTGCTGATTTAAACTTTTTCTAAGATGTTGATATAACATAGATTTTTGAGAGTTTTTTCGAATGAGCCATTAAAAAATATAGAGTCCCGTGCAAAATTTGAGGGTTTTGCCCTGTTGAAGCTCAAAACGCGTATGGTCCTTCAATAAAATATTGTAGATTTTTCAGCGGTTTTTGAGCGCGCGCTCATCGTGGGCTCAATTCGAACGTTCAAAAGTAGGCAGCCACCTTAAAGTCACTTTTTGAGCTACTTAAATGTATCTATTCTATCTGTCGATATAGAATCTATCATTTTTGTCATTGATTTTTCAACTATTTTATGAAGTATTCATAGTTTTTATACGGTAAAAAGAGGAAAAAATAACCAAATGCGATCCATTTCTCTTTTAATTTCACCCTAGGAAATGTAGATTATGTGAGAAGAAAAGAAGTCTACGAACTAATAGCTTTTGGGAGATGTTTCCAAGAACAAAAATGACTATCCTAACGAAGCTTCTATACTTCTGGTCGGTTGAAGAATCACAGAAACGAACAGCGGTCATGTTGGGTGTAACTCCACATTTAGTTGGCCGGGTTTTCAAGGCATTGAGAAGTGTGTGCTCGTTGGATCTCGTAAGGAGACCAATTTACCCGTTTGGAGGTCCAAACACCGTTTGCAAGTGTGATGAAAGTAAATTTAATCACAAATCTAAGGTAAGCGGCAAGGGGAATGTTTGGTGCTTAATAATTAAACGACAGCTTTTTAACATTCACATAAAAAATTAAGGCCCAATAAAGTAACATCACATTTTTGAGCTTATAAACATAAAAGATAAGGGGAGTTATAACTTAAGATCTAGCAAAGGTTTAATACTTGCCCCATGTAAACGCAAGACCAGGAAAACAATGGGGCGGCATATGCCCCTCCAGAAAACCTGAATTTTGGTAAGTTTGGTGTTAAGTATGTTATTGTTTCTACTATTGATCGTACCACCGCTCTCACTCCTCACACTCGTCCCTCTAATGATCGCATTCCTTTCACTCTCACGTATCATCCTATTAATAATTCCATTAAACCCATTGTTAACCGCAACTTTTCTCTGCTTGACTCTGATACTCGCACTTCTGCTATTTTCAACAACCGCCCTCTTTTTTCTTATAAACGTGATCGTAATCTTCGTTCTTTCTTGGTCTAGGGAGTTCTTCCCTCTAACAAAGAACCTGGTACTTTTTGCTGTTCTCGTAAACGTTGTTACACTTGTCCTCACATAGCTTCTCACACTTCTGTTGTTGGTCCTAAATCCACTGTTAGCATCACTGACCATTTTGTTTGTACCACTCCTAATGTCGTATACTGTATTAAATGTACCGAGACTGGCCGCCGTCTTGGTGACCGCATTTGCAATCATCTTTACGATATTCGCAATAACGATCCCACCAAACCAGTTTCCCGGCATTTTAATCTAGCTAATCATTCTCTTTCTGACTTCATTGTTTTCGATCTTTCTTTGCTTAACGGCAACAATGGTTGTCGCAAGACCAAAGAAATGCGGCTTATTAATCTATTGGGCACTCTTAGTCCCAACGGGATTAATGAACGCTTTACTTTTAACTAACCTTTTCTTTTTTCTTTTAATTGTTTGTTTTTGTTTTCTTGCCTACCTTGTTCTCATTGGTTTCTTTTGTCTTATTCTATCTTATATACACTCCTTTCTACCACTTCTTTCTCTTTTACTCCGACGAAGGACTAGCGTCCGAAACTTCAGTAAGTTTTTTCATCTTTTTCACGGTGTATGATTTACCTTTTTATCATTACTGTTTCATTAGAAACACCGATGCAGCTCACACAAGTTTTTAGCTAGTTATATCTTCATTCTATTTGTAGATAGTTTTAAAAATAGTTACATATATTATTAATGCAATGCGCGAATAATAAGTGATTAAATTACTATTATTATTATTATTATTGTCATTATTATTATCATTATTATTATTATTAACGCAAGCAATGGTTTTCCGGAAAGTCTTCTGTAAACACCTCCCCCCCCCCCCCCCTCCCCACAATTTGTAAACATATTTCTAAGCCCATTTTTATTAATAATGTATAGGCACAGCGGGGAAGACGAAGCCAGCAAGATACTTGGGTTTTTGGTATAATAACCACTGAAAAATCGCCTTGCCGGGGATATTTCCAAGTCGTCGAAAAGAGGAATAGGGCAACCTTGATGCCAATTATTCGAACGGTGTTGATGCCTAATAGCGAACTGCACACTGACGACAGTGCAGTGTACTGCAACTTAAGACAGTATGCGCCCAACATTATATGCCACAGGGTGGTGACTCATGCTGATAATTTTGTGGACCCTGTAACGGGAGTACACACACAAGAGATTGAATCGGCATGGAACCGTCTGAAAACCAAAATAAAAACCAGGAAGGGTATAAGACCCAGTAACCTGCAAAGCTTTTTGGACGAACAAATGTGGAGAGATTTTAGAGGCGAAGATAGCCCTTTTGAAAACTTTGCCTCAATGATTCCCCTATACTACATAAACCATCCCCAATAGAGGGAAAACAATATAACCGTGAAACTTTATTAATACTAAATAGCACAATTTCATGCAAATTCCTTTGTTTTCACTCTGGTATAAAAAACTAGCCATATATTAAAGATGATTTTCAGACTATTATTATATTCTTATTGTACTTCTATTTATGATTATATAACTTGTTCATGTATTACCTCTTCCATTGTAAGGTGTTATTAATTATTAAACTATTATTATCATATTAAACATTATATTGACTAATAAGGATATGGAAAATATGTCAATTATGTCCTCTGAGGTATTTCATCGTAATTTTCAGTCAAATACTAAATATCGATATAGAAAAAGTTCCAGTGTAATTTACACGAATTAATAATAAAAAAATTATCAAACAAACATTCTTAACATCGCGAAAATAACGCGTAGAATTTTTCGTAACTCCATTAAAAATTCTATAATTTTCCAAAAAGGAAGCTTACTCAGTTACTGTTTACTCAAACTAGGTTGACTGCCTACGTACTTTTTGGGGAAAAAATAAACTTTTTTAAAAATTTCGATTTTCCGAATTGAAATTTAATGCTTCCAAAATCTGAAAAGAGAAAATGGCTGTCGCGGGCTCGTTTTTGATATAATAAGCATTTAATGGGAAATGATCAGACAAGAATTAATATTGATAATATAATAGTTATAATTGTTAACGGTGGACATAACTTAACTTTTCCACCGGTCAATTTTCACATCTATTCATTATTGAGATGTTTTAAAGTTATTATTGAAGTTATGTTTTGAAACTAGCTCATGAGATAAAAAAGGACTGCAGCTATAGTCCGGCTAGCTTTGTAATGGAAATATATTCTGTGTTTTCCTTTCAATTGAGAATTCGAGAGTTCTAAAATTGTTGACCTTACATTTTAGACTATTTACTCGACTGAATTCCAAATGCTTTGCTTAGGAGGTCTGCACTATGTATGTATTGATTCTGTTTCTTTTCAACCCAGGGGGGGAGGGTTAACCCAGGGGAGGGGGGGTAAACACAAAGCTCGAATCACGGTAGTTATAACTGACCAATCAGAGCCATCTATTTTATACTTCGATAGCGTTAAAAAAAAAATGGCGGAGAGAATTGAGAAAGCAAATGTGAAAGCTATAGTTGGTTTACTAATAGGGGACTGGCCATTTTTTACAGGAAGGGGGGGCTGGTACTAATGGGAAGGGGCGATACCTTTTTGTTCAACCAAAAATGAGGGGCTGCATGATATTATGCAAACATTTTTGGGGGTCATTTTCATGGGTTTTTAGTCAACTATTTCAGCTTTGATATGATGATGATGATGATGATGATGATGATGATGATGATGATGATTAAAGATTTAATAATTGTTATGTATAGGTGCATACAGTTATTCTTTTGGAATACAGTTTTATTTATATTATCATTTATTATCTTATGGGATAGATCGGTATAGATAGGTTTTACTATAATAGTATTTTGTTTAAACTCTTTTTAGTTATATATTCTTATAGTTATATTGTAATCTAGGATGTATGTTTTTTTAGAGTGAAATAAAGATTATTATTATTATTATTATTATTACCATTATTATTATTAAAAGAACTCGCCTCCAATTTTGAAAGCTTTCAAACATCACTCGTACATATAAAAGTCTGAATTCTACTCAATTTTTCCTATAAAAATAATGCACAACGGAAAATAATGAAAATGTCTTCTCATAGTTTAGGTAATTTAACTATGTTTTTCCGATATTCCAATAGAATAAGAAAGCACAACAAACGTTGAAGACAATAAAAATAATTGTTTTGCTCATTATAATTGAAAGAATAAAAAAATGATTGTCGATAAGGTAGAGCGGTACGTTTTAACAGTTGTAATGATCATAACTTGATCTTGGTAGGGTTGATTAGGAGTCGATTGGCACAACACAACGATGCAACGGATATTAAGTCATTCAAATGTTTACTTACATGTCCTGTCTATATCCTCGTTGGAGATTGGCCGTTCATATAGACGTTACATAACGGCGGCCCTAATATAGAGCGCTGTGGGACTCCATGTATTAAAAATCTCATGTTGTATGCTGTCAAAAGTCTTGCTCAGATCTAGTAGTAGCGCAGCGGTCAACTTGTGTTCGTCAATTGCTTTGCATAACTTGCTAGGGAATAATACTAGTATTATTCAGAGCTAGTACTCTTCAGTCGTTCTTTTGTTCGTTTGTTCGGTCGTCCCGTTCGTTCGTTAGTTCGTTCTTTTGTGTGTTTGAATGTTTTGTTCATTTATTTGTTTATTAACTTTAATAAGAACTAAAAAGCAAACCTCTATAACTAACGAGACAGGCATAATAATCATAATACGATCATGTAAAGGGGATTGGGGTCTTACTAGCAGAACAGCACTTCCTAGCAGAACAGCTTGTCAAGTATGTTTGACGCGATATGTTTGACGCGATATGAAGTCAAAAACGACAAGAAACCTGTGAGAAGTTTTTGTGTATTTAGCGCGACATTCGAATTTGTCTGATTGGATAACATACAAAAATGCATTTGGTTTCCGAGTGCGAAGAATAAAAATAAAAATAAGCTATGTTCGTAAAGGTATGAACAGTATATGGTGAATTAAATCAACTTGAAAGGATTAGCAATTGGCACAATAAAACTTTTTATGGTAACTTTCTTCAATAAGCTATGTCTTATCCGGTATTTATCCCTTTAGTCCCATCTATGTTTCATCCCTCTATTCCCACAGATGTTTCATCCCTCTATTCCCACAGATGTTTCAGCCCTCTATTCCCACAGATGTTTCATCCCTCTAGTCCCATATATGTTTTATTTCTTTAGTCCCATCTATATTTCATCCCTCTATTCCCACAGATGTTTCGTCCCTCTAGTCCCACAGATGTTTCATCCCTCTATTCCCACAGATGTTTCATCCCTCTAGTCCCACAGATGTTTCATCCCTCTATTCCCACAGATGTTTCATCCCTCTAGTCCCACAGATGTTTCATTCCTTTAGTCCCACAGATGTTTCAGCCCTCTATTCCCACAGATGTTTCATCCCTCTAGTCCCATATATGTTTTATTTCTTTAGTCCCATATATGTTTTATTTCTTTAGTCCCATCTATATTTCATCCCTCTATTCCCACAGATGTTTCATCCCTCTAGTCCCACAGATGTTTCATCCCTCTATTCCCACAGATGTTTCATTCCTTTAGTCCCACAGATGTTTTATCCCTCTATTTCTACAGATGTTTCATCCCTCTAGTCCCATATATGTTTTATTTCTTTAGTCCCATCTATATTTCATCCCTCTATTCCCACAGATGTTTCGTCCCTCTAGTCCCACAGATGTTTCATCCCTCTAGTCCCATATATGTTTTATTTCTTTAGTCCCATCTATATTTCATCCCTCTATTCCCACAGATGTTTCATCCCTCTATTCCCACAGATGTTTCATCCCTCTATTCCCACAGATGTTTCATTCCTTTAGTCCCACAGATGTTTCAGCCCTCTATTCCCACAGATGTTTCATCCCTCTAGTCCCACAGATGTTTCATTCCTTTAGTCCCACAGATGTTTCATCCCTCTAGTCCCATCTATGTTTCATCCCTCTAGTCCCATCTATGTTTTATTCCTTTAGTCCGTTTTTATAGACGAATGATCATTATCATTACGTCACCAGTGATGTTATATCCATAGTCATGCGCGTTTGGGAGCCCTAAATTTATTTATCCCGAAACGTGTACAAAATCCAAAACTATATCGTGTACGATTATAAATAAAATCGTGTACGATATCAAATCTGAATCGTGTACGATTATTTACACACAACGAAACTGATCGTGTACGATATCAAATCTGAATCGTGTACGATTATTTACACACAACGAAACTGATCGTGTACGATCAGAATGAACGTGTTGGATATGATATCGTGTACGATCTCATGAGATCGTATACGATATCCCAGATAGACACATTGATCCCAACATTTTAATGCGTCTTGCAATGCTGTTTTCGAAACATGTAGTTTTTAATAAAAAAGGGAATGAGTTGAGTTGAGTTTAGTGGGTAAATAGCTTTGAAACATATGAACGAAAAAAAACTTAAGGAACGTCATTGTATGTCATTGGTATACGCTGTGGCCACTATAATGAAAACTACTGGGTCACCAGTAATGTATGTCACCCTCATTGAATAAAGTCAATAATTTTTTCCCCTTAATTTTTCAAAATTTTCCCCTTCAGTTTTCGTTTCCCCCTCCCCTTTTTTTCTGAACGGAAAATTAAAAGTCTCTCCGAAAACTAATCAATGAAAAAGGAATAGTCAATGGCTTTATGGACAAATCTGAATCGTGTACGATTATAAATAAAATCGTGTACGAAATCCAAATCTGAATCGTGTACGATTCCCGATTGTGGTTGAAACCAACCAAAATCTCAAATCTGAATCGTGTACGATTATTTACTCACAACGAAACTGATCGTGTACGATATCAAATCTGAATCGTGTACGATTATTTACACACAACGAAACTGATCGTGTACGATCAGAATGAACGTGTTGGATATGATATCGTGTACGATCTCATGAGATCGTATACGATATCCCAGATAGACACATTGATCCAATAAGTTAGATGTCTTATGCATATCGTTTACATACTAAGGAAATAATTTGTCCTAGAATTGAACTCTACTGTGGAACTCCGCAATTTGTGTTCAAGCAATAAGAAGTAGTGCCATCAACTGAAACAAACTGTCATATATTAGAAAGGTATGAGGCAAACCAATAATTGACTATACCACGTATGCCATAATGATTTATGGAATAGTATCTTATGATGAACCGTATCAAAAGCTTTAGATGTATCTAAAAAATAAATAAAAAATCCACAAGAGAACTTGCCCTGCTCAATAGATCTTTGAATTTTATGAGCAAGAAATAGGAGGGCATGAGTAGTGGAATGATTAGATTGGAACCCAAATTGACCTTCAAAGATAATAAAATGCTTCAGGAAATAGGGCATTAATCTATTATAATGCATTAGCAAATTGTACTTTTTTGTACAAGTTAGTAACTAGTAAATCTAGTGTGCACTTGCAATCACTGAACCGCGAGCACAGTTGAGCGCGTTTTAGAAACGCTTGTGTACAAGAAGCAACAAAACGACTAGGTATGATTATGTGTCTTGATCTTGCAGCAGCGCGAAGGAATAAAAACTTTTTAAAAACCATTTCACTTGCGTATTGTGGTTATTTTAGCTTTAGTTGTTTCGTGTCTTGATTTTCAGGCGCGAAGGAATTGATAAAAACTTGAAAGCCATTTCATTTGTGTATTGTGTTATTTTTTATTCGACGCACGTGCCATTTGCTCTTAAGTTACTCTTGAGTGCCTTATCTCTAAATTATCGGAAGCAATCCTACTTTTTAAAAATAATTACTGACTATTCTTTCAATAATATTATTAGTTTATATTGTATATTTCATTTTAAGTTTTGTAAAGTGAACACGTCTGTTGCTCGTTGTTTTTTGTGTGCAAATTAAGACTATCATATTTTAAAGTTCTTTGTTTGGTGTGATGCATTGTTCAAAAAGTCCATTCACGAATGAGCATTTTAATGTTTTGAGATAAAGGCCGGGCTTGAAATTTACAACGTTCGTCAGTCATTAAGTTGACTGCCTACTTTTGCAAAAAATATTAAATTTTCTTAAAAACTTCGATTTTCCGAATTTAAAATTTATTGCTGATTCCAAATCTGTAAAGTAAAATTGGTTGTCCCCAGCTTGTTTTCGATATAATCAGCATTAAATGAAAGCCTACGCGCGAGCTTATGGGGTAAATATTGCGCCACCGGAAGTGATTAGGAAAAAAATAAGATTCATAAGATAATGGTTTTTTTTTTCATACTCTATGATTGCACGAATGAATGCTAGTCAATCATTCTACACTAATACGTGGATACTTTCGACAAAAAGACAAATACATACATTGATTTGTCATATTTTGTAGTTTCGCTGCTCTTAAAAAATCTCTGATAATGTCGAACAAAATTTCCTAGAAAAATATATTTTTTCATGTGTTAGAATATTTAACTTTTTTCTAAAATGTTGATATAAATAACCTATATCTTTAGGAGTTTATTCAAATAAGCTAATACAAAATAGAGTACCGTGAAAAATTTGAGGGTTTTGCCCTGTTGATGTAACAAAAAATAATAATGTTCGCATGTTCTGAAAGTAAAATACACCTAAAATGTTCAAAATAACAGTGGTACAAAACAAAAAACAAAAAAAATTAGGTGTTAAATTAGCTCCAGCAAACCAGCACATATATAAGTGCACGTTTGAAGAGCGTCTTGTTAAGTATAACGTTAAAACAACGTATTTTTAACATGTCGCAAAAAGTCGCGTAAATCGGAAAACGTATCCTCGATAAATGATGTGATTAGATTCGTAGTCTTGTCCGATCCTGTAAAATAGGCACCAGCCAACTTATTTAATGAATGTAAATCACAATTAGATATTATTCAATAATTTGTATTATATAATTTGTATATAAGCATGTAATCCGTAAGCCTTAGCAGTCTAAAGGGATTTTGATTTATTCTTTTATTTAATTTTTTTGACAGTTCGAAGGTTTGAATTGTTCTCAATGAAGCATTGATATAACTTTATCGTCTTTGTTTTCCCTATTTCAAAGTTATTGAAATAATTATCCTGATGTCCTTTACATTTTGAATGTTACCAATTTAGTTCATCGTTAACATCACATAAGTCTGGTATTTTTTCATATGAAAGTCCAACAAATCTTTATAGAAAATGGAATTGTCCCCAATTTGTGTATATCTGTTATTCCACACCTATTGATTGAATATCACATTTCAGGATCATGGCTATTTTTCTCTGATATTTCTGACTTCATAGAAAATGGAACATTCTTCGGAATCATTTTTCTTATCGAATTATTCAGTTTATTTGATGTATATTTCCCTACTATAGTTTGAAGATATATTGATGGGATATTACTAAGATTCTTATTTCCTTCATTGGATTGAAACGAATTAATTGCCCATTTGACTATATTTGCTTTTAGACAAGACTGAAAATCTGAACATTTTATTCCTCCTTTTTCCTAATCTCCAATGAACGTACTGTGCTTGTTGTTCGGCTTTCTTTCATCTCCCAAAAAACTTTGTGTTGCAATTTCTGTTAGGTTTAATAAAATCCTCTGGAACATGTTTCACGGAACAGACAAAGCAGTTTTGGTAAAGCGAGCGATCTCAATGCTTGAATTTTTCCGTAAAGTGTCAGGTGTCTTGCCTTCCAGATAATCTTGTCCGAAGACTCTTGTTGGGGGTCACGATTTTGATTTTCCCAAAATGCTACTTCTGACTTCTTTATAATTATTTTCAACATTGGATTGCTTCAAAATTGATCTAATATTAATTTCAGCACTTGAGGTAAAATCTTGTAGTAAAAACTGGTATCATATACAAATATGACCAATTTCTTCGTCATGCCTTTCATATTCACACCGCCTTTATGTCTTTACAACTCTTTGCCATGCATGATCGCCATTATTTTTATTATCTTAAATGAGATTAGGAGAGATAGGATCTCTTTGTTTTGTCAACATCTATTTGCATTGAAAAAATAGTTGCTCTACCATTATCTATCATACAACTCTGATTGATATACAAAATAATTCTTATCCTTTGATAAAAATTTCTTCAAAACCAAATTCATGCAGAACTGAAAAGATAAAATCATGTTCAACTGAATGGAATGCCTTTTCAAAATCCCCTAATAACTATATATATGGCCTCATACCGCGCTGAATCTACGTCAGAAGACTGAACAAAAGAAGAGCAACAGCTGCAGCAAGTTTTGAGGTAAATTGTTGAGTAAAACATTTTATTGGCATGACTCCCATACATTCCCTTATAAACCATACACAGGAACCTTGTTTGGGCTGCCTATGTGTCGTCCTACGCGAACTCTCCTCATAGGCAGACATCTCTAATATCGGATACTGACTTTGTTCGTTTCTTAGGTGTTCGATTACAAGAGCTTCGACTGTCACGTGATTACCTCAATTAAAATCAATGTTGAGATAATGCTTTTTAAAGCGAGATCACTCAGTTTTAGTTATATTGCAAGTTTAGCAAATTTAACGCATTGGATCATGTGTCCCTTTTCCCTTCCCTTCCCTTTACACAATTTATTAGTCTCATTACGGGCCGAAAAGCGGCTTCTTTAGCATGATGAGTTTTCCATATTTTAGTTTACAACAGAAAAAAGGTGATAATCGGAGTAATTAAGAGACTAGACCTTCAATTTAGGCGAGACCGTCAATTTAATGTAAATACACTGTCAAAGTAGTAAATTACTATATAATATACTTTGCAGTACCATAATTCATAATCCATTAAAAATTAAACTGTCTCGTGCTGCCCTTGTTGTATGTACGAGTGAAAAAAAAATGAAAACAGATCAAATACGAGCGAGTGTTCTCTCTCTCTCTCTCTCTTTCTCTCTCTCTTGTCTTTGTTCGCTATATAATTTACTATGGTGTTCTTTGCATTGCTCAATAAAATATGTAAAGGAAAGAAAATTGAACACGATATGAGGTGTAATGAATTTAACCTGGGATCTCTTCTATTCAATTTTTAATTTAATAGGGACAATTTTGATTTTTGTAGAAGCCTGCGTAGGAAGTTGGCCAAATAAGGACTTGGCATTGATGAAAGCATTTTAAAACCTTCGATTCGTTGTTTGGCAACTATGTCAATCTAATGCTTCCTGTTATGATGATGAAACAGTTGTTTGCATGAGAGCAACGCATTTAGTACAAGTTAAAACACGATCGCTGAAACGGAACTGTTAACTTTAACCGCAGGCAATAATATTCGGTCACCCCAACCCTCCCCTCCACAGCACTGAGCTCCGTAATGTATAGGTCATTAAGCCACCATATAAATGGATGCAGATTCTTCTCCTGCTGATGAGAAGACATAGGACGGAGTTTGAAGAAGTGTCTTCTGATAAAGTGATCGATCACAAATTGACTATTGAACGATGGTAAGTAGAAATAGAGGTATTCCTTATTAATACAAGGAAAGTTCTGAATGTTTTTGTGTTATTTAGCTTTCTTTCTTTCTTTCTTTCTTTTTTTTATTTTTTTCTTCTTTTCTTCTCTTTTCTTTTCTTTTCTTTTCTCTTTTCTCTTCTTTTTTTGATTGAGTTTTATTATTACTATCATTAGTTTAGTATATTGTTTTTCTAACCTCCTGTGAATGGAATCACGTATCCAAGGTAATCTTAACATATCAATCTAGTAATGTTCTTTTCTACAAGCTTTAATTCTAAAGAACTATTTGACTTTTCAAGTTTTAATTTGGTTGAGTATTATTTTTTTCTCCTCAGCGATTTTTTTTGTTCGTTACTTCGATACTTCTGGTTTCATGCTTCAGTCTGACGCAAGCTACATCATTGATTAAGGTAAGAAAAAACAGCCTTTGGCGAACTCGTGGATACTAGCCCCCTTGTTGCACTTTTTGGAGATCGGGCTCCCTGTGCCCTAGTTATGCTTGTAGACATTTGAAGGATTCAAAGTATCTCGCTCGATTTCATATATTTTTAAAAATCTCAACTTAGCTGGTAAAATCAGTAAGAGTTATTTTATTTTATTTTTCCTTTATCATCTGTTGTTTTTTTTTTTTTTTTTTTTTTTTTTTGTTTTTTTTTTTTTTTTTTTGTTGAGTTTGGAAGGGAATTCTGTGATGAATTAATTGTTTGAACTTCAATCACGAACTTCAAAGTATGACTCTTTCGAGTAACTACTCATCAACATTGAAATTGAACTGATTCTGCAAAATATTGTATATAGTGTACATATGTAAATATTAATTATTATTATATAAGAGTTTTATAATCATTATTCAATAGCCTTTTTTTTTTCTCTCTCTCTCTTTCGAAGATATTAGCTTTGTAAGCTACTCTGAAATTCGAGGTTAAATAAAGTTTATGTATGTATGTATGTATGTATGTATGTAATCACGAAAGACGCCTTCGACTTCGATGGAGTGAACTAAGTCAAGCATAGAGTAAAATTTTAAGAAAATCTATTTGCAAACGCTTTCTCTGTTTTCGATTCAAAAGGCGGGCTTTGTGTTTTATTCCAGGAATCATTCGACCTACGAGCTGAAAATATACAAAACGGAATATACGAGATAATAGGCCGTTTTATATGATACAATCGGTGCGATCAACCAAAGACGTTGCATTATGCGTTAGGTTGATTTACATTACTACTTTATATCTTGACCTTCAAGGGTCACGGCTCCTACATTTTTCATAGCATAAAACTGTTTATTTACACTGTGAACTAAGCGAATATTTTATAGAAATTCTTTTAGAAATGCTATTTATTTTGTCTTCATCATAGTCTGTAAATAACTGATTATTTATTGGAGCGAATTCTCGTTAGACCTCCGCACATTTCAACATTCATAACATTATTGCTTCGGCTGTTTGTAATGTGCAGCGATCAAACTACTTTTTATTCAGAACGTCCTATTTGAATGACAAAACTGGCCGAACTTCCTTCAATAATCCAACAGAATTGTTCTAATTTTCGTCTTTTGCTATTTTTTCTACGATCTACATCTGCATTGATTATTTTCTCAAGACGTCACTCAGTATATACAACTGTTAATCAGCAATAAAACTTCGCTCGATCGAGTTTATAAGATTTTTTTTGCGGAATACCGCCTTAACTTTGAGCTGTCTCTAGGAGGAAAAAACTAAAATAATTTTTTTTAAATTAGAGATGAAGAAAATGTCCCCAATGGTGAAAACCATGCAGTGAAAAAATCAAATCGAAATGACTACATCCCTTTCCTCACACGTGTCTTTGTTTTCGACCTCACTACTCTCTCACTTTTATATATATTACGAATTTCGTCATGTAAACACCACCAGCCACCCAAGGGGTTAGTTTTGTTCTTGAAAGGTTCTTCGATAAAGTTTTCCATGGCCAAAAACTTCTCCAAAATTTGAATTTTAATGAAAGGACATCCAAGGTATATATTACTAAACTTGATATTTTTTCTGCCGTTATCTTTTGTTTTTTGAGTGAAAATAACCAAGAATTCAAAGCATAAAAAATGTCGGCCATGGAAAACTAGTGGCTCGCAGTAATTGCAGTGTAAAGCTTGTGTGCGTTTCACTGACCTCATATTTGCAAAAGACGAAGAGAACTTCAGTTAGTCAAAGACTAATATTTATAGCGGGTTACTTGTGGTGAACTGCTCATAAAATACCTTTTTTTCCCTTCTCAAATAAAATGGACAAATTGCGCAATAGTACTCTGAGGTCTTCAGGGCCTTTCCCAAGAGACTTTTGCGGGCAATAGTCCCTTTCACAGTTTCTTGTTCCATCTTGAAAGGTAGCCGTGCCTTTGCATCGAAGCGAGACGAACGGTGAGATTGCAATGATAGAGACGTGAATAATTGTCCAAGGTGTTCAAAAGAGGTCTCTATCATTGCAAGCTCACCGTTCGTCTCGCTTCGATGCAAAGACCAAGCTACCTTTCAAGATGGCGCGGTGATCTGTGAAGGGGGCTATTCCTGTAGGGTTCCCGTCTGTAGTCCAAACAATAAGCATGTCAATCACTTGTCACTTGACTACTTGTCAAGTGATTATGAAAGGGCGTAGCTAACAGATCACTTTACAGAAATTTATGTCTACGTATCGCATGTTCTGTTTCGTTGACTGCTGTACTTCATGACAGCCGACTATAAATTTTAATTTGCCATCGCAATCGTAAACAAGGATTCGTAATGACTTCTAAGTGAGGATTTCTAAGAATTTTCAAACTTCTTGGGCAATAGATTATTTTGGTTAGCTATTCATGCTTTTATTAATCTATTCAAAGCAGTATTTTCTGTAATCGAAGATAAACGGCAAAGAGATAAACTAGTCGTGTTAAAAAAACTATACGCGCCTGATCAGTGGCTTTGAATTTTAAATTATTTAGCATGACCCGGTTCTGATCACTTAATGATATATTTTCAAGGTATTTTGGCTCTTAAAGCTACTACATATCAATACCAGCTACATATAAGTGTATCTGAGTTTTGATTCTGTTATTAAGACTAATAAAATGATGAAAATATATTTCTAAAACGCGTGCATTTTTAATCTTCCTTTGAGATCAATCTTATTTCAACAGTTCTAGCTCACTCGTAAATGAAAGAAATTTATTTAAAAAAATGTCTACTAATTCCACGCTAGTGTTCACTAGCCATCATCTACTAATTTCAAACCATAGAATAACCAAGGAAACTATGAGGAATCGAGCAATTCTGAGAAAAATCCTGAGCAAAAATTAGCCTGTATTTGTGCCTTAGATAAAGCATTTCGATTTTAAACATGGCTAATATATATATTTAGGCACTGCCTAAAAGCGGAGCTCCCGATACGGAAGTCACAGGGAGAACAATTTGAATGAAACTGAAAGGTAAAAATAAGATCGGGGAAAAAATCTTCAATTATTTTTTATTCGAGATGAAGATAATTTCTCCCATAATAAAAGCCATGCAGTGAAATCAAATCGAAATGCACTACATTGTTTTTTTGTTTTTTTGTTTTGCGCGAGTACATACTCTCCCACTTAGGAATTTTGTACACAACTCACCACCACCCCCAGGGGCTAGTTTTGCTCTTGGAAAATTATTCGACAGAGTTTTCCAAAAAACCGACATTTTTAGGCTTTGAATCTCTTTTACTTAAAACAAAACCCAAAAGGTAACTACAGATAATCCAATACAATATCATGTTTTGTGGAATTTACCTCGGATGTCTTTCATTGAAATTGAAAATCTGGAGATTTAGGACAAATAAAGACCAAAAAACAGACTTGAAAACTGGTTAAGGGTGAGCAAAATATAAGCTTACTTTAATAATTACGTCTTTTACAGAACGAGACGTATTACATTCAGTTAAACTTGAAAAGAACAACAGAGACAAAATAGAAAATAAAGGCAATAAGTAGGCAAAATGACGAATTTCTTTGTCAGTAAATTGGCGTTTGTAAATGTTTTTGAATATTTTTTACTGCTTTTTAAAGTGAAAGTCTAGGTCTTTCTACAACAACATCTCTCAACAACACCAATTTAAGCTCATTTTTATAATCAGACTTGCTCGAATAGCTTAATAAACAGTTGAATATTTGGTATAAATTTATATTTCATTGTATACTTAAATAAACTATCTGTAGAAATAAAATTATTAAATGAAAGTCTTCGTTGTTTTGAAGATGTGACACCGCAATAGGAGGCGAATCTTTCTTGAACGAAAAACATACGATAGTTGGTTAAAAACAACCGAATTGCTAAAGATTTACGAAGCTAAATAAAGGACGAATATTTGTTGTAATATGCTCTTCATGTTATATTTACTCCAGCATTAAAATAAATTAAGCTTATCTACAGAAATATTAAAAGTTTTGAGGGAAAGTCTTTGATTTGTCGATTTCTCGAGAAAACATGCTTGTCAAAAAATATTAAACGATTGTTTGCTAAACAACACACCTGACTTCTTGGAACACTTCTTAATCCATCTTTGAATACATGAAAGTTTTTTTAATTGTCTTTGGTCTATAACTTGCCCTAAAGCGATTTTTAGCGATTAGTAGTTTTGCTTCAAATTCCTTTGTCTCAGTTTCACGCTCATTTTCTTTTTGTTCATTCGTGAAGTTTTGACTCAAATTCCTTTGTATTTCACGTTCATTTTCTCTTTGTTCATCCGTAAAGTTTTGCCTCATATTCCTTTTTCTTTCGCGATCATGTTTTCCTTGTTTATAATCGAAGTCCCTCCTGGATTTCCGTTCTCTATTTCTCTCTCTCTCTGCTTGCCGCTTTTCTTTGGTGAGATTCCTTCGTCTTTGCCTTACTTTTTCACGCCACCAGAGTTTTTCCTCTTTCGAAAAAAGTCTTTTACTTATGGCCTTTCTTTTTTGGCTTCATTCTCCTCTGAGCTTTCTTTCGACATATCGATTTCGGAAAGGGGTTCCATCGTAAATAGAGTAAATATAAATATAAGCTTGAATAAAAAGTTGTGTTGTTATCTTTCGGTATTGTAAAACGTTTTTTACAAAAGTTTAATAGCCGGATTTACCTTTATGTGTACCCGGATGTTGCAATGCGTCGACATTCCGATTAGCTGGTTAAAAATTTAACCAGCTAATGGGAATGCTTGTGTACATGCCCGGACGGACGGAGGGACGCCGTACGGACGGAAGTGACGTCAGCCAATTCATGAAAAATCAACTCGATAATTTACCATTTTTTCTTAGGTATTAGAGGGTTTTCCAACAACCGGGGTTGGAAATTCTAATGAGTTTGCTAATATGCTAATGATCTACATACCGTACTGCCAGCTAAATTATATCGAAATAATCTGCGTGAAGAAGATTAAATTTCAAAATGTTAGTCTTATTGCGCTTTCTATGAACCTGACATAATTTCCAGGAATGTAAACGAACTCAACGTTAAAAAGCTCAAAACTATTAACGCTATCTTTAGTTTTTAGAGAAGTAAACTCGCTATTGCTGGTTCTGACCTATCTCCGCAGGCTTTTCAGAAGTTTCATATCTAATACATATGAAACTTCTCAGAAGATGGATATAGGCCAGCACCAACGAAATTACTTCTCTAAAAACTCACTAAAAATTGTTACGAGATTTTTATAGAAGTTTCCTTTATCAGCAACGTTTGTAAATTACAAGTCTTTAAGTACAAGTGACGATATACCAGCCCGCTATAACAGTCGAGATTGAAGATTTGATTTCATTTTTTTTTTATCTTAGTCATTTTTATCTAGATATTTGTCCACCTTGCTTAAAACAGCATCTACTTTACCCATCGTTTCCAAAGCCTTTTCGCACATTTTCTTATGTGCAGCTTGGGTTTCTGCTGCATTGTTAACCTTCCTCTTTTTAGATACCTTGTTCGTACCGGCAATACAGTCATCTTTTTCATCAAACTCGCTCTCGCATGATGCTGACGCCACATACTTTCCCTCTAAATTGTCCTTTACTGCTTGTCTTCTCTGAGAAGGCGTTTTCTTCTCTGCATACTTCATGGAGTCTATTGGTTCAGTCGGGGAAGGCAACATTTTCTTTAAAATGTTCTTCATTCTGGTAATCAGTCGACTCGCCAGTGGGCTCCTTAGAGTGCCACAACATGATGAGGAAGTTGTGCCTCTAGGATCCTTTCTTTGCAGTACGGTAGGATGTCAGGCCACTCTTTGCTATTACATTCGTTGTAGCATTTAGAAATAAATTCAATTTCCTTTTCACCAACATTAGCACGCTTTTGGTAGTGATCCTACAATAATTAAAATTACAAACCATAAGTTGAAAACGATAATAAAATTAATTTGTCGCAATAGTCCATGCCAGAAATGGGCTTTAAATGGTTTACTTACCTAACCCATGTGAATTTCCCGATATTAGAGAATCTTTTTGTGACATCTTGACAAAACGTTTATCAGAAATAATCAAGTAAACTAGCTAAACTCAATTGTCACTCGATGGGTACTGAATGCTCAGAAAATTGCGAAGTGCAAAACTCCAAACAGCCTGGACTAATTACAATAACGGTGTTAGTTGCACGCTTCGATTTTAATTATTCAAAAATAGAAGTTTGACTGGTAGTCACTGTGAACTTGAGATGCAGATTCAGGATATACGTGTGCTGCTTTTGCAAATACTCGCAATTTTGATACTTATGTCTGATTTCCAGTTAGTCATACAAAACGTGCCGTCAAATAGACGTCTTCTTCCAGGCTTCCGTGGCAGTGGATTTGATGGCAGGGATGTGTTCTCTCTAATACATACAAAGACAGCCATGGTTGTTTTGGAGAAACACAGGTGAAACCCCACAGTCATTTCTGCAGCTGGTAGCAGATGTTTCTCCAGCTCTATTACGTTTAACAAGGGATGGATTATCACGTCAACGACTAGGACGCTTACAACTCAACATCACAAATCAAGTTCTGCTAGCCTTATTGTGGCTACGCAAATATCTGCATGTAGAAAGTCTAGCTCTGTGGTTCGATACCGACCCATCAACTGTTGTGCGATTCATATACAGAGTCATACCAGAGATGTGGTTAAATGTAAATGAATGAGCCAATATCAGGGGAAATTGGCCAGAATTCCCAAACGCAGTGGGCGCTATAGACGCAACCTAGCATGATATATACCGACCCATAACAGAGCCCGAGAGATCGTTCTATTGTGGGCACCGTCACTACCACTGTTTTAACACTCAACTTATCATTGATAACCTTGGCCACTTGAGATATGTTCAAGCCAGGTTTCTTGGTAGTACACACGATGCGACATCTTACAGGCTGATGACCCGCATTGGACCAGGACAGCCTCTGGACCTATCACAAGGTGCAAAACCTCTAGCGGACAAGGCGTATCCTGATGGTGGACCATTGCTGACGGCTGTAAGAGCAAATCAAATGAGTTTGCTGAACCCAAGAGAAAGAAGGCGGGCAAGGAGCTTTAACACGTGTCTGTCACGACGTCGAATCAAGGTGGAACATCTATTTAAAGAGAATAAAAGTGTACAAAGCCATATGACCGTTATGGAGACATCCTAGAAAGATGAGAGAGAGAGCTTCTTCCAGTATGTGTGGAGCTTGCGTCATTTCTTGCTGAACGTCGAGTACCCTTATTTGAACATTTATAACAAACTAAAAAGGTATTTCTGTGTACAGAAAATTTCCATGCTAGCTTAGTCTACTCATTTGTATTTTTTTCTGATACAAACGTTGACGTTGAATATAAAATATAAAGTCTTGTATTACTTGTTAGGTTTTTAATAAATTTAGAACGTTGAGTTCGTTTACATTCCTGGAAATTATGTCAGGTTCACAGAAAGTGCAATAAGACTAACATTTTGAAATTTAATCTTCTTCACGCAGATTATTTCGGTATGATTTAGCTGGCAGCACGGTACGTAGATCATTAGCATATTAGCAAACTCATTAGAATTTCCAACCCCGGTTGTTGGAAAACGTTCTATTGTGCTCCGCTATTATGCAATTTCACAGTTCTGAAACTTAACTATCTCGAAGATGTTTAAAATTCCCAGTTTTTGGAAGAGTGGCCTACTGGGAGTTCTTGGCTTAAGAAAGTAAATATACGAAGGACTCGACCGTTTTTGTAAAAAATGAATCGGTATAACTTTTGTTTTATAATTATCTTCCCCACATTAACGCGCCATGTGATAAATACGAATAAATAAAACTATAGTATAAACGTTTCAAGATATCAAGATTGTCATGGTGTCTACATTTATATACAAGATTCCAACTGATTTAGCAATTTTCCTTGAGATATACTTAATGTGACCCTTGCGGCACCCCAAACTATATTGGTAAATAATTTGATTTTTCTTCTTCAATACAAACATACTCTTTCGACCCTTGAGAACCATTTTAGCATACTTTCAGAGATACCATAAAAAGAAAGTTTATCAAATAGAATATCATGGCAAACAGTGTCGAAAGCCTTTGATAAATCAAGGAATACTCCCAAGGAAATGTTGCCGTTATCATTGCCATCACACCATCCCTAAACCAGAATTGATAATCATAAAGCAGGTGGTTGCGTTCTAGGTGTTCAGTTGAATTTTTACAAATGATTTTTTCGAATATTTTCGAAAAAGTGGACAATAATGATATGGATCAGTAATTAGATACTTGAGCACGATCACCGTTTTTTAAGACAAGAACAACTTTGGCAATTTTCATTTCTTCTGGAAATGTACTAGCATTAATGGAAAAATTTAATATGAAAGATAGTGGCTGACATATAAATTCTGCCACCTTCTTTACAAAGTATGTGGATAAAGAATCATGGCCTACAGCTTTGGAACAGCCAAGGCTGTAAAGTGCACCTAGTGTACTTTAAAATGTGATATTGCTTGTAAGTTTAATTCATTAGAACAATGTATATTCATCCACTCTTTATAACAGGTGGTATTATTACTAAATTTCTTAGCTAGAAGGGCCTACGTTTGTGAAGAAGTTGTTGAAAGCATTGGCTATGTCGGTCTTCCCTGTATATCGTTTGTTATTGTACATTACATAGGGAATATTACTAGACTGTGATTTTTTCTTATTTAATTAATGACTTTCCATGTACCTCTGACATTGCCTTGAGCCTTATCTAGCATTGATTTGTAATATTCATTTTCCCCGTTTCTAATCAAATGGTTCAACTTGTCGAGGTACTTACAAAATCTTAGAATGTTTTTTGTAGATGGATGTTTTAGTATTACTCGATACAGCAGTTTATTCTTTCTCCTAACAGAGCGTAATATCCCTGGGGTAATCCAGGGATTTTTCATGCTATACTTGAACTAACTCGCACATTCTTAACCGGGAAATGCTTGTCATATAGCTTATTCATTGTATTCATAAGATAATTGTACTGCTTGTTAGGATCGTTAGATTCATATATCACTGACCAGTCTACACAGGACATATCATAAGCAAAATTTTCTTCTCCTTGAACTGAAAAAACACGTTTGTTGATTCTCTTATAAAGCTTTTTTTAAATTTGTTCCATACTTTAAGATAAAAACAGGGAGATGGTCAGAAATATCAGCGTAAAGAATCCCAGGATGAATATTCTTAACTTGACCAAATGTATTCAGATAGATATTATCAATTAAAGTGGCTGACGAACCAATTATCCTCGTCGGCTTTACGATTGAAGGGAAGTAAGAATAAGATAAAAGAATGTTGAACAAAGATGACGTCATTTCGTTGTTGTCAACTTTTAGGAGGTCGATATTGAAATCACCAGCTATAGAACAGTTCTTATTATCGTTTTTTATCATGTCTAGGAGATTTGAAAAACAATTGAAATAACTCTTTATACTAGTTTTTGGGGGCTTATTGGTCACACCGATTAGGGTCTTTGTGTTCTTCCTTTCTATTTCTACAAAAAGAAACTGAATTACATCACCGTTGTAAGTGATATTTTCACGATTTAAAACTATAGTCAGTACTAATGTACAAGGCAACACCACCGCCTCCATCTTTATTCGGTCAATTTTGAAATACTGGCGATTGATATTTTGGAAGTGAGAATAGGCTAAGATCATCACTTTCTTTTAACCATGTCTCGCTTAGTGCGATTACGTCAAAGTGCAAATTCACAGAATTAAGATACCAATCAAGATCCTGAATGTTTTACGTAAACTCCTAATATTAAAATGTACAAATGAAAAATCAATGGTAGTCTTAGTGAGCTACATTGAAACCTTCTTCCACATAATATTTACATTTGTCCGTCATTTTGTCTATTCCAGTAAAAACATGTTCGTCTGGATCACAAAAATTGTCAATAAAGTTGGCTTTTGAATTATTATATTGGAATTATCATCTCTAAAGGGATGAAATGATAAGGAATTAAGACGATCTAGGTCATAGTAGAGACTCGAACCATGTTGTAAATCTGTGAAGAAGTATATATATTCAATAGAGAATAGTCAAGAGATTATGATTAAAACGAAGTTACGTAAGAGGGATCAACTGTAGGACAAAGCATTGGTGGAAAAGTTACATCACCAAGTGAAAGAATAGTCTATACTATAAATATAAGTAATTTGAATTAGGAGAGAGAAGAAAGCACTTGACTTGAGAGGTGAAGACTAGAGCGCGAAGGACTAAAACAGAAGAGAAGGACGAAGGACCAGAAACAACAAAGAAAGACCAGTTTGGAACAAGGCACAAGAAGTAGAAAGAAATACAGAATAACACGAGAAAGGACAAGCAAGAAGGACAGTAAAATGAACATTGTTTAGAGTTAAAACATTTCAGCTATATTATACGCCTATTGTTAAGTTCATACTATTTGAATTAATTTGATTATAAAAGAATATTTCCTACAGGGAAATCCCTGTTGAAGATATTATCGATATACATAACTATACTTTGACGTTTCTACGGGCAACTACTACACAACTCCGCGGAATAGTGATAAACGATTGACTAAACTGGTGAAATTTGTTTAAAGGAAGCGATATTATAAATTTCCTTAATAAAAGACGACCAGAGCAAAATGTCACGCTTAAAAGGGGAACTTTTTTATTTCATTATTACACCGAAAATAAAGTCTACTTTATATATATTTTTAAACCGAATTGTATGACTACATAATATGATCCTATATTATATCAGGATTCAATGAATTTCTTGATATGCATAATGTGTATAATACACTGATCATATATGGTGTTTCAGATCCAAACCCCACAGCTGGACGTGAAAGAGAAAGAGTCTGCAGAGAAGTTTAAACTTCACATATCAGAAAAAGGTTCCAACTTTGATGAAAAAATTGATATCGATGAAAAGAAAGAAACTGAATATTTCAGAGTGCCTTCTCACAATGGCTTGTCCGAGAGCGATAATATGTACGACTTCAAAATGGTAAGCAGTAAACGATACGTTCAGACAATAGTCGCTATACTTTTTAGTAAAACAAATGTAAGTATCCGGCTACAATGCATATGATCGGTTAGTCAATTTTTTTTTCAATTTCCTGCAACTGCTCTTCCCCCAATCGTTTTTAAGTAATTTTATTATCTTTTTCTAGGATTTTTGTCACAAACAATATTCAAAGTTACCGTGTGATCGAAAGGAAATCTTATTTATGAAATTCCAGTATTTTGTATCAACTATCAAATCTTTACAATTAAACAGAATTCGGACGATATTTACATTTTTGACTTCGCGAGGAAAATTAGAAGTAATTGGGAGCACTTTTTCCAGACGACATCTCGATCCATTACGAAATGAAATGAAAAATATTTATGACTTTGTTAAAAAACTTACACATTTTAATAGAATGATACTAGAACGAATACTGATAGATTTTGGTTGTAACTTTAATTTGCAGAACATAACCGTAAGTCGTGATAAGAAAGATCGCGTTTGTTACATCACTCCTCTGCCGGCAGACCTACCAAGACCAAACGTGTTATCAAAAGGACTCAAAAAGGTAATTCGTTTTTTACGCCAACAACCTTTTAACAATACATTTCTCATGTCATTCCTCATTGATATTGGTCTATTCTTATTAATCTATAAATAAAATTACGTTGCTAAGTTGTTTAACAAGACCGTTTACATGATACCGCCATTTACTACCACAACCAGTTCACTTGAACACTTTCGTTTTGTTTAGCTTAGTTAAACTACTTATCGTATCACCACCAAATTTGGTGTCATTATGACGAAATATGACTTAGCTAAAACTGGATATTCCCTCCAAGACTGAAAGTATAACACAAAACTTTAAAAGATATATATTTAATGAAATTAAAGTTTGATGTCTGCTAAGCCTTTAAGGGGAAAATTACAATTGTTAAAAGAAAACATGGAAGAGTCTATTGAATAATTTTGTCAGTAATCGGTTACCATGAAAACGTCAAAGTTCTCGGTCAAGTATTATTATATCAAATATGTTCACAGATAAATTTTAGAAAAGGTCACCAAGTTTGGTTCAAAAGTCGTACCATGTGAAAGTTAGAGCGGGCCTCAAAAGCCTCTCTTCCTGATTGGAATAGGGATAAGGTGGCTGTCTACTATAGAAAAAAATCATGATTTTTTTTTTGAATTACGATGTCTTAAATGCAAATCCTTATATTAAAATGCTGAGTTCAAATGTGGAAAGAAAAAAAAATCGAAAGGAAAAAGAGCGGTTTTCGGAAATCTCAAAATTCTGGATTAAAATGAAAGACATCCAGGAAACATTTAAAATACATCCAAGGCCCTACAAAAGATTTTGAAAAAAATATCATGAATAAAATCAGCCTCCTGAGGTGCTTTGTGGAACACGTGAAAAAGTTCGTACGTACGCTACAGAGTAGTAACGGTCGAAAACAGACTCGCGCGAAAAAATGATGTGTAGTCGGGCATTTTGATTAGATTATCTTTCGCTGTTTTTTTAATTATTATGGTGGACTAGTCTTATGAATTTTTACTTGTCTTAAAAATGTCTTACCCTATGTAGTTGTCTGGTAGTTCACCGACTCACAAGATTGAAAAGACCATCCAGCAATGGAGAGTTGGTGCTCGAGTTAACCAAAGTGCTTTAAGGCAGGCAGTTCGTGATTTCTGTGGCCAGTTCCCAATCTATCGCCTAGAGCCATTTACTGCTGATTCAGTCTCTGTGATGGCTGGAGACCACCAATATACGCGCACTGGTAAGTGTACTCGCATGTACTCGTACTTAATTTTTTTCATAATTAATTCTCCAGTTTTATATTAAACTATATCCAATTAAAAGAAATAAAACGCCATTTAATTTTTTTTATTCTTCATGTTAGATAGTTATTTTATTTCCTTATTATTATTTCTTAACGTGATGAACATAAAACAATATGCGTCGTTCTATTACTACGGCTTCCACTGGTCCCAATAAAAAAATGAATAATCAGTTAATTAGCATTTATCTTGGAGCTTCCCTCAAATATACAATTGGTAATCAAAATGCTTCTTGTTGAAGATAGTTTTGGTCATGGATTATCATTTTTGTATTTTATCAATTTTTTTCAACAGATAGAAAAAGGCGTAACCTATCGAATTGGCCACTATGCAACAGACAATTCCCCAAATGTCCTCCTAATAAATGGTTGTTCACTTGCAAAATTCGAGACAGTAGGTGTGTATATTACGTAACATGCAATATGAATTCTCAGAAAAAAGTTCTTCAATGCAGAGACCTTACTAAGCACCTTTACACCAGCATCTTATGCTGCTCTCCTAAGTGTCCATAGTGAAGCATTTTTTGTACAATTCTTGTGCAAGACTAATGTGGCTGCAGCAAAAATATAAACCTGGAACAGATAAAAATGTGTAATTTGATTTTTGAAAAAGGCAATATTATAAAGTAAAAATTACCAACACTAAGGGTCTTAAAATAACTGAGGAGAAGGTGCTGCCTTTGTAGTAATATCTGCCGCTAATGGTTAGACCTTCAAGCCTTCTTGGATAAGGATTTAAAACAGTAGGCCCTGTTGTCCAACCCATCCTAACCTGCAGTAAAATGGGGGTCATAAAGAACCTGTTGAATTAGTCGCGATGAGTAGTGGATTGTCTCCCAATTCACATTACCAAAAATTAGAGACATTTTGCTCAGGCGGTATGTTTTGTCAGCGGTTTTACATGCGAATTCGTAATATGCAAACGAATACCTTGGGTTTACTTCGGAATCAAATTTTACTTTCCAACTTGCTATTTCTTTAGTGTAACCTGACAAGATATCTAAAATTTTCACTCGACTTCGTAATACTGAAGTTAAAGGGCCCGTCCCGACATTTTTTTTACCCATTTTGACAATTTTTACCGACACTTTATCCCAATCTGGCAGCAGAAAAAACTAACTGAAAAGCATTTTTTCTATGCGATTTGCAATTGGAAGAGCAATATTTTCTGGCGTGACTGAAAACAAGCTGAAAATAAGTCACGCACTTGGTGACGTCACACGTGTGTAAGTGGATCCAAAGCGCTAAAATTCAAGTACATAATGCTGCAGTAGAATCGGGGAAAGATAGGGAGGATTGCTGAATATCTATGCTTCAAATATATGTTGCGAAAGCGTACAAATAAAACTCGCTCAATACAAAAGTTGTTTGTCTTGTTGCTCATTTTAAGACACAAATTCTAGCTGTTAAGAGCGACTGTCTGTAAAAATCAAACATACGGCGGAAAGGCTCAAATTTTCGAATTTGCTCTACTTTTGGATTTTAGTAGTGTATGATGAAGTACGAAACGCTGAGTGGTTAGTTTTGAAAAAAATACTTTTTTGTTTTCGAGAAAAAGGGAAAAAATCGGTTTGAACTCTAGGGACAATTTTCGCTGCCAAAAGATGGCTGAAAATTGCTTACTTTCGCTTGGTCCGTGTATCAAAACTATTGATCCAAATAGCCTTCTAATACTTTCTGCCAAAAGTACAACTCTTATTTGCTCAAGTAAGAGTAGTTTCATAAAAATCGAACAAATCTGAATTATTAAACACAATAAAAAGCAAAGGGCACTGAGTTACAATGCTTGTCAGTACATCTCGAAAACTGCAAGTTTCCCTGTGTGCCGTCCTTCCAAATCTTATGAGATTACCGTCAACAACTATTGGGAAACTGCCCTTTTGAAAAATGTATATTTTATTTTGGGGAAATTATTGTGCGCTTTTTGCAAGAGCTTTTATTTTGACTCATTTAATATGCAGAAATCATTGTTTGACGATTGCGCCCGGACTAAAGACTTGTCGAAATAATTTCCCTTGAAACATCAATGTTTTTCAAAACTAGTCTATACAAATAAATGAAAACATTAACATACTAACCTTCAACACGAAAAGGTTTTTGCCGTTGCTCCACTCTTCTGAGTTATCAAAGAAATTAGAATTGGCAACCGTTGGTACAACGGTCAATACAACAATGTCCGATTAAATATATTCATATATTTATTTCTATATGTATATATATGTTCATAAGTCCGTGCGCCCCTGAATAAGGGAAGGATTGCTTTATCTTGGAATGGGGTTGCCTTTGTTCAAGATCAGTAAATAGAACATTTGCATAACCTTTTTTGTTCTGCTCTCATGGGGGAATTAATTAAAGTCGGCTCTTGAAACCTCAATGATTTTGTATTGTCTAACTGCTCTATTTGCTGTAGAAAAAGAGATTATCAAGGTTCTCGCAATTGATTGTGAAGATTTGTTATAGCCAAATTTATATAAAACAATGTGCCATCTTAAATCTTTGCTGTAGACAATAATTGATATCGATTGAAGTAAAAACTTTCGATGTAACGACAGATCGATCAACTCATAACGATGTTGCTTTTTTTAAGAGAGCATCAACGAAACTAAAATGCAACGGACAGACGGACTCGTTGCTCGACAACGCTCTCTATGGCTCTGATTTATATTTTACTTCACTATGTTATTCTACATCTACAATTGGCCCAAGTTCCTAGAAATGTTCTATTTGACGATCATCTTCCAGTTAGACCGGAATATATCAACCTTACTGCTGGATATAACGTGTTTTTTCCACGAATTCCTGCTATCTTCACTCAGAGTCGTTCAGCCATCTTGACAACACTCTCAATACAATCCAATACGAAATTACTTTGGAAGTGCTTTTTAAAGTCTTCTCCTTCTCTCGGGAGACGTCCATTTAAATCCTGGACCGACGGACGAGAACCTGTGTGGAATATGCTGCAAACCCGTCAAATTAAATCAAAGAGGAGTCCAGTGTGATTCTTGTAATTTGTGGAACCATGCCGACTGTATGCAAATGACTACCCTCGAGTATAATTCTCTAGCTAATTCATCTTGTTTATGGATCTGTCCTGTTTATCTCTCTTTGTAGTCAGAGAGCGTGTGTACTCCCGTGGGAATTTCGTGCTGAAAGCAAGCCACTAGTCTAGATGTGTTAAGGGGACCTTAAGGAACATGAAAAAATTTGTCGGCAACTTTATAAGTCGCACCGACGTGTTTTAAGGGGGGTTGAAAATCGTCCTGTAGTATCTCAGCATGGAAACGAGGCTACATATTAAAATGCCCTTTATACCTATTGCATTTTAATGTATCGTCACCATATTGAGTCACAATGCAGAAATGGCTATTTAGAAACTTTTCATGCACTTTAATGTGGAAAATTCGATCACATGACTTATAACATGGAAACGAGGCTCTCATGAGAATGATCTAGAATCTCTAGTTTCTTTCTATTTTTTACACTCGTATTAGTGATATTCTTTGCTTTTGCATTTTACGTTTTGAATTCCATCAAAAAATCTTTATTTTCCACATAAATTAAAGGTATATTTTATAATTCCTTTTAACTAACTATACTAGCTTTAAATGATTTCTTAAAGGTTTTGTTTTACCAGTTAAAACAATGATTTTGTGTACACGTCCTATAGATAATCTTAACACCACACAAAGTACATCACAGTCATCATCATCGTTATTATCGTCGCCACCATCACCACTATTATCGCCATCATCACTATTGTCATCCCCATTATCACTACTATCATCTCCAAGTAGTATAGGGAATGGGGGTATCAGCGCAATTGACAACTCGATGAATGCCTGCGTTAACTACCACCACTCCCGGTATTACCCGTGTACTCAGGTATTACCCACCTGAGGGCAACAGCGCAAATATGTTAGTTTATATATGGAGTGCGAAGATTGTAAGAGAACTTTTAAGAAAGAAGCAGACTTGTAGAAGCATTTGAAAATGAGAAAGAAATGTATGAGCAGCTATGATTGCGGATGTGGTAAGAAGTTTGAGACTAAGGTAAAATTGTATTGGCATTGCCAGGACTGCGAGTATGACTACGACGATCTGAAAAGTGCTTGGTATTAGGTATAAAATATTTCCTATTATATAGATGGAATCCCAAAGCAACTTTGAAACGGTGTCGATACCCAGTAACGGTGAGATTGACGTTAGACAGTTTTGGCGTCAGTCAGAAAGGAAGGTTAAAAGGACTCTCCGGAAAGGTTTAGAGGAATTAGGAGCGTTGAAAGCAAGCATAATGGTGGAGGTGAGTTTGTCAAAAGACGAGGTAACGACAACAGCAATGCTACGATCAAAGTCGTTAGTCATATTAGAATCCACGAATTTGGATAGGTCACTCAGTGAAGCCTTAGAAGCAATTATGGAGTCGCTGTCTAACTATACTAAGGAAGGATCAGGTTGGACAGCGGAGGAGGTTGAGGGAATAGAGATAAGTATGGCTAGGTACGTACCCATACGAGGGGGAAGTTACGTACCGCTACCAACGTGGGTAGAAAGGAAGAAGGCTATCCTAAACGTGAAGAATGAAGACAATCGATGCTTTATGTGGGCAATTAGGTCTGCACTGTATCCAGCAGAGAAGGATCCCTACAGGACGAGTAAGTATCCCACAGACGATTTAGAGTGGGATGGTGTAGAATTTCCCATGCAGCTGATAGACATACCGATATTCGAGCAGGAAAATGACTTAGCAATTAACGTTTACGGAGTCAGAGACCAAACGATAGTACCGTTAGTCCTGTCAAAGAGTAAAGGAGAGCGCGTACATCTCTTCTACCACGGCGGACACTACTCATGGGTTAAACATCTAAGCAGACTATTCTACAAACATACTAAGCACAAAGGTAAAAAGTACTTCTGCGACTGCTGCTTGTTGTCATTTACCTCCCTAAAAGCCTTAAATAACCACGACGAAATCTGCCGCGGAGTCGAAGAAGTGGCACAACGGATTCAGATGCCCGCCAACAAAGAGCTTTCGTACGCAGACCATCAAAAGCAGATGCAGGTGCCTTACGTGATATATGCAGACTTCGAAGCGTTGATAACTAAGGAAGAGCAGAAACGTGGTGCCACGAATAAGGTAGGATTACACGAGATCTGCTCCTTTGGTTACATAGTAGTCAGATCAGACGGCAAGGCCGACCCTCCTGTGATTTACCGAGGTAAAAACGCATCTAATAAGTTTCTAGAAGCATTGCGAGAAGAGGAGGAGGAGATAAGAGAACAATTAAGACGTCCAAAGAAGATGGAATTTACCAAAGAGAACCAGGAGGAATTTCACAAGGCAAAGAAATGCCACATTTGCCAACATACGCTTCTCCAGTTTGGAAGACAAGCAAAGAAAGCGTGGGATGAAGATGGAAAGTATCTAGGAGAAGCTCATTTTAAATGCGGGAAGTATGCTAAGAAAGGTGAGAAGCCGGGAAAGCCCTCCACGCACTGCATTCACTGTCATAAAGCATTCGTTGAAGACTTCTATGTGGATTAGGTTAGGGATCACTGCCACATCACGGGTAAATACAGAGGAGCGGCTCATTGGAAATGCAATATAAACTTCAAAGTAAATCCAGACATGGAGATTCCCGTGTTCTTTCACAACCTCCGCGGCTACGACTCCCATTTACTCATTCAGGGAACAGACGGATCCGACGTCAAATGCATACCTAACAACAAAGAGCGTTACATGTCCGTAACTGTTGTTAAGCTAAAGTTCTTAGACTCACAGCAGTTTATGGCAGACTCTTTAGCAAACCTTGTAAAGTACAACACCAACTTTCCCATTTCCAGTCAATACGGCGCGGAAAGGAAAGGAGTCTACCCATACGAGTACATGGACTCCTGGGAGCGCTTCGAAGAGTCCCTACCACCTAAACAGAGATTCTACAGCAGTTTAAATGAGTCTGGAATAAAGGACGAGGAGTACCAGCATGCGTTAGACGTGTGGGAAAAGTACTCCTGTGAGAACATGGGGGATTACCACGACGTCTACCTACGTTCAGACGTAGTGCTGCTCGCAGATGTTTTCCAAAGCTTCAGAAAGATGGCAATGGAATATTACGGGTTGGATCCCGCGAACTTCTACACAGCTCCTGGACTCAGCTGGAGTGCTTTGCTAAAGAAGACAAATGCGCAACTGGATCTCCTAACGGAGTACGACATGTATCGGTTTATGGAAGACGGTATTCGTGGCGGCGTATGCGGGCCCAGCCGACGTTACGCCCGCGCAAACAACCCCTTAGTAGAGCACGACCCAGAAAAACCAACTACATACATTTACTACCTGGACGCGAATAACCTTTATGGTTGGGCAATGTCACAGTACTTGCCTGTGAGAGACTTCGAATGGGACACCGTGCGACCCATAGACTTCTACATGCAGGTAGGAAAGGAGGAAGACAAGGGTTACGTTTTAGAAGTGGATCTGGAGTACCCAGAGCACCTGCACGACGAACACGACGAATTCCCCTTAGCACCAGAAGCGATAGAGATACCCTTTCAACGATTAAGCCCACTGCAGAGGCAAATGTGCCCTGGTTACAAACCGTACAGGAAACTAACTATGAACCTTATGGATAAAACGAAGTATGTGGTACATTACCGCAACCTGCAATTCTACGTGCGACACGGAATGTGGGTAAAGAAGATCCACAGAGTCCTAAAATTCACGCAGGAGCCCTGGATGCGCCCCTACATTGACTTTAACACGCAAAAACGTACTGCAGCGAAGAATGACTTCGAGAAAAACCTCTTCAAACTGATGAACAACAGCGTATTTGGTAAGACGATGGAGAACATCCGCAAGCGCGTAAGCGTAAAAATAGTCAGCACCAAAGAGGAAGCAGAAGCATACGTGTCACAACCTGGATTCGTTAGATACGTAGAGATGCTGAACTTCTATGTGATTCACATGAAGAAGGCGAACCTGCTCCTGAATAAACCCGTATACACGGGGTTTACAGTGTTAGACCTATCAAAGCTGCTGATGTATGAGTTTTACTACGACAAATTAAAGCCAAAGTACGGTAACCGCTGTCACCTTCTGTATACGGACACTGACTCTTTGATACTAGAAGTGCAGACGGAAGACGTCTACCAGGATTGCGTCGAAGACATAGACGAGTACGACACCAGCGGTTATCCGAAGGAGCACTTCCTTTACAGCGCAAAGAACAAGAAGGTAATAGGAAAGATGAAAGACGAGATGTTAGGCAAGCCCATCGTGGAATACGTTGGGTTAAAACCAAAAATGTACAGCGTGCTAAAGTTAGACGGCGTAGAAAAGAAAGCCAAAGGCGTTAAAAAATACGTCGTTAAGAAGGACATAACCCACGAGTCCTACCTTAACGTATTACGAACGCGCAAGGAACAGCGGCATAAGATGAACAGCCTGCGCAGCTATGGTCATCAGATACATAACGTCACGCAGGAGAAGGTGTCACTGTCTGCATTTGACGGTAAGCGATGGATGTGTGATGACGGAGTGCATACGATAGCATTCGGACATCACACGATAAGCAGTTCTTCCTTGACGAACCCACGTGTGGGACCATCGTGAAGATAATACAAGATGGGCTGACCCTTCTTTGCTATTACACTTCGTATCTGGTAAGTTTCCAAAGACCAATTAGGATCCGTAGCTCTTTTGAATCCTCCTTCTAATTCGCCCGGCCCGTAGAGATATCGGACCGTGACGTTACCTAATTTCTTTTCATGGGGGAAGACCGCCCTAGAACTTCTTACGTAGGACCTGTGTTCCACGTGCTTCTTTTTTATGGCGTCCTTAGGTTTTATTCCCGTAGCCCTGGCCGCCTCGTTGTTCAAAGCCGCGACGACCTGGGGGAGCCGCTGAGTCCATTCCTTGTTTCGCTTGGAGGGATCTTCCAACTCTTTCCAATATTGGTAGCCAAAGAGACGCTCAGCTAGGGTCTTATTGAATCTTTCGACGATGCTCTGACCCCTGTGGTACTCTGCTTCGGCTCTTCTTATTTTAGTGTCGTGGTCTCTCAGGGTTTTGGTAACCACGCCCATGAACTCCGTTCCCGCATCCACTTGCAGCAGCTTTGGCCATTTCAAAACGCGCTTATGAATCTTACTTAGGGTTTCTGCGACTTCCCCAGAATCCTTGCTGGTTAGGGGTTCGGCGTCCTTGTATCTGCTTGCGATATCAACCACGGTCAAAGCGTATCTATAGGTCTTTCTTCTTACCGTGTCGTGCGGTAAGAAAAGCAAATCTGCCTGATGAACTTCATTGGGGCGTTAACGGTAAAGCTGGGTCTGGGAATGTACTTGGGCACGGGAAGATAAACCTGCCAGATAGTCTGTTTCTTTAACCAGTCCTTAGCCGTTTCGTCGGATACCCTGGCTGCGGTCGCGAGTTTCTTGATAGCCGACGCTCCTCTCCAATAGCCTTCGGGCCCGTAGTAAATCCTCTTAAGTTTGTCCTCAGTTCGACCCATTATATGAATTCTAAAACAAGATTAATCTTGCGTCCGTTGAAATCCACCGTCTTTCCGTCCACTTTAATGGTGATGTTTATGCTTTCTACCAAATCACAAGGCAAGTCATAGTTTAAAGAAATGGGTGTGTATTCTACCAGGTCAAATGGATTACCTTTGGGTGAAAACTTAGACATAAGAGTAGACTTTTTTCCATTGCTGTAGCTATGGACCAAATCGTAATAGACTTCGTAAGAGGATGCGACTTTCCAATTCACGGGAACTGCTGTATTGGTAATTTCCTTGCCTGAGACACCTAGTAAAGATCCCAATGCATCAGTTTTTCCTAGGGTTACCGAGAAATTGTTAGGAAGATTATGTTTGAAGGTCATTTCGTGCGGCAACCCTGTGGTGAGAGTATAACTGCGCTTGGCGAGCTCCTTAGCAAGGGTGATTGGCGTGTATTGTCCATCTGGGAGCATTACGCCTTCGTATTTGTTAGACCCCTTATGCACGGTGACCATGCCATTGACCAAATTATACCAAGAATTGTACAAAGAGCAACTGACCAGCCGAACCGTATGGGCTTTGATGGTCAAATAAGTGGTAAAGTTATTCTTATCGCTTTCCAAAAAGACGATCATTATATATTAGACGCTCATGCTTCGCGTCACTAGTGACCAAGCACAGCTTAGGCTAAATAAGATACGCCAAGGCGACGCCTCCTGCCAGCCCTGCGACTCCTACGAAGACCAACTCATTGTCTTTTTGTTTCTTCGACGGCTGGTAGTAATTCTTAAACTGAGGCTTGCTAATCCTAAAGTCGGGGTGTGTTTGTGCATAAAGTTTAATGGCGTAGTCGGTATTTTCGAAGTTCTTATCCGCCTGCATCTTGTCTTGGTAGTTCTTATCCAACCAATCCCTGTAAGCTTGTCTTTTTTCATTCCAAGCCGCCACATCCCTTTGATACTTTTCCAGCGCTAAGTCGTGTCTTTTCCTTTCAGCATCGCTTTTGTTGCCTCTGACTAATCTATCCAAATACTGACCGCCATAATTAGCTCCAGTGAATGCTAACGCTGCAATGACTCCGCCTGCGACCACGCTTACCATTATATTTTAGGCAAGTACTTTTCCTTCTGTAAGTAGTCCTTTAACATTACGGCCCCACCTACGGCAGCGGTCATCTTAGCAAAATTAGTGAAGCTCTTGCTTGGGTCTTCAGTAAAGTCTTCTTTGAGCACTTTCTTACCTACCCAACCAATACCCGCAACGATGGAAGTAATAATAGCTGCTTCTTCAACAGTTTTCATCAATGCTGACGACATTATATTACAAAGCGAGAAGGTTATTACGCATGGGAATGACCTTGCTATTCCATTTCAGGTATCTTACTTCTCTTAGGAGGCTCCACATGCACAGCTTTTAATTCCACTTTTGGTTTAGCAGTCCGCCATTGCAGGTAGAGGCTGCCTGCTGCTATAGCGAGTCCTAATGCTCCGATAACGTAGCCCGGATTAATAAAGGATTCGCCTTCGTCCTCCTCTTCCTTCTTTTCCTTCTTGGCTTTGTTGTTCCTATTCATCTCCGCGAGCTTCTTCCCCGCAGCGACTCTGCCCGGAGCTTTGGGCTTGGTAATTTTCGCCTCTTCCTTAGGCTGGGGTGATTCCTCCGCCTTTGTTTCGGTGTCACTCATCTTATATTAGAGACTTGAAGGACTTGATAAGTAACTTGATAATGACTTGACGATGACTTACCACATATTCTTCGGCGGTTGCGCGACGAATATATCTGCTAGAGGCTCTATTGTCTTCGCAATGGCATTGGTGTATTCTTTGGAGAAATCCCTGCCATAGATGGATATTTCCACTCTGCTGCATCCTCGTTTCTGCACGTCTGGATGCAGGAATGTTCTACGCAGGTGGTCGTTGGGGCAATCCACGTACTCTGCCAACTTTGCTCCTACTGGATTTTGCACTTCTCCGGCTTCAAAGTTGGATACATACTATTTTGTTGTATATTTTCGTGCGTTTGTTGTCTTCCATCCAAGTGCAAACATGCCCGCCTACTTGGTGCGTGTTGTCCAAAATAGTACCTTTGCGTCCACCTAGTTCTCCCTGCATTTCGTAGCCCAGCTGTCGCAGTCTGCGCACCAAAGCTTTTCTATCCAAAGTACCGGAGAAATCCTGTGTATAGTCCACGGAATAGATACCATACCCGTGCGCATCTAGCAAAGTAGCAAAGTGGGGTATCTTTTTCTCCACTGTTTCTATGGACAACTCCGAGGTGTCTACTTTGGCCACGAAAACCGCTGCGGGTCCTCCATGCAAACTAGACCATTTGGGTGCCATATTGGAAACACGATCTACTGTCTTTCCCTGCCTGCAGCTGTGTACTATTTGGACATGCAAGAAGGTACCGAAGGCGTCTTGAGTCGCAGTGGATATTTTGGAGACTAGCGTTTTTGCGTTTCTGCATATGCGTCCATACATGTCGTTCTCTGCGACAATCCCGTATACAAATACATCGTCTACGAACGGTGGTAGGCCGGACAGAGGCTGCAGGCTGGTAGTACCTTCGTTTCCGCGCAAATAGTCGCACTTGGATATGTCTGGTAGTAGATTTCCATCGTATGCGTTGTCCAACAGCAAATGTGCTAGCACCCTATTCTTCGCACGAATACCCATATCCTGCAATGTTGTCGAAATACTCTGTTGCTCTTCCATGCTATATATAGGGTGTCGAAGGTTTTGGACGAATGTCGCAGCCCTTTGTGCAAGTGTCGCGATCCACGACCCTTTGTTACACAAAAAAATACAATTGTGCGTGTCTACGGGTTCGCAGTCCTTGCTACTACTATGGGGACCAAATCGTTCCTCTCTATCCACGACGGACATTTCTGGGGCTTCCTACCAGCGCAGTGGACACAAAAAAAAAACTACTTTGTGCGAAGATGTGTCTACCAGGAATACCCGCGTAGGAAAGGAAAAAGTTGTCGAAAATGGTTGCCGAAACGATGGGATTCTATACACTCTTATAAAAGAAAACTCGCTCAATAAATATCGTGACAGGATTCTATTTACATATCGAACGCCAGCTGTCTGGTTCATATGCAGATTAAATATAATAATTTTCACATACGTAAGCGTCCGGTGTGTCTGGCATTCGCTTGTGTTCGTGGACTTTGGATCTGGGGAGGCCCAGAGTTCCGAGTTCAAGCCTCGCTGCAGACACATTTAGACCGGTTGCTGTGGGTGAAAAAAAAGCCTCCCCACTCACAGCAACCGTGGGAGGGGTGGGTAAGGAAATATAGAAAGTGCGATTCAACCCCGCGATGGGGGGTTTCGCGAGGAAAAGTTGGAAAAGTCAGGGGTGTCTCGGGACGCTGTCCGGAGTTCACCCTCTGGGGGGCCGTAAGAAAGATAAATGCAAAAAATCCCACTGGGGATAGCTTGGTGTTCTGCGCGATGCATTCCCCAGTGGGGTTTCTGGCAACGCCAGTTTTGTATTTTTATTTTCTCGGAATCCAACCTAACAGGGGGTGGTTGGGGTCTATTTCGTAAAATATTTCGTAAATTACGTCAGGGTAATAAGGAATATCCTTATCCAGCCGACAAAACATCCACTCGGGTCTGCTCATATCAGAAACCTCAGGTATAGGATTACCGGTAATTTCAGACAAAAAATAGGGAATAGCTTTGTAATATTTCCCTAGCCTTAATTTTTTTCAGCGTTTTCCGTAGGCTTTGTGGCGTTGGTTCTTCTAAATGGTCTATAATTTTCGTCTTTACTTCGTCGTCTAAATATACCGGCCGATGACCTTGAATCTGACTCATCCAGTCTCTGAAGTATTTTATTCTTTTGTATGGGGTCTTCTTACGACCTCCGTTGGCGTAATACTGCTCTCTGGTGGCATTTGGTACGGCGTTTCGAATGTTCTTAACACACTCGTAACACTGTGCTGACGTGTCGTCTTCTATTTGCATTTTCTTACCACAACAAATATACTTGTTTGGCTTAGTAGGCACAAACTTGGGTTTCAAACACTTTACACAGAAGTCATAAACAAACTCTTTACAATCTTCGCACTCTATATATAGACTAACATATTTAAGTGCGCTGTTGCCCTCAACCACACTTGGAATGGGTTGTTTCCGTAGGTGGATTTTTGACACGGGGTTTGAGATTGCGCTGAAACCCCCATTCCCTATACTACTCATTTTTGATTGCTTTTTGTTTATTAATCCCAGTGCATGATATCCTATTTTCTCAGCTCCCAAAAAGGATAATACCAGAACTCATTTTAACCCTTCAGGACCCTCTAAGTACTAGCTCGGTTCGATCACAAAATGGGTTGGGGAATGAAATCAAGCAAAGGCCGAAAACGTCTTTAAAAAAATACAGAAAGACTATCTAATGGCCCAGTTTAACATTGGTGAGCAGACCGGGCATTAAGTTGATCCTGTAACGACATAAAAAAAACTGTCATCGCTTATCACCACCGCAAGTACAGCAGTGGCGCAGCTCAGCGGGGTCGAACCGAAAGCATTTTTGGCCTTCTTCAAAGTCCTTGAGGAAGGCAGAATTCTGATGGTGCCCGTTTTTTTTAGTCCTGATGGGTTCTTCACATCTAAACAAGTGGTATAAAGTTTTTTTCACCATTGCCAAAGAAAAAGGTCGACCCCGCCGAAATAGAAAGAAAAAAAAGAAAACGACAAGCTTCCAGAAAAGGCTCTGGACAAAATGAAACAAGGAAGTAAGGAATACCCTATTAATACAGCACCCCATATTCTTGAATGTTTACTGTGTTAGCTTGCGGTGCGCAGAACACGATGAAACAATTTTCGAAACCCATGTTACGAGAGATGAGAGCAACACGTGGACACCAGCTAAAAGGATAAGAAAAGAAAAGAATCCTACATTGACGCCAATTGTCCGCACACATCTTTTCACAAGGAAAACAACAATTTCATCTAAAAAATAATTATACCGACATATTAGTTTTTGTTTCCTAAATTAATACAATATATATGACGAGAGTAAATTTTGATTGGGATTCATGTGGTAACTAACCGATACCGTAATCACTCGCGGCGTAACTCAAGGCAGGGCCGTAGCCAGGAAGGAAGTTACAACCGAGGCGAAAGACTCCCTCGGGGGTAGCACGAGCGCCGAATTTGGGAGTTTCTTGGGGGCTTGGGGGCATGCCCCCCGAGAAATTTTGAAATTCAGACTCTCGGAAATGCGATTTCCAGCGTTTTGAGGGCCTTTTGGTAACCTTTCATAAAGAGGTTTATAAGCGGAACTTAGTACGCAATCTTTTGTTCTGAAACACTGTGATTGAATTTATATTTTAGAACACACGGTCCGTTGTACGAAATCAGCCGTATAAAATCTTCTAATAATATCAATCTGATGGAGAAAAAAAAAATTTATTGACAACATTTGGTAAAATTTTACCGTTGTACGAAATCAGCCGTATAAAATCTTCTAATAATATCAATCTGATGAAGAAGAAAAAAAAGTATTGATAACATTTGGTAAAATTTTACCGAGGCGAATGCCTCGGTTCGCCTCATACTGGCTAAAGCCCTGCAAGGGCGGATCCAACGTAGGGATCCAAGTCTGCGGACCCCCATTTACAACTCGTTATTTCCCCTTTTTTAACATACGATATATTACAGATTATTTTCTATTGAAAGTCATGACTCTTATGTAGGTTTATAAATTTAACGCCAAATCAAGTTGTTATGTTTGCCTTCTGAAAAGTTGCAACAAATAGAGCGGTATGTATGACCTCAAAAATAACGTCACTGATTGAATGAACTTTTTGGACCACCTCAAAAATATCCTGGATCCGCCTTTGAAACTACACAAATGTTACCTCAGGGGTCACACAATACGAGGGCGTATAACACGAGCCGATCTCAGCATTTTTGATGCGTTCGTAAGAAGAGCAAAGTTTGCATTCCTATATTAAATAAGTTTGTTATGCATACAAGAGGGGGATATTGTTTTGAAAGAAAGCATAGTTTAAGGGGCTTCGAAATTTAAGTTTAGTCCTCAAGTACTGTGGCTGGGCCGGTAAAAAAAAAAAAGGTTTTTGAGGAGAACTCTTCATCCCCAGTGGTCATGGCCGGCATTGGTCACGCAACGCTTTCGCGGTTTTGTGTAGATGGCCGTCAGTACACTTAGAATTCATGATTTGTGAAGCGGTAGGGAGTCAATGCTGCACTTTCTTCATAAAAATCCCTTAAATTTGCTAAGTATTGATGTCTCAAACAGCTTATAAAAGATTTGAAAAATAATATTTTAATTTTGGCAGTCATTTACTTGCTAATTTATGCAAAAACGATCCTTTCTGAAACAACGTATTTAGGCATGTTTGATCGATCGTAGAAGCTTAAAAACACATTTACCTAAGAACTTTTTTTCCCCACAATCTTGAACAATATCATCTTGACATCACATACAGTGAAAATCTTGCTTTTCCGTTGTATCGGCCATGGTAAAATTCTCACTTGTTTCGAGGGTACTTTTAAGCTCACGAAAACTGTGTCTTGCAAATAATTCTTCCAGAAATTCTTCGTTACAGCTCCATGTCTGAAAAATCATTGTGAGGCATATAGAGAAACCATATTTGAAGTTTATTAGGTTAGAAAGGTCAAGTATTGATTGTATTTCGTACACGAGATCGGTGATTTATCTCAATTTCAGAGTCGTCAAATTAGCATATTTGCCTATCTGCATAAAAATTCAAATTTCTCCCGAACAAAAAAGAATTTTTCAAAACTAAGTGCACAGGGATTAATATCATATGATAGGGTATCTAACTTCAAAGTATGAACGAAATCGATTTTTTGATTGTTGCCACCTCATGTCTGGATTTTGCTGACATCCTCTCTTAACGTAAGTAAATGATTCTTAATACATGTAATGCCTTTTGGTCCTATATAAATTCATTTTAGTTTTTTGGATTGAAAGTGTTGTTTTTCAAAATGAGAATTGCTCGATTAGTATAAACAAGTTCTCTTGACAGCATGTTTGAATCGACTGTTTGTAGATTGTAAGTCATGTCGGTTTAACTGGAAAAAAAACGTCTTTTTCGAAAAAGATTTCAAAATAGATATAATAAAGTGGTAATTGAACTTCGTGTCGTGCAATTTTGGTCTGAAATCAAACTTGCAATTAACACGACGCGGTAGTGCGATTTTCTAATCGCACTTTTGATTTCAGACCAAATCGCACGACACGAAGTTCAATTACCATTATATATATTGACCTCGCATTCATAATGAGGGTTATAACAAAAATAAAGTCTTTTGAATAACAAAGAAAACCGTGTCAATTGAGAAATAATATTTGTAAAAAAGCAAACATCTTTAAGTGGCTTAACTTAGAAAAAAAATCGTTCGACGACGTTTTGAATGCCGCTTTCATCGATATTTTCTATCGCTTTTGACAACGAATGGGGTCATTTAGCTTCATATCAAAAAATCAATCCCGATTTTGAGGGTACAGTCAATGTCATTATCCTTGTCCACCGAAAAAAGACATTTTGACATTTGGACTAAAAGAAATATCACGTGTTTCCTTGAACGTTCTGGCATAAAACATAAACGCTGAAATACCATTCTCCATCTTAAATCCTCACTAAATGGTCGGGGCATTCTGGATTTTCGATTCACGAGTTGAATTTTACATTTAAAGTTCAGGCTGACGCACAAGAGGCAAAGAATACATAATGGGACGCGGTATTTCTTTTAGTCTAAATGTGAGAATGTCGAAATGTGTAAATGTCTTTTTTCGTTGGACAACGTTAATGACATTGACTGTATGTCTATGTCTATGTCATCCCTATTCAGACCGCGGGTGTTAGTTTCGAGGCCAGCGCCAACTTTCACGTCATATAACTTTTTAACAGCTAAAGCTAAAACCACCAAAATTGGTGACAAACTTTATCTGGGAACATTTTTGATATAATAATTCTTGTTCACGAACTTTGATGTTTAGATGGTAACCGATTTCTGCAGGTTGCGGATCCAAGATGGCGTATACCAAAGCAGCAAATTTATTCCCAACGAAGAACTCTATTCACTTTTTTTTCATTTTTTTTCGACTAAAAATACAAGGGAGATATCGTAAAAATGTCTTTTAACCTGAAAAAGGTTATTTTCTACCGTTAAGGAACACAATTAAGTTAATTCTATAAACTCTTACTATCGTTAGGAAAGATAGAGACTCACGTGGTGGAGGAGTGTTACTCGCCATAAAAACAGTTCAGTCCGTGAAGTCGACTTAACGATTAACATCGAAATATGCTTGGCCGAAATAACAACTTGGTCTAATCTCAAGTTACTGGTCTGCTGCTGCTACAGGCCACCAAACTCAGACGCCAATTGGTTGGACTCTTTCAACACTTTTCTTTCTCAAGTATGTGAACACTATCAGAACGTACTAATTTGTGATGATTTCAATGATCCAAATATCTCATGGGGATTTCCTGATAAGTCCAAGGGCGCCGAAGAGCTGCGCTTCAGAGAAATTTTGGGTGACTACTTTCTGACTCAGTTCGTCGACAAGCGCACGAGAAGTGACAATGTTCTTGATTTGGTAATAACCAACGTACCAGATCTGGTCCAAGTCGTGTCAACTCTTTCACCAGCCACTTCGGGTACTGATTCACTGATCACTGCACAATCACTTTTGGCGTCAAATCTTTGGTTAAAGCTCGAAATTGACGCAAGCGAACCGTCTTTGACTACCGCAGAGGAGATTTCGATGGTCTTCGGCGAACACTTCAATCCTCCGAAATCCAATGAGTAACCTCATTCAAGAACATGGACATGCTATCGACGACTGGCTCCAATGGAAAAGTATATTCTCATCTGCAGTCACCGATCACATCCCCACGAAAACACTTAGAGAGAAAGCCTGCCCGCCTTGGATCACTGGAAATATAATACATATCTTAAGGAAAAAAAGAGACAGCCCGTCTGTAGCTGAAAAAGACACCCACGAATGACCAGAAGGAAACGTTCCGCCGACTACGAACTCAAGAAAAGCATATGTTACCGGAGAGTCGCGCCAAGTATTTTGGCACTCTAGACTCCGTCATGGCGTTACAGCCCAAAAGATTCTGGTCTATCTTCAAGCTAACAACTAAATCAGCGAGCTTTCCTAAAGGAATGTCATCAGAAATCATATCTCAGGATTCACATCATTCGTCGGTTCTACACCGCAACAGATTGTTGAGCTTTTTAATTCTTACTTCGTATCAGTCTTCACGAGTTCCTCATCAGACTTCAGCCCGTCATCTTCTGCTGCAATTCCAGGTCCGGTGATTGAACAGTTAGAGATCCCGATTGAGGCAGTTCACACTTCCCTGAAGCAGTTGGATGTTAATAAAGCCAGTGGACCAGATGGTATACCAGCGCGTCTAGTTAAGGAAGTCGCTGAACAGATCGCGCCATCCTTGACACGTCTGTTCAATAAACCACTACAACAAGCAACGATACCCGAAGAATGGAAATTGGCTAATGTTGTTCCAGTGCTCAAAAAGGGAAAGAAAGCGCTGGTGAAAAACTATCGACCAATATCTCTACTCACCATCATCTCCAAAATCTTTGAGCGCTGCGTGTTAGCAGGTCTGAAAGACCACATACACCATCTTATCAACCGTGTCCAACATGCATTTATAACTGGCAGGTCGTGCGTTACCCAATTAACAACCGTACTATAGACAACATCGGCTCACAACTGGACAATGGCAAGCAAACAGACGTGATCTACCTCGACATGAGCAAGGCGTTCGACAAAGTTGACCATGCGCTCTTGCTTGATAAGCTACACAGTTTCAACATCGCTGGCAGGCTACACGACTGGTTTCGCTCATATCTAACTGGTCGACGACAGCGTGTCACCATCCTCGGATCCACTTCAAATGAACTACCAGTGACATCAGGTGTGCCGCATGGTCTATTCTTGGACAGATGTTGTTCTTGCTGATTGTCAACAACTTACCAGATATCGTCATGTCATCAAACATTGAGTGTTATGCTGATGATACCAAGATACATAAAAGGTTCGACTCCATTACAGACCCCGCCTCTCTGCAGACCGATCGACCTCACGAACCTGGTTAACTGGTCAGCGCATCACACGTAAGCGGAACCCTACACAGTCATCGTATTTCATCAAAGGCGATAATTTAGAGAGCTGCTACTCCGAAAGAGATCTTAGGGTTAGTATTTCAAGTGATCAGTTGCGTAGTCCAAACAGGTCAGTGAGCCATGCGCCACAGCCAGCAAGCTCCTAGGTTTCGTCTACCGCTCCTCCAGGGACATTAAGAACACAAGAACTCGCCGCACGTTGTACTTGGCTATCGTACGTCCCCATCTGGGGTACGCTACCCTAGTATGATCTCCTCAGTCAGCTGGACTCATCAAACAAGTGGAACGCATACAACGCCGAGCAACCAATAATGTGCTCAAGCTTCCATTCCGCTGCGGCATAGAATACAAGTAAAGACTCATTCTAACCGAACTGTTGTCAATCTCTTATTGGCATGAAATGCTAGACATCATCTTTTTAAAGCAATAAATAAATAAATAAACAAACATACAAACAAACAAACAAACAAACAAACTCTGGGAAATTATGACCTATGCATTACGTCAGAAACAATTGAATTGTCTGTAACATTTTATAATATGCTAATATGCATTATTAGAATGTTTTATATTGTTTTATTGAAAGTTTAAGCTGTTTTGTAATATATGACGTCTTATCAAACTCATGAATAATTCATGAGAAAAAAACAATAGAAATAACGACCGTGAAGGAGGTTTTATATCTGATATAGATTCGTCTTCATTTGCATAAACTTGAACTTGGATTTTCTTGGCCAGATTCACTTTAATTTTGAAAATTTTAGTGAAACACAAAGGAACTAACTTAGACGTTTGATAAGTAATCTACAGTATGAGTGTATATATGGACCGCGTGGCACTAATGAACTAGTTGAAGATATAGAAGTAAGTTATAGTGCTTGGGAACGAGGTTATTCTGGGCGAAAGCCCTTGGAATTCGATTCGGAAAAATTAATTTCCGACCTCGCTGGGATTCGAACCCACGACCTTCGGAATTGTACTACCGATGCTCTTCCAGTCCAAGGGCTTTCGCCCAGAATAACCTCGTTCCCAAGCACTATAACTTACTTCTATACAGTATGAGTGGCCGTGTTGTATGCGATATACAATCACTCGGCTACGCCTCGAGTTTGTATATCGCATACAACACGGCCACTCATACTGTATATATTACTTAAAACACTCATTAATAATTCATGAAGGAAACACAATAGAAATCATGGCCGTGAAGGAGGTTTTATATCTGATATAGATTCGTATTCATTTGCATAAACTTGAACTTGGATTTTCTCTATCAAACTTGGTTCATTTCGTAAGGATTCGGTACAATATGAGAACTTACATCATGAGTTTTTTAAGCCGTTCAATAAACTCGCAGATCGTGTTTTATCGGGTATAAAACCACTCAGCTACGCCTCGTGTGTTATACCCGATAAAACACTCCTGCTCGTTTATCAAACATTACACTATGGCGTCATAATAACGTGATTGGCGTTGCTAATGACAACTAAAGACCTAGCAAACATTATACCTTCATTTATAAAACTCATGAATAATAACTAATGAGGAAAACACAATAGAAATCATTGTCCGTGGAGGTTGTATAGTCTGATACAAAATCGTCCTGATTTGCATAAACTTTAACTCCAATTTTCTTAGCCAAATTTAATTTAATCTTTAAAATTATAGTAGAACATGAATGTATACACCTAGACGTTTCATAAGTAATATACAATATTCGTGTCCGTGTTGTATCAGATATACAATCACTCGCCTTCGGCTCGTGGTTGTATATCTGATACAACACGGTCACTCATATTGTAAATATTGCTAAACATATATATTTTTAAAAGATTAGTGTTATACTTTCGTTCTTGTAGGGAGTATCCAATAAATACAGTTTTAGCCAATATTTGCAATGACGTCATAATGACTCTAAGCTGACAAATCCAACGTGAAAATAACGTGACACGTTAAGGAATTACTTAACAGACACGTAACAGATCAAAACAAACAAAAATGGAGTGCTTGAGCGAAGAGCAAAAAAGTTTTTTATCTCATAGAAAAAGGTTTTAGTGTGTTTATTAGTGGAAAGGCTGTAACGGACAATCATTTTTAATTAGATATATTTTAAAGGAGTTGAGAAAGGGAGCAAAAACTGCTTCGAGCTTTATTGATACCGAGCGGTTTTATGTCAAGTAAAAAAATCTCTTTTTCTGCCTTCTTCATGCACGGTTGTTTCTTGTTAGTGATATTCATTTGTGTTTTGTAAACTAAATATGCCTCCGTAGTTTTGATAGCTTCCCCATTAGATACGAAAAACAAACAATTGATTATTCTGTAGAAAAATTCAAATTTCAAATTGAATAGACCCCTTTCGAATTCCAAATTACCGCTGTGTTTCTTGATTACAGACTCATTTGCACAAAGTTAGCCTCGAGTTTGTGCAGAATATTCACGTGTTCCAGTCAAGGTCCGTCGAGTTTCAAAGTGTTTGTATTGTTGAAGTTGTGCATTCTTTACTTTACCGTTGGTATTTGTGAATATTTAAACACTGATGATAGAAGAAGATAATTTCGATTGTGATACACAGCTGATTTATACAAAAAAACTTTTGTTTATAAGAAAGCAAAAATTATCTTTGAAAATGTCGCCACTAGCGGCCCGACGTCGACATCCATCCAGCATGGCTAATTTGCAGATAATCACATTGTCGGATTCTATGTAAAGAAATCTTTAAAAAAATATCTGTAAAATTTCAAAACGAATATTAAGAAATAGCCTTGTCGGTTAAAATAAATTGGTATTGTTCGCCATTTTGTTTTTTCTCCCAACGCATGCGCAGTTCGTTTTTCACCAGTGTCCTCGCCATTCCCTTCCTTGCAGGATCGTAAGCCATTCGGATCGGCCGAAACCAAAACACTACGAGGAACGCCTGTCACATGATGGATTGCGCGCGCTTGATATATCAACCAAGAATAATAACTTTCTTTACACAAACAAAATTCAATGTGCTCCCTCGGTCTGAACAGGGTTAACACACTGGTATATAATTAAACAATAAACACCTTGCAGCATGTCGGAATACAGCTCAATTTCGAAGACATAACAATAGGTTTCAAATTCTCATGAGCTTTAAATTATTTTGTTTTGACGTCACATCCAAGAGGTCTATCGAGCACTAGAGTAAGCTACTAGCTAACTTAATTTAGTTATAAGTATTTATATTCGGTTGCCTTTAGAGACGACCAAGTCTCTACAATTATAAACAATATATTATACCACGAATCTACACAGAAGAATCTCCGTGTTCTCTTCCTTTCTCATTTCGTTAGGCTCTGGAACGGATTCCTTTATCTCCATGGGCTTCTTACATTTATAACGGTAGCAAAAAAAAAACGATAACCAGCAAAACAAAAAGTGCCAAGGCTATGAAGCCAACAATAGCCAAAATTTTCTTCCAGCGTTCTACAAAAAATAAAATAAAATAAAATGTATATATATATATATATATATATATATATAAATGAGAAAAAAAATATTTAATAAATAAATAAATAAAAGAAAAAAAGATAACCGAGAATTGCACACAATAAAGGGCAAAGACTATATCCACAAAATTGTAGAGTACAAACACTAAAAGTGTGCAACACTTTGCACTATTTAGTAGTAAATAGTGCTAATTAAACAATAGAAAACAATAGGATTGGAATAAAATAACAGTATTATGTATTAGTGGTACTTATGTTGCATACTTAGTGCAGTTTTCGTATGACTGTGAAAAGTTCACGGCACGAACACGGTCGTGAACCAGCAAGGGATACGCCAGGCAAACCACATTGCACGAGAATTTACTCTCCATCCAATTAAATACCCGGAACACGGCTTAAACACGGCGCGGGCACGGTAACGCCAAGATCACGGCACTTTTAGGCTAATCATATTGCGCGTGAAAAGAATCAGCCCATTAAAATTCTAGAAAGTATCACGGTCACGGCACGTCACGCTTACGGCACTGAGCTTTTCACAGTCATACGAAAACTGCACTATAGTGTTTGTACTCTATAGTGACACTAAATAGGGCATAGAAAAAAGGTAAATCAAAAAAATCTAATATCGGGAACTAATATCGGCAAAAATTGTTCTGTAAGATGAATAGTCTTCACAAGAGAAAAAGGGTGTCGAAACAACAACAAACAAACAAAAATGCTACTTTTTCTTATCTAAACGAGCAAGAAAAACTTGTCAAGACATACATGCTCTTGCCAGTACCGCTTTATCAAATAACAATGCTTTACTAAATTTGAAGTAAGGGGAAAAATTTTTTAAAATTATAAGAAAAATGCTTACGTGAACGGTGTCTCAAGTTAATAGGCCTTAAACCCTTATGACGTTTCATACCTAAACTCCCACAATCCTTTTCAAAATATCCTTTCATATTCAAATGCTATGAGCAGCGTTGCATTTAAAATTATGTGTGACGACATACGCAACTGGCATCCTTTTTACCCACACTGACTCTACAATGTTCTCTGTAAGAAGGCATGCCTTGTTGTAAAGCTTGTTTTTAAATCAAAAATAGTCGAAATTTGGTTGCAATTACACAATGTGAAAAGCCGCGAATTTTGAAGGGTGGCGCGTATGACGTCTCTTCCTTCGAAACACTAATAGTTGCCAGGAACGCAATCGCTTAATGGCGGACTCAAACGGCCAAACTTTACCGGCTAAATACAACATCTTCCCTTTCTCGTATCGAAAAAGAATTTGGACAGTAAGCTATCATTATCATCATCAGGTTTTCCCTCTCGGCCCGTCCTTGGCCTTAGGGCACAACTGCTCCGGGATTTGGAATTTGGTTTTGTGCATTATCATTTTTCTGGCTTGCATTGGATCTATTTGGAGGAGATCCTCAACTCGATTCCAAACTCTTGAGGTGGTCCTTTTATCGAAAAGGACCTGTTTCTGGAGGCTGTCATTTGCCATACGACAAACATGGGTCATGTTTTTAAGATGTTGGACATGGCAATAATCCTGGATGGAACTGGATTTTGTTATTTCCCGTAGTCGCTCATTTGATATTTTATATCCCCAATCCAGCTGTCCTTCCACCAAGGTAGCTGGGTCGACACCCTTTTTTTGCTTGTTGCGAGGAACATTTTTCCTTGCATAGCCTCCCGATACCATCTTCCTTAGAAAATTATTCCACACGCTCTCAACCTTTTGTAGTTCTGAGGCGGACAGGTGACATGCCTGAATGCTATACAATAAAGTAGTAATTAATTATGCGTTCGGTGTGTATATAATGAAGTAGAGAGAATAAGAGAAAAATATCATATGCCCTTGGCAGGATTTGAACCCACGTCTTCGGTATTCTAGTCCGATGTGTTAACCACTACACTACATGGACCAACCACGCTGGTAACGCAGCCAGAATATGAAATGTAGGGTATTCGTGAGGATCCCAGAGCGATATTTTTTCTCTATAGGTAAGTTGAACACCGTAAATGTACGCAGATAATAGACATAGTAAAGTAGTAATTAATTATGCGTTCGGTGTGTATATAATGAAGTAGAGAGAATAAGAGAAAAATATCATATGCCCTTGGCAGGATTTGAACCCACGTCTTCGGTATTCTAGTCCGATGTGTTAACCACTACACTACAAGGACCAACCACGCTGGTAACGCAGCCAGAATATGAAATGTAGGGTATTCGTGAGGATCCCAGAGCGATATTTTTTCTCTATAGGTAAGTTGAACACCGTAAATGTACGCAGATAATAGACATAGTAAAGTAGTAATTAATTATGCGTTCGGTGTGTATATAATGAAGTAGAGAGAATAAGAGAAAAATATCATATGCCCTTGGCAGGATTTGAACCCACGTCTTCGGTATTCTAGTCCGATGTGTTAACCACTACACTACATGGACCAACCACGCTGGTAACGCAGCCAGAATATGAAATGTAGGGTATTCGTGAGGATCCCAGAGCGATATTTTTTCTCTATAGGTAAGTTGAACACCGTAAATGTACGCAGATAATAGACATAGTAAAGTAGTAATTAATTATGCGTTCGGTGTGTATATAATGAAGTAGAGAGAATAAGAGAAAAATATCATATGCCCTTGGCAGGATTTGAACCCACGTCTTCGGTATTCTAGTCCGATGTGTTAACCACTACACTACAAGGACCAACCACGCTGGTAACGCAGCCAGAATATGAAATGTAGGGTATTCGTGAGGATCCCAGAGCGATATTTTTTCTCTATAGGTAAGTTGAACACCGTAAATGTACGCAGATACGTACATTTACGGTGTTCAACTTACCTATAGAGAAAAAATATCGCTCTGGGATCCTCACGAATACCCTACATTTCATATTCTGGCTGCGTTACCAGCGTGGTTGGTCCTTGTAGTGTAGTGGTTAACACATCGGACTAGAATACCGAAGACGTGTGTTCAAATCCTGCCAAGGGCATATGATATTTTTCTCTTATTCTCTCTACTTCGCTATACAATAAACGTGATCTGACACATGAGGTAAGGACCTTCATGCGCGTAGATAAGTGAATTTCTCTGTCCATCAAACAATTCTTCAGTTCATCCCACTTCTTAAATGCAAATATGCGACATTCTTGATATCCACGCCATTTACTGATACTAGGGTCTTCTGATCTTTGATGGCCTTATCAACGTTAAACGCCATTGTCTCGGTCTTGCTATAGGACATCTGTAGCCCAAATCGAGTAAAAGTATTGTCATAGATAGATAGGACCAAGTTTAATTCCTCTACACTTTTTGTGAAGATTGCCACATATCAGCATTAAAGTAACTCTAAATCTTCTCCATCAGATGTTGGTGCCCATTTTCGGCACTCTCGAGGTGACACTTCATTAGGGAGACAGAGCTCTACAAGAATTCCTGCACGAGCATTGCTTCAAATTTGGTATTTTTACATGCGCATTAAGAAGTCCATATGGATAGATGAATATTGTGGACTCTCAAGATGCGCCTTACGCGGCGGGCAACCCAACATACGTAGTTCAAAGTAGGTTGGAGATCCTTTCATGCAAGTTTAGTGCCCGTATGAACAGTGTTTGTAAGATTGTGAAAAATAACATTGGCCAGTGTGGACAGTGGCAGACCTCCAGAATAGTGTATTCAACGTGAGGGAAGCCCCCAGTCAATGACGGGGCTAGGTCAAGAAGCAGGCGGATTTTCTTTTTCTTCAGTACTGTATTGTGATGTAGGGCGTCGTCGCACGTCGATCGATTTCTTCTAAAGTTAAATTGAGGTCCATGAAGGGTGAATTCAGTAGAGAGGGCTGCACTCTTTGCAATGAACAAGCCTGACGAAAAAATCTTGACATTTGTGCAATGTGGAAATCCAGCGGATAATTCGGGCCAGCTTGGATCCCTTCGTTTGGAAACACGTTAATCAAGTTGTGTTGGTCGAATGAATTGCATGTTCTTCCTCGGCATTGAAGAGTAAGGCTGCGACAAACGAAATGCTTCTTCGAATTTTCTTTGTCAATTAGCTGCATTGATTTTTTTTGGCCTTCTCAATGAAGTACTTGTTTTTCAGTGCTTAGCTTCGTTTCTTATTTGTTTGGGACAGTCCTTTCTTTACCTCGGGATCACCATGATTGATGAAAGTTTACACTCAGCGCTAAAGCTCGTCATTGGACCCTAGGTTTAGTATCACAATGTTTCTTCCTTTCGGAAGGACCTCGCTCGGAGATTTCATTACATCATCTACATGCTGCCTGTCTATATTACCTGTCTAGTTATATTGGTAAAATGCCAGGGATGGTGTCATTTCGTAAGACTAGCACTTTCAACACCTTTGAGTAATAGCAAATTACAAATATAGAGGGAAAATTAGATATAGCATACGAATTAGAGTAAACAGAATGGGATTCTGGGGTAGGTATAAAACCGGAAACATGCTTGAGGTATATCAATCTATTGTAGGGAAACCTCAAGATTTTCGAGGCTAGAAGGATCCGAAGATTCAATGTAAGGAAGGCGGAGGTTTATATGGATGGTACTGAGAGAGTTAACACACGGAAATCAGAAGTTTAGTACATTCTGGTTCGTGTGATGAATTTAGCCAATGAGAAAAGGCGACGGATGTTTTTGCTACAATGTATAGTGAAAAAGATACCGTTCGCATTCGGATGTATTTTACAGTGAAAAATTCGTTCGGCCAGATCAGAAGAACAGCTACAACGAATTTCTGGTTGTGTCAACGAACTGGGCGCCTGGCTAACTGAGAGAAAGGCTGCAGAAAGCTCCAGGTCGGTGTCACCGGACAATATTACAGTAGAGTCCTTCATTCAAGAACACGAAAAGACACTATGTGAAAGAGACGACAAGAGAGGTTTCCTGTTAACCAAGTTTTTCAAACTAAAGGTAAAACACGCATCGAGATAGACGACATTCCTCATGTCGAGCTGAATGAACTTATCAGTGGGTTCGTGTGGTACGAACCAAAGAGGAAAAGAGTACGACCGTCATCGTACGAGGGAGTGTGTGTCTAGTTTTGAAGACATCTTAAATCAAAGTTCCTATCCAAAATAGCATGATCTATGATCTTGTGTTTGAAAAAAAGAAAAAAAAAACGCGTTTTTTAAAAGTTGTTTTAGCTGTCGAAGATAATTTTAGGAGTACAGGAATTTGGTATTATGTTTAGAGGGACCCATGAAAGGGGAATAAATAAAAACGAGAAAAATCTCAGGATGATATGAACTAAATAAATTAGCAGCACGGAGAAGCGCGATTGGTACGGGATGTTCAAACTAGTGGTTTGGATCTGAGAGCGCACTACGTTCGCTGAACGCGCAGTGTCGATGTCAGTAGGCAATCAAATAGTGCAAAAATCCCGACAGTGCGCGCTTCCATAGAAGTACTCTATATATACAGGCTCGGGAGTGTATGTGCTTTGCGCTCCGTTCTCGGGGATTGACTTTACTAAGTAGGGAAGTGGAAATACTTGTAAGGTTTTTATCACTAGTTAATGGTGTCAGAAAGCTACAATCAATCGAAACGCTACGCTCACTCCTAGTTTTTAATAATAAAAATAAAACTAATACAAATGGGGTTTAGCAGTTGCATTTCTACCGAGTAGTATTCATCACTGTATTACAATGGGAATTTAGGTGTTTATTTTGGCGCAGGAGGAAGACGGGGGTACCAAGCGAAAAAACCTCAGACGAAGGAACAGGAGAGGAAACAGCAACACAACCGATACTCACATTACGACCCGAGAGCTGTGACAGCGGGACCGAAGTGGGTCGTCTTGAGAGGCGAGCGCTGTAACGCGCGCAACGGGCCTTCCCACATGTCTTTTTGTTTGAATGTAGAATAATGGGTTAACTTGAGGTAAATTGACTGCGCTTTCATATGAGGTGTAGAACGGAGTAGATTTTTAGCCGATTAGTATTGATGTGGGAAACAGCTTTTATTTTCTTTGGCGTTCTTTTCTTCTGGTGCAAATGCCTATCCTGCGTTTCAAGGTTAAAGCCAGCATGTTCCATAGAAAACATCTACCAGTTCAAATAAAGGCGTATCTATTGTAGTTTCCGTAGCTAGTAAAGCGACTACAGATGTTTCACTCTAGGAGACAAACACTTCAGATGTATGTTGGGTTATCTCCAGCGCCGTTTAGGGAGGCTTCACAGCAATACCCTACAAAGATGGCCGATGTATTCCGTATAAGGTTCCGTATGGGAGCCGGACATCCCATGCTGCATTTTTTCTACGGCCTGCAACCTCGTGCCGCCAACCGTCCGCCGCGCACTTTTCCATCCGTACTTCCAAAATAATGGGCACCAATCTTGGGGGGGAAAAACGACTTGCACGTTGTAGCCGTCCGTTCTGGTTCGTGTTTTTAACCACCCCGCACAACAAACGTCCCCCTTCTCAACCGGTACTCCCCCGCCCCCCCCCAGGCCCCTCATTCCTGTCATCAATCCAGAGAGGACCCACAAATACCAACCGGGTCCCCGGGGACGGGCCCGGGTATGGGTTTGCTCCGCGGTTCCGCCGTTGGTTGCCCTGTCGTAGTAGGGACTTTTGTGGGGGACCTGTAATAAACGTGGGCGTGTTGAGAAGATATCCAAACTCGTCATATAAACTCAAAGGACCAGCTATCAAGTGTACATGGAACGGATATTAAAAAGCCTCGATCGGATTTTTTTTTTTAGAATGGTAAGGAATAATCGTTCATCCGACGTAAATTACTGCTTTCCATGGCGGTTGGAATGGTAGATCTTGATCCCGTAGTTTTATTGACCACAAGAGCTACACGATGGCGGGAGTCTACTGCATACGGCGCATTATGGAGACGCTCTAGACTTGACCTGTGTTGGCCGCCTGCAAGGTCGGATGATAGACTATACATGGAAGTTGCGGCTTGCGAAATTGATTACCCGCCGTGTAGTATACTCGGCGACCAGACAAAGACTTCCAAGCCAAGGCGGAAGGAAGGAAGGAGGGAGGAACTTCAGTTGTTTCTTGGCCCGTTTGGGCAATCTTAATCCTCCTGTATTTCGAAATGACGTCAGGAAGTCAACAACAACCGATAAATTCGCAAGACAGGACCCCCTTTAGGCGTTCACTGGGTCTAAGGCCAATGAGGGCTAGTGTGATGCTGAAGAGTATAATCTGCAGCTATAGCCAAAGACCAGGGGTGTTTCCCCGGCAGCAGAATGTTTCGTTGTCGCTCGTCTTAACAAGGATCTAACTGGGTGTTCCCCACAACCATAAAAATCAATTGCACAGGCGATGGCTTATTCCGCCATAGAAGTCTGTGTTGATGGTTACACTCCGTCCGCTTGCCCTGGACGAGCGCCAACGTTCCCTTGCCATCGTGACATGTCTTGCGTGAAGCGGCCTTTCATCCAACCACTGCTCCTCTGCTCGCCCAACTACGTCCGTTGTCTTCTAATTCTCTGACTCCTTTAGCTGTCTTTCTCGGGTTTTGGGTTCTTCACTTTCTTAAGAAATGTGAGCTATGTGGGCCGCGCCGCGTTCAGGCGTGGGTCTCAGTGCTAGATGGAGAAAACCGCCCTAGTCGTAAGTTACTGTAGTTTTAAAGGTGGATGCTATATTACCTGCGTTACAGGGTTAGCGATCCGGATGCAGGGTTAGGGGTTTTAGCCTCTTGTTTGCTTGTGATTGGTATTGCAAGGATACCATGCATCTCGGAACAAATCTCGACGGTACCGGGCGATGATTGTCGGTTGCCCGCTTACACGGTTGGCGATCTATTAGATCCGCTAAAAATGGCCGGAACAAATAGCCGAAAAAACAAGTCGCCACTCCCTCTCGCCGAGACGAACGAATTAACCACTTCTGGGGGCGTCCCGCGGTTCGGAACGATCATCAACCCAAAAACGGCTCGCCCGTTCTCCCATACAAAATTCCCGCTGTGTTCTGATTAACCGATCATTGGCAAGGGGTACCTCGAGTTGTGCAGAAGATCACGTGTCAGTCAAGGTCTGCGATGTGTTCAAAGTGTTTGTATTGTGTAAGTATGCCTCTTCCGGTTCTGGGTATTTGGGAATTTTACACACTGCTACGCGGCTAACTGTGCAAACTGCGTCTGTAATCAAGGCCCCATCGTTCATATGAATTCGCCACTGTTATTTCTGTGCAACAGCGAGGCCGTTTTACCGGCTGTTTCCTATCTCAACCCCGACACCACACACCTGTCGGGCCCTCATCATAACCTCCCTTATCTTCGCCCTTCCATTATTTTCACTCG
>WHPX01000979.1:0-120960 GCA_011057435.1 Actinia equina
CAATTGCACCTTTAAGCTACTTTATGCTGTATCACGATTTCAGTGTCAACTAACCAATCAAAGAAGGAAGAAAAAATAATACTATAAAAACCAAGAAAAGCAAAAAAGCAATGACGAAAGTAGAAAGTGTAAAAGTTAAAACGAATAAAATAAAATAAATAAATAATGTATTAAAAAGATAATGGGAATAGAATAAAAAAGTCTACAGCACCAGTTATTCCCAGGTGGTCTCCCATCCAAGTACTATGCTGGCCCTACCGAGTTTCACTTCGGTGATCGGACGAGAACCGGTTTTTTCTCGGTGGTATGGCCGTAGACAGAAATAATTGCACAACCTAACGTACTTTATGCTGGATCACGATTTCAGTGTCAACTAACCAATCAAAGAAGGAAGAAAAAATAATACTACAAAACCAAGAGAAAGCAAAAAGCAATGAAGAAAGTAGAAAGTGTAAAAGTAAAACGAATCAAATAAATTAAATAATAAATGTATTAAAAAGATAATGGGAATAGAATAAAAAAAGTCTACAGCACCAGTTATTCCCAGGTGGTCTCCCATCCAAGTACTATGCTGGCCCTACCGAGTTTCACTTCGGTGATCGGACGAGAACCGGTTTTTTCTCGGTGGTATGGCCGTAGACAGAAATAATTGCACAACCTTAACGTACTTTATGCTGGATCACGATTTCAGTGTCAACTAACCAATCAAAGAAGGAAGAAAAAATAATACTACAAAACCAAGAGAAAGCAAAAAAGCAATGAAGAAAGTAGAAAGTGTAAAAGTAAAACGAATCAAATAAAATTAAATAAATAAATGTATTAAAAAGATAATGGGAATAAAATTAAAAAGTCTACAGCACCAGTTATTCCCAGGTGGTCTCCCATCCAAGTACTATGCTGGCCCTACCGAGTTTCACTTCGGTGATCGGACGAGAACCGGTTTTTTCTCGGTGGTATGGCCGTAGACAGAAATAATTGCACAACCTTAACGTACTTTATGCTGGATCACGATTTCAGTGTCAACTAACCAATCAAAGAAGGAAGAAAAAATAATACTACAAAAACCAAGAGAAAGCAAAAAAGCAATGAAGAAAGTAGAAAGTGTAAAAGTAAAACGAATCAAATTAAATTAAATAAATAAATGTATTAAAAAGATAATGGGAATAGAATTAAAAAAGTCTACAGCACCAGTTATTCCCAGGTGGTCTCCCATCCAAGTACTATGCTGGCCCTACCGAGTTTCACTTCGGTGATCGGACGAGAACCGGTTTTTTCTCGGTGGTATGGCCGTAGACAGAAATAATTGCAAACCTAACGTACTTTATGCTGGATCACGATTTCAGTGTCAACTAACCAATCAAAGAAGGAAGAAAAAATAATACTACAAAACCAAGAGAAAGCAAAAAAGCAATGAAGAAAGTAGAAAGTGTAAAAGTAAAACGAATCAAATTAAATTAAATAAATAAATGTATTAAAAAGATAATGGGAATAGAATAAAAAAGTCTACAGCACCAGTTATTCCCAGGTGGTCTCCCATCCAAGTACTATGCTGGCCCTACCGAGTTTCACTTCGGTGATCGGACGAGAACCGGTTTTTTCTCGGTGGTATGGCCGTAGACAGAAATAATTGCAACCTTAAGCTACTTTATGCTGGATCACGATTTCAGTGTCAACTAACCAATCAAAGAAGGAAGAAAAAATAATACTACAAAAACCAAGAGAAAGCAAAAAAAGCAATGAAGAAAGTAGAAAGTGTAAAAGTAAAACGAATAAAATTAAATTAAATAAATAAATGTATTAAAAAAGAAATGGGAATAAAATTAAAAAGTCTACAGCACCAGTTATTCCCAGGTGGTCTCCCATCCAAGTACTATGCTGGCCCTACCGAGTTTCACTTCGGTGATCGGACGAGAACCGGTTTTTTCTCGGTGGTATGGCCGTAGACAGAAATAATTGCACACCTTAACGTACTTTATGCTGGATCACGATTTCAGTGTCAACTAACCAATCAAAGAAGGAAGAAAAAATAATACTACAAAAACCAAGAGAAAGCAAAAAAGCAATGAAGAAAGTAGAAAGTGTAAAAGTAAAACGAATAAAATAAATTAAATAAATAAATGTATTAAAAAAGAAATGGGAATAAATTAAAAAAGTCTACAGCACCAGTTATTCCCAGGTGGTCTCCCATCCAAGTACTATGCTGGCCCTACCGAGTTTCACTTCGGTGATCGGACGAGAACCGGTTTTTTCTCGGTGGTATGGCCGTAGACAGAAATAATTGCACCCTTAAGCTACTTTATGCTGGATCACGATTTCAGTGTCAACTAACCAATCAAAGAAGGAAGAAAAAATAATACTACAAAAACCAAGAGAAAGCAAAAAAGCAATGAAGAAAGTAGAAAGTGTAAAAGTAAAACGAATAAAATAAATTAAATAAATAAATGTATTAAAAAAGAAATGGGAATAAATTAAAAAAGTCTACAGCACCAGTTATTCCCAGGTGGTCTCCCATCCAAGTACTATGCTGGCCCTACCGAGTTTCACTTCGGTGATCGGACGAGAACCGGTTTTTTCTCGGTGGTATGGCCGTAGACAGAAATAATTGCAACCTTTAAGCTACTTTATGCTGGATCACGATTTCAGTGTCAACTAACCAATCAAAGAAGGAAGAAAAAATAATACTACAAAAACCAAGAGAAAGCAAAAAAGCAATGAAGAAAGTAGAAAGTGTAAAAGTAAAACGAATAAAATTAAATTAAATAAATAAATGTATTAAAAAGAAATGGGAATAAATTAAAAAAGTCTACAGCACCAGTTATTCCCAGGTGGTCTCCCATCCAAGTACTATGCTGGCCCTACCGAGTTTCACTTCGGTGATCGGACGAGAACCGGTTTTTTCTCGGTGGTATGGCCGTAGACAGAAATAATTGCAACCTTAAGCTACTTTATGCTGGATCACGATTTCAGTGTCAACTAACCAATCAAAGAAGGAAGAAAAAATAATACTACAAAAACCAAGAGAAAGCAAAAAAGCAATGAAGAAAGTAGAAAGTGTAAAAGTAAAACGAATAAAATAAATTAAATAAATAAATGTATTAAAAAGATAATGGGAATAGAATAAAAAAGTCTACAGCACCAGTTATTCCCAGGTGGTCTCCCATCCAAGTACTATGCTGGCCCTACCGAGTTTCACTTCGGTGATCGGACGAGAACCGGTTTTTTCTCGGTGGTATGGCCGTAGACAGAAATAATTGCACAACCTAACGTACTTTATGCTGGATCACGATTTCAGTGTCAACTAACCAATCAAAGAAGGAAGAAAAAAATAATACTACAAAAACCAAGAGAAAGCAAAAAAGCAATGAAGAAAGTAGAAAGTGTAAAAGTAAAACGAATAAAATTAAATTAAATAAATAAATGTATTAAAAAGATAATGGGAATAGAATAAAAAAGTCTACAGCACCAGTTATTCCCAGGTGGTCTCCCATCCAAGTACTATGCTGGCCCTACCGAGTTTCACTTCGGTGATCGGACGAGAACCGGTTTTTTCTCGGTGGTATGGCCGTAGACAGAAATAATTGCACAACCTTAACGTACTTTATGCTGGATCACGATTTCAGTGTCAACTAACCAATCAAAGAAGGAAGAAAAAAATAATACTACAAAAACCAAGAGAAAGCAAAAAAGCAATGAAGAAAGTAGAAAGTGTAAAAGTAAAACGAATAAAATAAATTAAATAAATAAATGTATTAAAAAGATAATGGGAATAGAATAAAAAAGTCTACAGCACCAGTTATTCCCAGGTGGTCTCCCATCCAAGTACTATGCTGGCCCTACCGAGTTTCACTTCGGTGATCGGACGAGAACCGGTTTTTTCTCGGTGGTATGGCCGTAGACAGAAATAATTGCACACTTAACGTACTTTATGCTGGATCACGATTTCAGTGTCAACTAACCAATCAAAGAAGGAAGAAAAAATAATACTACAAAAACCAAGAGAAAGCAAAAAAGCAATGAAGAAAGTAGAAAGTGTAAAAGTAAAACGAATAAAATTAAATTAAATAAATAAATGTATTAAAAAGATAATGGGAATAAAATTAAAAAGTCTACAGCACCAGTTATTCCCAGGTGGTCTCCCATCCAAGTACTATGCTGGCCCTACCGAGTTTCACTTCGGTGATCGGACGAGAACCGGTTTTTTCTCGGTGGTATGGCCGTAGACAGAAATAATTGCACCCTTAAGCTACTTTATGCTGGATCACGATTTCAGTGTCAACTAACCAATCAAAGAAGGAAGAAAAAATAATACTACAAAAACCAAGAGAAAGCAAAAAAGCAATGAAGAAAGTAGAAAAGTGTAAAAGTAAAACGAATAAAATAAATTAAATAAATAAATGTATTAAAAAAGATAATGGGAATAAAATTAAAAAGTCTACAGCACCAGTTATTCCCAGGTGGTCTCCCATCCAAGTACTATGCTGGCCCTACCGAGTTTCACTTCGGTGATCGGACGAGAACCGGTTTTTTCTCGGTGGTATGGCCGTAGACAGAAATAATTGCACACCTTAACGTACTTTATGCTGGATCACGATTTCAGTGTCAACTAACCAATCAAAGAAGGAAGAAAAAATAATACTACAAAAACCAAGAGAAAGCAAAAAGCAATGAAGAAAGTAGAAAGTGTAAAAGTAAAACGAATAAAATAAATTAAATAAATAAATGTATTAAAAAGATAATGGGAATAAATTAAAAAAGTCTACAGCACCAGTTATTCCCAGGTGGTCTCCCATCCAAGTACTATGCTGGCCCTACCGAGTTTCACTTCGGTGATCGGACGAGAACCGGTTTTTTCTCGGTGGTATGGCCGTAGACAGAAATAATTGCACACCTTTAAGCTACTTTATGCTGGATCACGATTTCAGTGTCAACTAACCAATCAAAGAAGGAAGAAAAAATAATACTACAAAACCAAGAGAAAGCAAAAAAGCAATGAAGAAAGTAGAAAAGTGTAAAAGTAAAACGAATAAAATAAATTAAATAAATAAATGTATTAAAAAGATAATGGGAATAGAATTAAAAAAGTCTACAGCACCAGTTATTCCCAGGTGGTCTCCCATCCAAGTACTATGCTGGCCCTACCGAGTTTCACTTCGGTGATCGGACGAGAACCGGTTTTTTCTCGGTGGTATGGCCGTAGACAGAAATAATTGCAAACCTTAACGTACTTTATGCTGGATCACGATTTCAGTGTCAACTAACCAATCAAAGAAGGAAGAAAAAATAATACTACAAAAACCAAGAGAAAGCAAAAAAGCAATGAAGAAAGTAGAAAGTGTAAAAGTAAAACGAATAAAATAAATTAAATAAATAAATGTATTAAAAAGATAATGGGAATAGAATTAAAAAAGTCTACAGCACCAGTTATTCCCAGGTGGTCTCCCATCCAAGTACTATGCTGGCCCTACCGAGTTTCACTTCGGTGATCGGACGAGAACCGGTTTTTTCTCGGTGGTATGGCCGTAGACAGAAATAATTGCACCCTTTAAGCTACTTTATGCTGGATCACGATTTCAGTGTCAACTAACCAATCAAAGAAGGAAGAAAAAATAATACTACAAAAACCAAGAGAAAGCAAAAAAGCAATGAAGAAAGTAGAAAGTGTAAAAGTAAAACGAATAAAATAAATTAAATAAATAAATGTATTAAAAAGATAATGGGAATAGAATTAAAAAAGTCTACAGCACCAGTTATTCCCAGGTGGTCTCCCATCCAAGTACTATGCTGGCCCTACCGAGTTTCACTTCGGTGATCGGACGAGAACCGGTTTTTTCTCGGTGGTATGGCCGTAGACAGAAATAATTGCAACCTTAACGTACTTTATGCTGGATCACGATTTCAGTGTCAACTAACCAATCAAAGAAGGAAGAAAAAATAATACTACAAAAACCAAGAGAAAGCAAAAAAGCAATGAAGAAAGTAGAAAGTGTAAAAGTAAAACGAATAAAATTAAATTAAATAAATAAATGTATTAAAAAAGAAATGGGAATAAATTAAAAAAGTCTACAGCACCAGTTATTCCCAGGTGGTCTCCCATCCAAGTACTATGCTGGCCCTACCGAGTTTCACTTCGGTGATCGGACGAGAACCGGTTTTTTCTCGGTGGTATGGCCGTAGACAGAAATAATTGCACACCTTAACGTACTTTATGCTGGATCACGATTTCAGTGTCAACTAACCAATCAAAGAAGGAAGAAAAAATAATACTACAAAACCAAGAGAAAGCAAAAAAGCAATGAAGAAAGTAGAAAGTGTAAAAGTAAAACGAATAAATTAAATTAAATAAATAAATGTATTAAAAAAGAAATGGGAATAAATTAAAAAAGTCTACAGCACCAGTTATTCCCAGGTGGTCTCCCATCCAAGTACTATGCTGGCCCTACCGAGTTTCACTTCGGTGATCGGACGAGAACCGGTTTTTTCTCGGTGGTATGGCCGTAGACAGAAATAATTGCACCCTTTAAGCTACTTTATGCTGGATCACGATTTCAGTGTCAACTAACCAATCAAAGAAGGAAGAAAAAATAATACTACAAAACCAAGAGAAAGCAAAAAAGCAATGAAGAAAGTAGAAAGTGTAAAAGTAAAACGAATAAAATAAATTAAATAAATAAATGTATTAAAAAAGAAATGGGAATAGAATTAAAAAAGTCTACAGCACCAGTTATTCCCAGGTGGTCTCCCATCCAAGTACTATGCTGGCCCTACCGAGTTTCACTTCGGTGATCGGACGAGAACCGGTTTTTTCTCGTGGTATGGCCGTAGACAGAAATAATTGCACACCTTAAGCGTACTTTATGCTGGATCACGATTTCAGTGTCAACTAACCAATCAAAGAAGGAAGAAAAAATAATACTACAAAAACCAAGAGAAAGCAAAAAAGCAATGAAGAAAGTAGAAAGTGTAAAAGTAAAACGAATAAAATTAAATTAAATAAATAAATGTATTAAAAAAGAAATGGGAATAAAATTAAAAAAGTCTACAGCACCAGTTATTCCCAGGTGGTCTCCCATCCAAGTACTATGCTGGCCCTACCGAGTTTCACTTCGGTGATCGGACGAGAACCGGTTTTTTCTCGGTGGTATGGCCGTAGACAGAAATAATTGCACACCTTAAGCGTACTTTATGCTGGATCACGATTTCAGTGTCAACTAACCAATCAAAGAAGGAAGAAAAAAATAATACTACAAAAACCAAGAGAAAGCAAAAAAGCAATGAAGAAAGTAGAAAGTGTAAAAGTAAAACGAATAAAATAAATTAAATAAATAAATGTATTAAAAAAGAAATGGGAATAAAATTAAAAAAGTCTACAGCACCAGTTATTCCCAGGTGGTCTCCCATCCAAGTACTATGCTGGCCCTACCGAGTTTCACTTCGGTGATCGGACGAGAACCGGTTTTTTCTCGGTGGTATGGCCGTAGACAGAAATAATTGCACCTTTAAGCTACTTTATGCTGGATCACGATTTCAGTGTCAACTAACCAATCAAAGAAGGAAGAAAAAATAATACTACAAAAACCAAGAGAAAGCAAAAAAGCAATGAAGAAAGTAGAAAGTGTAAAAGTAAAACGAATAAAATTAAATTAAATAAATAAATGTATTAAAAAGAAATGGGAATAAAATTAAAAAAGTCTACAGCACCAGTTATTCCCAGGTGGTCTCCCATCCAAGTACTATGCTGGCCCTACCGAGTTTCACTTCGGTGATCGGACGAGAACCGGTTTTTTCTCGGTGGTATGGCCGTAGACAGAAATAATTGCAACCTTAACGTACTTTATGCTGGATCACGATTTCAGTGTCAACTAACCAATCAAAGAAGGAAGAAAAAATAATACTACAAAAACCAAGAGAAAGCAAAAAAGCAATGAAGAAAGTAGAAAGTGTAAAAGTAAAACGAATAAATAAATTAAATAAATAAATGTATTAAAAAAGAAATGGGAATAAAATTAAAAAAGTCTACAGCACCAGTTATTCCCAGGTGGTCTCCCATCCAAGTACTATGCTGGCCCTACCGAGTTTCACTTCGGTGATCGGACGAGAACCGGTTTTTTCTCGGTGGTATGGCCGTAGACAGAAATAATTGCACACCTTAACGTACTTTATGCTGGATCACGATTTCAGTGTCAACTAACCAATCAAAGAAGGAAGAAAAAATAATACTACAAAAACCAAGAGAAAGCAAAAAAAGCAATGAAGAAAGTAGAAAGTGTAAAAGTAAAACGAATAAAATAAATTAAATAAATAAATGTATTAAAAAGATAATGGGAATAGAATTAAAAAAGTCTACAGCACCAGTTATTCCCAGGTGGTCTCCCATCCAAGTACTATGCTGGCCCTACCGAGTTTCACTTCGGTGATCGGACGAGAACCGGTTTTTTCTCGGTGGTATGGCCGTAGACAGAAATAATTGCACAACCTTAACGTACTTTATGCTGGATCACGATTTCAGTGTCAACTAACCAATCAAAGAAGGAAGAAAAAAATAATACTACAAAACCAAGAGAAAGCAAAAAAGCAATGAAGAAAGTAGAAAGTGTAAAAGTAAAACGAATAAATTAAATTAAATAAATAAATGTATTAAAAAAGAAATGGGAATAAATTAAAAAAGTCTACAGCACCAGTTATTCCCAGGTGGTCTCCCATCCAAGTACTATGCTGGCCCTACCGAGTTTCACTTCGGTGATCGGACGAGAACCGGTTTTTTCTCGGTGGTATGGCCGTAGACAGAAATAATTGCACACCTTAAGCTACTTTATGCTGGATCACGATTTCAGTGTCAACTAACCAATCAAAGAAGGAAGAAAAAATAATACTACAAAAACCAAGAGAAAGCAAAAAAGCAATGAAGAAAGTAGAAAGTGTAAAAGTAAAACGAATAAAATTAAATTAAATAAATAAATGTATTAAAAAGAAATGGGAATAAATTAAAAAAGTCTACAGCACCAGTTATTCCCAGGTGGTCTCCCATCCAAGTACTATGCTGGCCCTACCGAGTTTCACTTCGGTGATCGGACGAGAACCGGTTTTTTCTCGGTGGTATGGCCGTAGACAGAAATAATTGCACACCTTAACGTACTTTATGCTGGATCACGATTTCAGTGTCAACTAACCAATCAAAGAAGGAAGAAAAAATAATACTACAAAACCAAGAGAAAGCAAAAAAGCAATGAAGAAAGTAGAAAGTGTAAAAGTAAAACGAATAAAATAAATTAAATAAATAAATGTATTAAAAAGATAATGGGAATAGAATTAAAAAAGTCTACAGCACCAGTTATTCCCAGGTGGTCTCCCATCCAAGTACTATGCTGGCCCTACCGAGTTTCACTTCGGTGATCGGACGAGAACCGGTTTTTTCTCGGTGGTATGGCCGTAGACAGAAATAATTGCACACCTTAAGCTACTTTATGCTGGATCACGATTTCAGTGTCAACTAACCAATCAAAGAAGGAAGAAAAAATAATACTACAAAAACCAAGAGAAAGCAAAAAAGCAATGAAGAAAGTAGAAAGTGTAAAAGTAAAACGAATCAAATAAAATTAAATAAATAAATGTATTAAAAAGATAATGGGAATAGAATTAAAAAAGTCTACAGCACCAGTTATTCCCAGGTGGTCTCCCATCCAAGTACTATGCTGGCCCTACCGAGTTTCACTTCGGTGATCGGACGAGAACCGGTTTTTTCTCGGTGGTATGGCCGTAGACAGAAATAATTGCACACTTAAGCTACTTTATGCTGGATCACGATTTCAGTGTCAACTAACCAATCAAAGAAGGAAGAAAAAATAATACTACAAAACCAAGAGAAAGCAAAAAAGCAATGAAGAAAGTAGAAAGTGTAAAAGTAAAACGAATAAAATTAAATTAAATAAATAAATGTATTAAAAAGAAATGGGAATAAAATTAAAAAAGTCTACAGCACCAGTTATTCCCAGGTGGTCTCCCATCCAAGTACTATGCTGGCCCTACCGAGTTTCACTTCGGTGATCGGACGAGAACCGGTTTTTTCTCGGTGGTATGGCCGTAGACAGAAATAATTGCAACCTTAAGCTACTTTATGCTGGATCACGATTTCAGTGTCAACTAACCAATCAAAGAAGGAAGAAAAAATAATACTACAAAAACCAAGAGAAAGCAAAAAAGCAATGAAGAAAGTAGAAAGTGTAAAAGTAAAACGAATAAAATAAATTAAATAAATAAATGTATTAAAAAGAAATGGGAATAAATTAAAAAAGTCTACAGCACCAGTTATTCCCAGGTGGTCTCCCATCCAAGTACTATGCTGGCCCTACCGAGTTTCACTTCGGTGATCGGACGAGAACCGGTTTTTTCTCGGTGGTATGGCCGTAGACAGAAATAATTGCACACCTTAACGTACTTTATGCTGGATCACGATTTCAGTGTCAACTAACCAATCAAAGAAGGAAGAAAAAATAATACTACAAAAACCAAGAGAAAGCAAAAAAGCAATGAAGAAAGTAGAAAGTGTAAAAGTAAAACGAATAAAATTAAATTAAATAAATAAATGTATTAAAAAAGAAATGGGAATAAAATTAAAAAAGTCTACAGCACCAGTTATTCCCAGGTGGTCTCCCATCCAAGTACTATGCTGGCCCTACCGAGTTTCACTTCGGTGATCGGACGAGAACCGGTTTTTTCTCGGTGGTATGGCCGTAGACAGAAATAATTGCACCCTTTAAGCTACTTTATGCTGGATCACGATTTCAGTGTCAACTAACCAATCAAAGAAGGAAGAAAAAATAATACTACAAAAACCAAGAGAAAGCAAAAAAGCAATGAAGAAAGTAGAAAGTGTAAAAGTAAAACGAATAAAATTAAATTAAATAAATAAATGTATTAAAAAAGAAATGGGAATAAATTAAAAAAGTCTACAGCACCAGTTATTCCCAGGTGGTCTCCCATCCAAGTACTATGCTGGCCCTACCGAGTTTCACTTCGGTGATCGGACGAGAACCGGTTTTTTCTCGGTGGTATGGCCGTAGACAGAAATAATTGCACCCTTTAAGCTACTTTATGCTGGATCACGATTTCAGTGTCAACTAACCAATCAAAGAAGGAAGAAAAAATAATACTACAAAAACCAAGAGAAAGCAAAAAAGCAATGAAGAAAGTAGAAAGTGTAAAAGTAAAACGAATAAAATAAATTAAATAAATAAATGTATTAAAAAGAAATGGGAATAAATTAAAAAAGTCTACAGCACCAGTTATTCCCAGGTGGTCTCCCATCCAAGTACTATGCTGGCCCTACCGAGTTTCACTTCGGTGATCGGACGAGAACCGGTTTTTTCTCGGTGGTATGGCCGTAGACAGAAATAATTGCACACCTTAACGTACTTTATGCTGGATCACGATTTCAGTGTCAACTAACCAATCAAAGAAGGAAGAAAAAATAATACTACAAAACCAAGAGAAAGCAAAAAAGCAATGAAGAAAGTAGAAAGTGTAAAAGTAAAACGAATAAAATAAATTAAATAAATAAATGTATTAAAAAGAAATGGGAATAAATTAAAAAAGTCTACAGCACCAGTTATTCCCAGGTGGTCTCCCATCCAAGTACTATGCTGGCCCTACCGAGTTTCACTTCGGTGATCGGACGAGAACCGGTTTTTTCTCGGTGGTATGGCCGTAGACAGAAATAATTGCACCTTTAAGCTACTTTATGCTGGATCACGATTTCAGTGTCAACTAACCAATCAAAGAAGGAAGAAAAAATAATACTACAAAAACCAAGAGAAAGCAAAAAAGCAATGAAGAAAGTAGAAAGTGTAAAAGTAAAACGAATAAAATTAAATTAAATAAATAAATGTATTAAAAAGAAATGGGAATAAATTAAAAAAGTCTACAGCACCAGTTATTCCCAGGTGGTCTCCCATCCAAGTACTATGCTGGCCCTACCGAGTTTCACTTCGGTGATCGGACGAGAACCGGTTTTTTCTCGGTGGTATGGCCGTAGACAGAAATAATTGCACCCTTTAAGCTACTTTATGCTGGATCACGATTTCAGTGTCAACTAACCAATCAAAGAAGGAAGAAAAAATAATACTACAAAACCAAGAGAAAGCAAAAAAGCAATGAAGAAAGTAGAAAGTGTAAAAGTAAAACGAATAAAATTAAATTAAATAAATAAATGTATTAAAAAGATAATGGGAATAGAATAAAAAAGTCTACAGCACCAGTTATTCCCAGGTGGTCTCCCATCCAAGTACTATGCTGGCCCTACCGAGTTTCACTTCGGTGATCGGACGAGAACCGGTTTTTTCTCGGTGGTATGGCCGTAGACAGAAATAATTGCACAACCTAACGTACTTTATGCTGGATCACGATTTCAGTGTCAACTAACCAATCAAAGAAGGAAGAAAAAATAATACTACAAAAACCAAGAGAAAGCAAAAAAGCAATGAAGAAAGTAGAAAGTGTAAAAGTAAAACGAATAAAATAAATTAAATAAATAAATGTATTAAAAAAGAAATGGGAATAAATTAAAAAAGTCTACAGCACCAGTTATTCCCAGGTGGTCTCCCATCCAAGTACTATGCTGGCCCTACCGAGTTTCACTTCGGTGATCGGACGAGAACCGGTTTTTTCTCGGTGGTATGGCCGTAGACAGAAATAATTGCACACCTTAAGCTACTTTATGCTGGATCACGATTTCAGTGTCAACTAACCAATCAAAGAAGGAAGAAAAAATAATACTACAAAACCAAGAGAAAGCAAAAAAGCAATGAAGAAAGTAGAAAGTGTAAAAGTAAAACGAATAAAATTAAATTAAATAAATAAATGTATTAAAAAGATAATGGGAATAAAATTAAAAAAGTCTACAGCACCAGTTATTCCCAGGTGGTCTCCCATCCAAGTACTATGCTGGCCCTACCGAGTTTCACTTCGGTGATCGGACGAGAACCGGTTTTTTCTCGGTGGTATGGCCGTAGACAGAAATAATTGCAACCTTAAGCTACTTTATGCTGGATCACGATTTCAGTGTCAACTAACCAATCAAAGAAGGAAGAAAAAATAATACTACAAAACCAAGAGAAAGCAAAAAAGCAATGAAGAAAGTAGAAAGTGTAAAAGTAAAACGAATAAAATAAATTAAATAAATAAATGTATTAAAAAGAAATGGGAATAAATTAAAAAAGTCTACAGCACCAGTTATTCCCAGGTGGTCTCCCATCCAAGTACTATGCTGGCCCTACCGAGTTTCACTTCGGTGATCGGACGAGAACCGGTTTTTTCTCGGTGGTATGGCCGTAGACAGAAATAATTGCAACCTTAACGTACTTTATGCTGGATCACGATTTCAGTGTCAACTAACCAATCAAAGAAGGAAGAAAAAATAATACTACAAAACCAAGAGAAAGCAAAAAAGCAATGAAGAAAGTAGAAAGTGTAAAAGTAAAACGAATAAAATAAATTAAATAAATAAATGTATTAAAAAGAAATGGGAATAAATTAAAAAAGTCTACAGCACCAGTTATTCCCAGGTGGTCTCCCATCCAAGTACTATGCTGGCCCTACCGAGTTTCACTTCGGTGATCGGACGAGAACCGGTTTTTTCTCGGTGGTATGGCCGTAGACAGAAATAATTGCACACTTAACGTACTTTATGCTGGATCACGATTTCAGTGTCAACTAACCAATCAAAGAAGGAAGAAAAAATAATACTACAAAAACCAAGAGAAAGCAAAAAAGCAATGAAGAAAGTAGAAAGTGTAAAAGTAAAACGAATAAAATAAATTAAATAAATAAATGTATTAAAAAGATAATGGGAATAAATAAAAAAGTCTACAGCACCAGTTATTCCCAGGTGGTCTCCCATCCAAGTACTATGCTGGCCCTACCGAGTTTCACTTCGGTGATCGGACGAGAACCGGTTTTTTCTCGGTGGTATGGCCGTAGACAGAAATAATTGCACAACCTAACGTACTTTATGCTGGATCACGATTTCAGTGTCAACTAACCAATCAAAGAAGGAAGAAAAAATAATACTACAAAAACCAAGAGAAGCAAAAAAGCAATGAAGAAAGTAGAAAGTGTAAAAGTAAACGAATAAATTAAATTAAATAAATAAATGTATTAAAAAGAAATGGGAATAAAATAAAAAGTCTACAGCACCAGTTATTCCCAGGTGGTCTCCCATCCAAGTACTATGCTGGCCCTACCGAGTTTCACTTCGGTGATCGGACGAGAACCGGTTTTTTCTCGGTGGTATGGCCGTAGACAGAAATAATTGCACCCTTTAAGCTACTTTATGCTGGATCACGATTTCAGTGTCAACTAACCAATCAAAGAAGGAAGAAAAAATAATACTACAAAAACCAAGAGAAAGCAAAAAAGCAATGAAGAAAGTAGAAAGTGTAAAAGTAAAACGAATCAAATAAATTAAATAAATAAATGTATTAAAAAGATAATGGGAATAAATTAAAAAGTCTACAGCACCAGTTATTCCCAGGTGGTCTCCCATCCAAGTACTATGCTGGCCCTACCGAGTTTCACTTCGGTGATCGGACGAGAACCGGTTTTTTCTCGGTGGTATGGCCGTAGACAGAAATAATTGCACCCTTTAAGCTACTTTATGCTGGATCACGATTTCAGTGTCAACTAACCAATCAAAGAAGGAAGAAAAATAATACTACAAAATCCAAGAGAAAGCAAAAAAGCAATGAAGAAAGTAGAAAGTGTAAAAGTAAAACGAATAAATTAAATTAAATAAATAAATGTATTATAAAAGAAATGGGAATAAATTTAAAAAGTCTACAGCACCAGTTATTCCCAGGTGGTCTCCCATCCAAGTACTATGCTGGCCCTACCGAGTTTCACTTCGGTGATCGGACGAGAACCGGTTTTTTCTCGGTGGTATGGCCGTAGACAGAAATAATTGCACCCTTTAAGCTACTTTATGCTGGATCACGATTTCAGTGTCAACTAACCAATCAAAGAAGGAAGAAAAAATAATACTACAAAAACCAAGAGAAAGCAAAAAAGCAATGAAGAAAGTAGAAAGTGTAAAAGTAAAACGAATAAATTAAATTAAATAAATAAATGTATTAAAAAGATAATGGGAATAGAATAAAAAAGTCTACAGCACCAGTTATTCCCAGGTGTTCTCCCATCCAAGTACTATGCTGGCCCTACCGAGTTTCACTTCGGTGATCGGACGAGAACCGGTTTTTTCCTCGGTGGTGTGACCGTAGACAGAAATAATTGCACCCTTTAAGCTACTTTATGCTGGATCACGATTTCAGTGTCAACTAACCAATCTAAGAAGGAAGAAAAAATAATGCTACAAAATCCAAGAGAGAGCAAAAAAGCAATGAAGAAAGTAGAAAATGTAAAAGTAAAACGAATAAAATTAAATTAATTCAATAAATGTATTAAAAAAGAAATGGGAGTAGTAATACAGGACAATTGAGGTGCTTCCCTTAGCGGTCAGCGGTAAGGTATTGCGGGCTCAAGCGGTATTGCCTAGCAACGCGGGCTCAGACAGGAAGTGACGTCACGACCGGATGAGGTGTGGGACTTGAACTCGGGACCCGCGTCTTCTGGTCTGGAGCTCGGCGTGTTGTCTTAGTGCGCTAAGGGATGGCGTCGGTTGACACGAAGAGAGTGGAAAGGAAAGCGAGGATTCTCATGCAGTGTGGGGAGTTGGCTTCTTATTTGTGTACGTATGGAGAAAGAGAAGAAGAAGAGAAGAGGAAAGAATGGGACCGTCCCTCGCCTCTGGTGTACGAGTGGGTTCACGATTCGGTAGAGGGGAAGGGGTGTCATTGGAAAGAGGATCGCGGGGTGTTGACGGTACGGTGGATCGAGCAATTGATGCACCGAGTTCTGGGAAAGAAGCAACGCGTGAGACCGCTGATGGGGTGTTGGTGGGCGATTGCAATAAGCGGTGGCGTCTCTTGAGGACGAGCATGCAGTGGGGAGCGTTGGTGAGAGGGTATCGGAGAGCCAGTCCCGTGGAGGGGTTCTTTGCGATCGTGCAGTGGTTTATGTCTATTTTCCTGGACTGGTATCCGTGGGACGAGGTGGCTCAGGGGATTTTCGCTTACGTCATGGAGAGTTTCGGGTTCCCGCGTCCGATGGCGCTCGGGTGGGAGAAGCGAGACGAAGACCCCTCGGATGGCGAGCCCTACGAGTTTTGGGTGCGAGCTGCGCAGCAGCATTATTTGGAAGGAACCGGAAAAGAGGGAGACGACGAGGAGTGGGATAAGATCGTGGAGGGGTGTGGTGTGAATTGAAAAAATCATGGAGGTGCAACGGCTGCGAGACTATTTGAAGGCTAAGGAGAGGGACAGTGAAGCACGATGGGAAATGGAGTTTCGGTTCGTGAGGACTTCGCTGTTGCTGGAAGGGTGTGGTTATGGGGAATCTACGGCACGGTCGGTCAAGAAGTGCGTCGAGGGAGTTCAGGAAGACGACGGCAAGGTGCGGCACCGTGTGACGATGAATTTCATTGACGTCTATCGAAGGTTTAGGGAAGCATCGCGCACTGGAGGTGAGGATCGAGGATTGTTGTCTACGGACTGGTTGCAAGAGATGCACGGTTATTTGATGAAAGGAGTGAAGGAGGGTGTAGGAGGGCATTGGAGTCTTCATGAGCGTGGGGTGGAGTTTGAGGGGGCGTGGCATTGGTATGCTTCTCCCCACACCTTGCGCGAGAAGATGCAAGAGTTGGTGGACCGCTATAATGACCGGTGGATGAAAATTCGGAACGGGAGAAGATTGGAGGAGTTGTTTGAATTGATGGCATGGTGGATCGTGGTCTTCTTGCAGTGGCATCCGTTTGGGGATGGGAATGGGAGGATGGCACGATTGGTGTACGCTTACGTGATGGAATTGTACGGGTTTCCTTTTCCTTTGACCATTAATATCGAGAGACGTCAGTGGTGTCGTATGTTGAGAGAGGGAGCAACGACGGGTAAGGTGGACGGGTTAAAGAAGAGATTGATAACGTGCGCGTTGTGGTCGTTTGACGATTTCGTGAACCGTGCTCCTCGAGGAACGGAAGAGGAAGAGGAAGGTGTGTTGGGGCGTTCTATATAGGGACTCCCCTGATGCTGCTACTGCTATTAGTGATACTGCTTCTGCTGAGACTCGTCATGGAAGCGGCAGTTCAAGAAGTGTTGGATAAATTGGACGCGTCGTTGAAAGCTCAATCTTTGCCGGCGGATTTTGAAGAGAAGGTTTCTTGTCCTGATCAGCGTGAGCTTTGGGTGAAACGTCAGCAAGGGGAAGAAGAAAAGAAGTACGCGTCCGATTTGTTTTTGCAATTCGATGCGCGTCCTACCTGTCCTCTCTTTGGGGTTCCCTTTTGTCGAGAGATGAAGGTCGGACGGCTCAAGGCGATCTTGAACGATATGTTAGCGCCTTTGGGGTTACCGGTTCTGTGTTCCGCGGTGCATTCTTGCGTGTATAGGGACGTCGAGCTGTCGGAGAAGGACGTGTTGCGGGAAGAGTCCGACCGGGAAGTGGAAAGTAAGATCGTGTGGAAATTGGAGGATGGAAAGGCCCAGTACGTGAGTTCCCTGGTGGCGTTACCCCAGTGCAATCATCTATGCTGCCTCCCTAGTTTGCGGTTTTGGCCGGTAGCTCGTCCTCTTGAACGCGTGCCCCTATACGACGAGTATTTGATTTTGTTCCGACCTAGGGGAGTGTTGGATCCGGTCACGTTTAAGGATCGGTACGAAGGATGCATTCAAAAGGATGACCGGTGGAGCATTCCGATCGTGAAAGGAACTCCGGTCAAGACCTTGAAGTATCTGTCAGCGTTGAGGACTGGATGTCGATTCGAGTACGGCTATCAGTATTGGGACGGGACGGGGTTGCACGAACGGAGCGACGAGGATCCCATGGAACCTCTCGATCCAGCGGAAAAGGAAGTGTGGGAAGAGGAAGCGATGGAGAAGGATTATCATTGGCGGTGGCAACGTTCGCATTATGGTAAAAGTCCAGTGTACGTGTTTCTTTCCCCTGCGTACAGGAGCACGTATTTGGTCAAGATCATTCCGGTAAGGACGGTATGGCATCAGGAGCGTCAGGACGATACCCCAGCGGTGGTGGTGGTGGAGCAGTACGACATCTCGGTACCGGAGAAGGGACCCGAATGGGACGACGCCTTGCTGGCGGAGAAGTCGAAGTGAAGTTTATGGATTCGTGTTGCTTGCTGCGGATGAGAGAGATGATTTTGGAGCGTATCCGTTCGAGGTGTCTGGGGTGTCGGGAGAAGAGTAGTTCAAAAGAGGATCATTTGTGTAGTTATTTGGATACGAAGAAGTATGTGAGTTTCATTCTGTTGGACGAGATAGGCGAGGAGTTGTTGAAGGAGCAACCTACCGTTGAAGATCATCTGGAGTATTTGAAAGGCGCGATGTACGACGCGACGCATTGCCCGGAACGAACGCGGTCCGGTGTGGGATGGCAGTTGAGTTGGTCGGCGGTGCCTTCTGGAATGGAAGGGGATGTGGATCCGGATGGGACGGATGCGGACGAGGGGTATGGAAGTGGAGACATGGACCTTCCGAGGATCACGGTTGAACCAACGTGGTCGTTTCTGCTTCCGGTGAGGGAAGTTCCATAAACGTCGAGGTGCGAGGGTGAAACGGGATCAGTTGTATCTAGCGTTCGCGATGGCGGGTAAAGGTAAAGAAGAATGTTTGTGCTCTGGAGTCAAGAACGTCAAGGTGTTTGGAAAGGTGGCGTACGTCAAGTGTGGGAAAACCCTCGACTACAAGGCAGGGAAGTTGGGGTGTAATCTTTTTGCCACGGTCCAAGATTGGGAGTCTGCCCTAATCCCTTCGCTGAACCGTCTGGAATCGTACGCGTTGCAGGAAAGCACCCCCAAGTGCGAGCATGGATTGTATTGTAAGATCTCTACCAGTCGCAGTCCGCGAAGCAAGGGAAGTTGTTACTGGTCGTGTGCGGTCAAGGCTCCCGACCCTTCGTGCGGGGTGTTCGTGTGGGTTCACCCCTTGACGTCCTCGTTGGAGGGAAAGCGAAAGGCTCCGTACGACCTCGATTCCAGCTTGTCGCGTGCTCCACCGCCAGCGTCGGAGGAAGAGCGGTGCGCGAGTTCGGGAAGGATCGAGGGTTTTCGCGGTTGAAAACCTATACTCTGGATCAACGTTTTGCGCACATGAAAGATTGTTGGGAACGGGAGGATCGGATGGATGGAGTGAGGGGTAAGAACGGGTTTTATACGGCCATCCATTGGACGACCCTAAATCAAATGCGTGACGATATCCAACGCTACGAGCAAGCCATCCAACAGTTGTCGGAGAAGGAGTATCCTAAGAGATCGGAGGAAGACCGGCAAAGGGAAAAAGACATAAAGAAGTATGAAGACTACAAAAACCAAATCTTGAAGAGGATGGAGGAGGATAAAGCGGAAAAGAAGAAAGGGTTGTATGCTGAATTGTTTTAAAAAGTTGTATAAATTACAGAGTCTTTATTAAAAAAAAAAAATTTAAAAAAAACAATTTGTGTGCGTCTAACTTACCTGCGCGATGGAACCGATGGACGTAGATCCTCCTGCGCTCTGCTTCAGGGTGGGTTGGGATTGGCTTCTGCCTCTATACCGAGGCACTGTGTGGAAAGAAGTGCTGGAACTTTTGCAAATCCTATACGAAGGGAGGGTGACCTACGCCATGACGGATCGCGGGACTCTTTCGGAGGACACGGTCATGAACGTTCCGGGTATCCCGGCGATCCTTCAACTCGAGTCTCGCGGCTCCGAGCCAACGCGTCGAGTACGATGCCGAGTGGAGTGGACGGACGCCTTGACTCGCGAAGGGTGTGTGATGGCGTTGTGGGTTCAATCGCCCGAGGAAGCGGAAGTGGAGAGGGAAAGGCAAAAGAAGATAAGAAGAGACCTCAAAGGAGTAACGCTGTTTTGAGCGCCATGATTTTTACGATGGCGGTAGCGGGAATGATGGTGATGAAAAGATGGGGTCCTACGCCGCAGAGTGAGCAAGAAGAGAGATGGGAACGGGTGTTGCGGGCGATCGTGAGAAAGATGCGTGAGGAGGAGGAAGGAACCGGAAGTTTGTAAGGGAGGGATCGCCGTAGATAAAAGTCGTCGCGTATCGTGAAAAAACCACCATTCGTTTGCCGAGATGGAATACGTAGCCACGTCTCAAGTCATGGAAAGTGGAGAGCAAGTCGTTCGCCAATTTCAAGACGAATACCGGGTTCTTGAAATTTTTAACTACTTGCGAGGACGGTTGGAGCACTGTCTGGGAGGAATCCCGCGAGCGTCGGGGGAGGACGTCAATAGTTTACTGTACTTGGATTGTGTCGTGGGTCAACTGTGTAAGGACGCGGAAACCACCATCAAGATGAAGAACAATTTGAAAAGAGACATGGACAAGATAAGTCCTCTGGAACAATTCATGAGAGATACGTTTCCTTGCGCTCCACCACCCCCACCACCACCACCACCACCGCCACACTCCTCGGAGTCCGAGTCCTAGAAAAGAAACAAGTCGAAGAAGAAGAAGAAAAAGAGGGCGAGGAAAGAAGGAGAAAAGCAGCAGAAGAAGAAAATCAAGAAAGAAGATTTAAGGTTGGAGGAGTTGGAAGCGATGGCAGATCTGTTGACGAGCGTCTTGACGCAAGAGACCCTCAAGAGAGCCGAGATCAGTCCAGATGGGGCAGTGGAAGGAATGGGTACTTCTATTTCTTGTTCTTCTTCTTCTCCAGTTTCTGCCGGTCCTCCTCCTCCTTCCCGTCTCGACCTTTCGAATAGAGTTTCGTATTGTTGTCTCAGAGGATCGTACAACTTTTGGCGTATGTCCAAAGGGAGTTGGCGTAGCTTCAAGATCTTTTCCATCCTTTCTTTGAGACGAGCCAAAGGATAGGTGTAAGGGGTGGTGTGTTCTAATTCCAAGACCTCTCTCACTTGATTTTGCAGTTCTTTGTTCCCCATTCCTGTCATGTTAGTAGGCGAGGGAGGCAGAGACGGAGCAGAAGCCGCCGGAATTGGAGTCGTGATCGGAGGGGTGGTCCATAGATAAGCTCGTTTTCCATATTTCATTTTCTTTCCCCGCTTCTCGGTCTTCTTCTTCTTTTTCTTCCAGACAGAGGGAGTGTGGTAACGACGAGACGGGCCGCTCCCCGTCCTTGTATGAACCACTTGCGTCGAACCGATAGAGGGAGACGAGGGTTCCCTGCATGACGTAAAGCCCTTTGATCCGGACTTAAGCGCTTGACTTGATCTGGACTGAGAGGAACGTTACCCCGCAAAGTATTGTAAAGGATTTTGCTTAACGTGTCCACTTGATCTGGTGTAGCATAACAAATTAATTTCTTGCATTGGTCGGGGTCACAACATTTCAACGCCTCCAGGTACCTGGCATTTCTCGCAATTCGACGACCAGGAAAATTCATATTTGCCATTTTCTCACTTTTCCTTCTTTCAGAAAACGGATGAAGGGGTTTTCGGGGGTCTTCCTATTTTGCTGTAGAATTCCATGACTTGGTCCAGCTTACGACCTCCTTTTAAACCCTTTCCGCGACCTCTTCCTTTCCAGCTCCTTCGGTTCGTGTTCGGTTTTCTCCTTCTCTTCCCTAACCTCACAACCCCTGCTGGTTTAATAGCGGAACCTGTCGTGGTAGGTTTTAAGGGAAAAGGAGAAGCCCACGGCTTGTAACTAATAGACCCTATCATGTTTTTCGTAAAACTCTTGGAGGACGGTTAGACGAACCTTTTTATACCTCTTCCACTTCCTACAGGATTCACGACAGGAGTGACGATCGGTGCGGTATCTTTTTCCCCCAATACTCCTCCAAGAACTCCAGCAAGTCCAGCAGTCACACCAGTAGCCAAAGTCGCTTTGGATAAATTTTTCTTGGTCAGTAACCGGTCTAAGGCCGACCTTCCCCTACTCTTCGGAATTCGTTCATACAAGGACTCGTTCAAGAAAGAAGTGGATGTGTCTGGAGTGATAGGAGTGGTGGGTGTGTCTAGACGGCGTCTAGCTCGGGTGGCTTGTCGGGCTTCTCTTTGCGCTCCTCTCCTGGATGCTCGTCGAGCTTCTCTTTGAGCAGCTCGTTTCATCCCTTTCCTGGCTTTTCCAATGTCTTGCGTTATAGCCCTTACAGGTTTAATAGATTGCGGTGTAGAGGCACGAAGCGGTGTCGTATACGATCCAGGAGTCTTTTTTAGTCGAACCGTTTTGCGAGCTCGTTGGACGGACCGTTTGGCAGCTTGTCGGAAGGCTCGACGTGAGGCCCTTCGAGCCGCTCGTGACGCAGCTCGCTTGGCTGCTTGAGCTGCAGAACGGCGAGCTGCCGAACGAGCCGCCGTTCTGGCAGCGGTACGTGCAGCTCTACGAGCTGCAGCCCTAAAGAAGGAGGCTCCTATTCCACTCATAGGTCTTTGTAAGGAGGGTCCACAATTCCAAAAGTAGCTGCTTCTGTGGCGGTGTTGGCAATACGCTTCCCTTTCTTTTTGAACCAAGGTCCAGCTTCTTTCGTCCAAAAGTCTTTGGTCCAAAACTTCCACCTTCCCCCTCGCTGCCCCCTTTTATTCATAACCCGCGAGCGCAGACGACGACGCCCTCCGCGGTAGACTGGAAAAGCATTGATTCGCCCTCCTCGTTGACGTTGACGTAATCTCCGTTTCTTGGTGAACCGCGAAGCCATGACCGTCTCAAATGACCGCCCCCATAGAGTCCGCCCTTTTTATTTATTTTTCGACCGACATGTCATTTATTATAAATTAAAGGACGACCATGGGTGTTTTACGGTTTCTTTGTAGGCTTTATCTATCCTTTCACCAAAGCTCAAATTATCCCAATTACCTCCTCGCTGTCCCCTTTTCATGCGGCGACGACGCCCTCCACGGTACACAAGAAAAGCAGTGATTCGCGCTCGTCGTCGGCGTTGCCGTAATCTCGGTTTCTTGGCGAACCGCGATGCCATCGGGTCGAGTGATATGTATCGCCTTGAGTGGCCAGTCTATATAGTTTTTTTATTGAGCAGCAAGGGGCCAGTCCATTTTATTCAATCCTAGTGGTATTTGAGTTGCCAAAATTCTTTGGTAAAAGGTCCCGGTAATTTTAATTTACCGACGCGTTGCCTCCTGTAAAAGTCTCTGTACTCTGCATTGGACCCTAAAAGCAATCGTTTACCCCCACGCAGCCTCCTGGGTCGATACTCGGCTTCGGATCCGTAAAGGTAACGTTTTCTGCTTCCACTTCGTCGGTATCTTCGAGCCATCACGACTTCTTTTTGAGCAAGGGGGAGTCAAATGTTCTCTTTTTGTACTCTTTCTCGAGCGTGCGGATCAGTTGATCGACGTCTTCTCTTTTCACCGTATTCCCCCTCCCTGATTGACTTCTATTCCTCCTGCTGCTCCTACTCCTATTGCTACTATTCCTACTACTACTACTACTACTCCTCTCGTCCAACGGAATGGATATGCTTTGGGATACGCGTTCGGACACAGGACGTTGTCCCTTGCGCACCGTCGTCGTCGTTCGGGTCGTGGTCGTGGTGCGGTGATCTCCTCGTCCGAGGTCTTCTCTTTGGGTAGCCGTGTCGGATTCTTGGTTCACCCCGCGACGTCGACGGACCGTCGTCCGAACCCCTCCCGCGTTTTCCCCGACAGCTTCTCGGATGCGGTCTTCCACTTCTTCGATGCGTCCTTGAAACAGGATCACTTGGTCGGGAGTCAATCCCGTCACTTGTCCTGGATTCCCATAGAGGAGGTCTTCCAATTGTCGGACGTACCGTTCCATGGTAGGCACACTGGCTCCGGCAGGAGGAGGCCGTCGATCCCACCCTGCTGGAGAGGGTGGACGTCGAGCCGGAGAAGGCGAAGGGATCGCGGGAGACGAGGGAGATCCCCCCGCTGGCAAGGCTGCTGCGATCCCCTCCAGCCACGGACTCAAGGCTTCTTGAGAAGAAGAAGGAGAAGAAGGTTGTGGGGGAGAGGGTGTGGGTGGTAGTGGAGAGAGAGGGGATGGAACGGGCGTCGAGGACGACGGAGGGCGAAAATTGTCGCTCGTGGCTCCCTCCAAGAGTTGCATCAAGGCTAGTATCGAGATCGATTCCAGAAGGAGAAGTAGCGGACGTCGGAGAGGTTCGTTGATCTGCCAACGCACGACGACGCACCATCTCCGTGTCGAAATTCACCAAGGCTCGATGAGCGTCCTCGACGGCTTGGACGAACGCAGGCAGCGCTTCCCCATTGTTCAATTCCATGTGCATTTGAAGCACTCGTTCTTCAGCGGTAATGCGGTCCAAGAGTGCTTTTCGCTCGTTATCGATCGGATCCATTCGCGGACGGCGGTAAGTAGATAATTTGAGGGTCGGGGTCGGAAGGTAAAATACGCGTCCTCAACCGATACTCGTCGGGTGTGCGTTGATCGAAATCGAATACTAAGTAACCGTGAGGTTGACTGGTGGCGTCTTTAAATGCTTCTTCCACGTACCGTCCTTGACCGGGAAACGCTTTCCGCATCAACACTCGTATCTGAGTACGGTCTCTGGGGTTGTTGAAGGCGATGACGTAATGAGCGTTGATGGATTGCGTACGGGACGATTTGCCTTGCTTGAATAGATTTTGAGTCAGGTAAATGGTGGTCAAGTTACGGTGATGAGTGCCGCGAGTAAACAACTTTTCCACTTGATTGTTATTGGAACATTCGCTCATGAGATCGTCTAAGACGACCAATCCGCCTTCGGGTTCTCCCTCGAAATAATCGTACAAGTCGGCGGGAATGCCTTCTACGAACGTCACGCGGTCCTTCCACCCGTCAAATGCTTTTTGCCATTCCCCATAACAGTACACCACTTTTCCCAAGGGCGGGGAGAAGAGATCGCGTCGGTCTTGAATCATGGAAAAGACCAAATGAGTCTTTCCCGATTTGGGAGGACCTGCAATAATGATGTTGCAGGGGGTCTTAAGACGCGGATCCAATTCTTTCACGCTCACTGCCGTCGCCATCTCTTATTGGAATTTAAAAAGAAATCAAAACAACACTTCTTTTTATAACTTTTTTTAATACCTTTCGTACCGACGTCTACAGGCTCTATACTTGATACCGTCTATCTTTTCGGCATAGTCGTACCCTCGACGCAACGTTTCCAGGAATCGTGGAATATGCTCCAAGATTCCACCTACGTGGCGGTAACAGCTACGCATGGCGTGCAAGGCCCCTCTAGCGGACGACGTGAGAAGGAGAGCGGGATCTTCCCTCCGGCGGAGGTCGAGAAGACATTGCGCACAGAGGTCTGCTCGAAAACGCAGCATGCGTTGATACGGAAAAGGACTCGTCAACTCCGGGGCAACTCCTTCGTCCTCTCGTACTCCGTCCCTACAAACGCACCACATCTCTTCCTCCTCTCTCTTCTTCTCAGCGCTCCAAAATCGAACGCAAAAATGTGCCTCGTCGCCGTCAGGCGTGCTCTCCCACAAGGCAGCCAAACGCGGAACTTCGTCAAGGTATTCTTCGGTAATCATGCGTACGATGATTTCTTCTTTCATCTTGCTCAGAGGGGTGTCAGGAAAATAGATCGCAGCCATCTCCGCTATGGGGGTCACCCATTGACGCATCATCCATTCCCCGCTGACCATGAAATGGTTGAAATACGTGTGACGGAAATCATACTCTTCATGCTTGAGCAATTTGTAATGGTGGTGAAACTCTTCCCCTTGTCCGTAAAGAAGGCGGGCCAGACAGAGGGAAAGCAAGGGATCATCATCCATGATTCTTCGTCTTCGTCTCCTCATGCCTCCTTTTTCTTTTTCTTTTTCTTTTTCTTTTTTTCTTTATAGAACCCACGCTTCCCTGGTCCTCCTCCGTTTTCCGGTGCTGACTCTCTGCACGACACACCGAAGCCTGGCAATACGTCGAAGTCGGAAATTTCGGGGCGGGACGGTGACTGATCACGTGACACACTTTTCGATCGTTGCTTAGAGTGGGACCTGGAAATTCCGCTGCGATTTTGGCCAGACTCCACCCTCGAGCTCGAAGGGCTAAATAAAAAATGCAATAATGACCGCAGACGGACGTGTCGTCGTTCTGAATCTGCTTGCGGAGCGCTCCTCCTAATCCTCCGTGACGTTCCACGAAACGGGAGAGAGGAGGGGCATAGCGAGTCATAGGTTCAGCATAACTGTCAAAGAATTCACACGTTCCTCGTCCCGACGAATAGAGGGCCATCCAATGCGTTCCTGGCTGGTCGTGAGGATCCGAATTGACTATGAGTCCCCAAGGACGTCGAGCAGGAATGGGCGCGGTAGAGAGACGGTCGATGGGGAACACGCCCACAAAACGGGGAATTAATTTTGGGTCCAGGTCCACCAAATACTTGCAATTGCTTCGAATCCAGACCGTCATTATCCATCTTTTTTCTTTTTTCTGCTCATTTTTTTAATAATTCTTGCGAAGACGCACCACGCGAAGAGGGTCAATCATCAACTCGTTTTCAAACTCGGGGGAAATGATCATCGCCACATTCTCGGTTAAGCCTGCCTTGAACGTGAAGTCCAGATCCACGGTTCCTTCGTTTTTCTTGTAGGTGTATCCTGATACGTCCTTTCCGTCAGGAGACAAGTTAAGATCCAGTAGAGCAAATACGTTTTTATAGTCGGCTCTTGAAATACCGATTCCTTTTCCACGATGCATCCTGGTAGCGGAGAACAACGTTTCGTACCCTTCCACGTAGTCTGGCGATTTGAATTTGTAGCGCGTCAATGGAACTTCGGCTCCGTTGACCAACACTTTCATTCCCTCCAGTCCAAAGAACCGGTAATTGAATGGGTTCTTGGTGTAGTCTCCATTGTAGGCTTCGGCACTGACCATGGCGATCGTCAAACGATCAGGGAGGTGTTGTTGAAAGATGTCGTTAAAATTAAAGCTCGACACTCCCTTGTTCAAAATACGGACGATAGGCTTGGTGGTCCTTATGGGGTAGATGGCTACTTTATTTTTGTCAGTCATTTCAGTGCGAATCGAAGCTTTGACGCTCGGCGTCGACTTGACGTGACGAATTCGCAGCTTGGCACTGATCAGTTCCACGCGTCCCTTTTTCCCGTCCGCGCGCATCATGTAAAACGAAGGATCGTTGAGGGTGATGCGAATGTTGATGGCGACTCCAGGCACCAAGTATCGGGAGGTATGGAAAATGTCAGCCAACGGTTGAATGATGAATACGGCGTCCTTGACTGCTTGACTGGCGCTCGTTCCCACGTCACTGATGAACAATTTGGCGCGTTCAATCAACCCTTTGTTCTTACCGGTGGAAACGGTTTCTACAGCATTCAGGACAGCGTCCTCTCCAGGAGTATCATCGTACCACCCTTCGATCTGGAGGAACGATTCCTTTTGTTCAGGGGAAAAGTTGAGAAGCACCATGTTGTAGGCCTTGTAGGCTTGAAGGTCTGTCGGTTCTCCGGTGGACGTGTCATTGAACTTCACTTCCATGTGCTTCATGAGAGAATGCCCGAAATTGTTGACGACACTCGTATCGTCCAAAGTAGCTCCCGCCATGGAGGTCGCTCCATCTTCCGCTTTGATGTTACACGTGAAGATGATCTCGCACATGTTCAGGTCAATGAACTCCGCCGACTTGGGCACCATGAATTCCAAAGGGGTGAATCCCACCTGGCTGGGAGAATAATCTTGCCATCGTCCCGAGTCCACAGACACTTCTGTGGGCAAGGGGGAAAACAAATTTCCAAACTGAGATTTTTGGACGGGGAAAATCTTCACCGTCCCAGCTGGGGTGAGGTGTTCGGCCGTAATGGAATCCTCAGCTGCACGTTTTCGACTCATGTTCGATTAAAGATGTCTTGAATCTCCTTCTTCTTCTTAATCTTGTTTTTTTTTTCTTGTTCTGCGACCGCTGCTTCTGCACCCTCTTACCTGGAGGAACGCTTCCCGCAAATCGCCTCTTCTGCGGAACGGTCCTCCTTTTATGCGGGACGGAACGGGTCACTCCGCGGCGACGGGTCGCTTGAGCGAGCACTCGTTCTTCAATCTAGTCTTTTCCTTCTTCCAACCGGTCTTGAATCGATTCCTTGAAGTTCTTTCCTTTCTTCACGTCCTCGGCTACTTTAGAACTCTGATCCACGGGTCTCGTAGAAGAAGGTTGGTAAGGAGCAAAACGATCCCCCTTGATGGACCGCCACAATCCACCCACTCCTCCACCACCTTCTTGAGCCAGTAACGCCACAGGCGACCGATCCGACGACTCCATTGAACTTTTTTAAAGATAGAATAACGTTTTCAAGAGGGTCCTTGCTTTTATAGTCGCCGTCGTCGTATGTGGATGGCAGCCATCACGACATCGTCATGGAGAAATGTTAAAGGGTTTCCCTTCCCATCCAACAACGTCAATTGGATGCGGTCAAACGAAGACAAACGGATGGGGACGTACCGTGGGTGCTCAAATTCGTAGGTTTGACGAACTCCGAGACTGGCTATCATAGGAACCACGTCTAGAAGCGGAGCATTCACATCGCCTATCATGGAATATTCGATCGCATCCGAATAAATGTAACCAGCCTCTGTGATAATCCTCCATTATTATTTCGCTCAAAGTACGAACGCCACGCAAAATGTTAGCCTCAGGTCCCTCCTTCTTCTTCACCGTCTTACCCACCATGTCCGTAAGATAATAGTCGTAGTAGAAGGAAGGAATGTCGTCTTTCTCGGGGATTTGCATGAACGAAGCGACATGATTATGCCCCATCATGTTGAACCCTAAGGCAATGAGCATAGGCCTACTCATCAGCACCGCCACGTCTTTGCCGTACATTTCCAAATTCAACATTTGGGTTTTGGAATCTACCACCAATCTAGTACGGCGAAAATTCGTAAGGTCCAGCAAAATCTGGTCTCCATAGAGGGTGAAATCACGGGTCGAGGAATTAGCGCGGGTCTTGACTCCTTGTTCGAACCCCAAAAAAGACAAGATGTTTTTATTCACAAACTTGTCTCGCTGGTCTGCAGTAAGACTGAGTCCGAGTTTTTTCATATCATTGACGGTACTTGTCGTAAAAGGGTCATTGCTAGCGCCCCTTTTTCCTGGCACGTAAAGCTTGACGAGGGTATCCTTCAAGTTGACGTTGACCGAGACGTTGCCATTTTTCACCCCCATCCAAAATTCCAAATCCGAATGTTGGGTCTCGTCATTTAAGAACGCCACGATTTCTTGAACGGTGTGTTGACCTGCAGGGATCTTCACCTGACGCAGATGGTGTTGTTGTCCACCCGTTGCAAATGTGGTAACCACGTACGTAAACCATTGGTTGCCAGAATAGATGTTTCCACGTTCCACGTTCTTTCCACTACCGTGCTCCGGACTCAATGCATTACTCCATTCTTGGTTCATCTCTTTGATGACTTCCATGATGTCAGCATAGTTTTCCATTTTTAACTTCAATGGAGTGAAATTGCTTCTCTTGAACGGTTTGCTAGCATTCCATTCCATCTCGTACGTTCTCTTCTGACTATTGTAAACGGGGTCCGATCGGAAAGGTCCTCCGACGGCTACCCCGTAATTGCGTCTCGGGGAATCTGACCTGAAGGTCGTCGGCGGAGTAGGGAAATTCAAAGACGTCAGCGCCATTTCCCAGCTGTCTGGAACGTCGAACGATAGAGTGGAGGGGAGCTTGGTGATAAAATCCAAAAATGTGTTGAAGGGAAAAAGTTCTTTCGATTTTAGACTGTTGCTGACTAAAATCAAATGGCGTTCCTCAGACATGGTGAGATCTCGAGCGAAATGCAACGTCAACAACGTGTCTCCTTCGTAAAAATCAGGGTATTCTCCACGCTCGTTCAAGATGGTCACATCGATGGTGGATAGGGTGGACAATCTCAAAGGGAGGTAGCGAACGTGTCGCGGTTCCCAGTGGATGACCGTTTTATTGATTCCCTGCAAGACCTTGGACGATAAAGGGACCACATCCAATAACGGCGCATTCACGTCTCCCACCACGCTGCTTTCCACGATGGAGGAATAGATAAATAACGAATCGAACAGTCCTAAGATTTCTTTGGCCGATTCGTATTATTGACGACGCCTCCCGACAATTCCAGTTGGAATTGGTTAGGGTCTGTCGTGGCCGTGATAAACCACCCCAGTTTCGGCTTCTCTCCTTTGACCGTCACCTCTCGCTTGGTCCATCCATGGGCATCCAATTTCCACTTAAAAAGCATTGCCAATTCCTTGCTGATCCAAAATTGCAGCCTTGCAACATCCTGAGGACGGGACGTGTCAAGGTTCCAATGGTACCAAAATTTCACCCTCCTGTTCTCCACCACCAGCCCCCATGCAACTCCCTGTAGGGACGCGCTAAATCTATTTTGCAATTCACGAGCAAAAGTGAACACAAAATCATCCAAGTCATGATAATCTTTCTCGGGGACAGACAGATAATCCCACACCTCTTTACCGTCTTTCATTGTTTTTTTCACCACGATGAGGTAAGCCTCATGCTGGATCGCATGCCCGAAACGGTGAGGGAGGACCGCCATGGACATTCCCACACGCCACTGCGTCAGATCGTCAAAAGACGGTGCTGCGGGTAACGCTACTTCATACCGAGTGGCGGTGTTATTAGGGTTGTTCACCACGAAAAAATAATACTACTAAAACCAAGATAAAGCAAAAAAGCAATGAAGAAAGTAGAAAGTGTAAAAGTAAAACGAATAAAATCAAATTAAATAAATAAATGTATTAAAAAGATAATGGGAATAGAGTAAAAAGAGTCTACAGCACCAGTTATTCCCAGGTGGTCTCCCATCCAAGTACTATTCTGGCCCTTTCGAGTTTGACTTCGGGGATCGGACGAGAACCGGCTTTTTCAAGGTGGTGTGACCGTAGACAGAAATAATTGCACCTTTTAAGCTACTTTATGCTGGATCACGATTTCAGTGTCAACTAACCAATCAAAGAAGGAAGAAAAAATAATACTATAAAAACCAAGAAAAAGCGAAAAAGCAATGAAGAAAGTACAAAGTGTAAAACTAAAACGAATGAAATAAAATTAAATAAATAAATGTATTAAAAAAGAAATGGGAATAAAATTAAAAAAGTCTACAGCACTAGTTATTGCCAGGTGGTCTCCCATCCAAGTACTATGCTGCCCCTACCGAGTTTCACTTCGGTGATCGGAGGAAAATGCGGTTTTTTCTCGGTGGTGTGACCGTAGACAAAAATAATTGCACCTTTTAAGCTACTTTATGCTGGATCACGATTTCAGTGTCAACTAAACAATCAAAGAAGGAAGAAAAAATAATACTACAAAAACCAAGAGAAAGCAAAAAAGCAATGAAGAAAGTAGAAAGTGTAAAAGTAAAACGAACAAAATAAAATTAAATAAATAAATGTATTAAAAAAGAAATGGGAATAAAATTAAAAAAGTCTACAGCACCAGTTATTCCCAGGTGGTCTCCCATCCAAGTACTATGCTGGCCCTACCGAGTTTAACTTCGGTGATAGGACGAGAACCGTTTTTTTCTCGGTGGTGTGACCGTAGACAAAAATAATTGCACCTTTTAAGCTACTTTATGCTGGATCACGATTTCAGTGTCAACTAACCAATCAAAGAAGGAAGAAAAAATAATACTACAAAAACCAAGAGAAAGCAAAAAAGCAATGAAGAAAGTAGAAAGTGTAAAAGTAAAACGAACAAAATAAAATAAAATAAATAAATGTATTAAAAAAGAAATGGGAATAAAATTAAAAAGTCTACAGCACCAGTTATTCCCAGGTGGTCTCCCATCCAAGTACTATGCTGGCCCTACCGAGTTTCACTTCGGTGATCGGACGAGAACCGGTTTTTTCTCGGTGGTGTGACCGTAGACAGAAAAAATTGCACCTTTTAAGCTACTTTATGCTGGATCACGATTTCAGTGTCAACTAACCAATCAAAGAAGGAAGAAAAAATAATACTACAAAAACCAAGAGAAAGCAAAAAAGCAATGAAGCAAGTAGAAAGTGTAAAAGTAAAACGAATGAAATAAAATTAAATAAATAAATGTATTAAAAAGAAATGGGAATAAAATTAAAAAAGTCTACAGCACTAGTTATTCCCAGGTGGTCTCCCATCCAAGTACTATGCTGCCCCTACCGAGTTTCACTTCGGTGATCGGACGAAAATGCGGTTTTTTCTCGGTGGTATGGCCGTAGACAGAAATAATTGCACCCTTTAAGCTACTTTATGCTGGATCACGATAGTAGTATATTTAGCATGGAATTAGCCCCTTTTCTCGGCCCCCCTTTTCTCGGCCCCCACTGACGTCATCAGTGGCTAGGATCCTAAGGCGGAAGTCGATCTGATTGGTCGATACGATCAGCAGGAAATGACGCGAAAGTTTATTTGCATCGTGCCTGAACGTGACGATTCTGATTGGTCGATACGATAATCAGGAAATGACGCGAAAGTTTATTTGCATCGCGCCTGAACGTGACGATTCTGATTGGTCGATACGATAATCAGGAAATGACATGAAAGTTTATTTGCATTGCGCCTGACCCGTTCGCGGTCCTGATTGGTCTCAAACTGATAGGAAATGACGTCAATGTCATAACATTTTTTATAGATTATCGAAAAGGCGGGAGCGAGTGTTAAGAAAATTATCATTTTGATAGCTTCTACGCTAAAAGGCGGGAATAGAACAGTCAAGACATCGTGACTCGGTAAGAGCTATACAAATATTGGGTGTGAGATGTTTATACACTTGTTTTGTGTCAAATGTATAGCCTATGAAAAGGGTGGAGTAGCGATTGCCCAACCCAGCATGTCTAGGCAAGTTTTGTTGTTTGTAGAATTAAAAAAAGTCTATAAAATTAGAGGAGCTTGGTGAAGGCGTCCACTTTTTATCCGAGCAAGGTCTTCAACTTGAAAATTTCGAAATGGATCAGTTTACCAATCTACAGGATTTCGAGCAATACTATTTAAACAACGAGATCCCAAGTGATCAAATTCCAGCGGTCGTGGATCGAATGATGGCTTTAATGTTTCCAGATGAGGTAAGCATTATTTTTTTGAAGTGCTATCTTCTTCGTCGGTTTTTCCATAATATATTTGATTTTACTTTTCAAGTGAATGAAAAATTTAAGTCTAAAGACACATATTCTATTTTTACAGAACCGGCCTACGACTCAGAGTGGAGGTGGACAGCAAACTGACCAATCCAGCTCCTATCGATGTTCAAAATGCCAGAAAACATTCACGAATTTAAAGACTTTCAAGCGCCACCAGCGGGAACACGACAAGGAGAAAAGCCACAAGTGTCCACACTGCCTTAAAGGTTTCAAGAGAAATTCAGACCTATCAAAACATCTGAAAACCGTCCACTCGAAGCACAACACGAAAAAAGAATTCAAATGTGGGAAAAGTGGAATAAAACCTTCTCCGAGAAAAATACGTTCAATGCACACGTAAAAGAACACTCCATTCAAGAAAAGAAGAGAAAGCTACCAAGCGATGATTCCACAGGTATGTTGATAATTTTTTTTTTTTGCTATTTTTTAAAACACGCATAATCATTATGTTGCGTTATGTGGGAAATATAAAAATATGTCAAAGTTGAGCGAATTTTGTAATTATTCACGTTGATAAGCGATTCATTACCAGTGTGTAAACAATAGTGTATCGTGTGTAAACATATGATGGATTAGCTGTCTCAAAAAGGAATCAAGTAAAATTAATTTTTGGTCCCGTGAACTCATGAATAATACACTGAAAATTTTTTTTTCGTTTTGCTAGGTCCCCAACGCAAGAAAACGAGAACGGCAAGCGAACCTAATCGGCCCAGAACGTTTCCTGTGGCTGAAGATCCTGTGAAAATATCCGATCTTTTACCAGACCAACGACCTACCAACACCGAATACCATCGACACTGGAACAGAATAAGAACGCGATTCTCGCGAGATAACAGATTGTCCAACTGGTATAACTATCGCCTTCCTTCACTTAACCCAGACCATCTTATCAGTTATATTCACCAAGTTTTCAGAGATCAGTTCACTGTCTTCAAGCTCAATATATCCTTTGGATATATACTACGAAACACTGTTACTGATGAAGTACAATATTACTATGCATCCAGAAACAATAATAATGTATTTGAAACACCTTTCCAAGTGGTCAACGAAAGCGACCTACAGCCGATTGAAAACGAATTACGAAATCTAGATATCTTAGAATGGGCTCGTCAACAACGACCATCATCCAAGTGGACAGTTGATAGTATCACTAACATCACTTTTTTCATTACAAACATCCCTCGTCATCCCATTGGTCGTGGTAAATGCTTTCCACATTATATCGTCGAAAACCGCGGTATCGTGCCTCTAGACTGTGAGAAAAAGACTGGTCAACCCTATTCAGACAACCTATGCTTCTTCCGCGCACTTTCACTTCACAATGGGTGCCATCCAAGAAATTTGGAAAGAGAAGCAAAATGGTATTATCGAAGGTAAGTAAACTTATGTACTTTAAACAGCTGTATGAAAAGTTTGCTTAGAATATATGGATGTTTACCTATGTTTTGTATTCAATGTCATTTCGTCGTTTGTTGTAGTCAGATTTGGTTCAATATGCTGTATTTATTTGTATGCAATGTTTTTCATCCAGTCTGTGTCATTTTGTATGTAATAAATTGTACGAGTGTAAAAGACTATTAAGATTATTCTTTTTGATTATTTTCAGGTATCAACAAACCTATCCAGACGATGAATTCAAAGGTGTGACACTGGAAAGCCTGCCTGATCTCGAAACCCTTTTTCAAGTTAATATAAATGTTTATTCCCTGGTAAAGTCCACCTCTCATGATGATGACGAAAACGACGAAAATGAACAAAGAGAGGTCACCGCACAACTCATTCAAAGATCGCATCGAAAGCATCCCTCCACGCTCTATCTCAATCTCCACGGGAATCACTTTTCATATATAAAAAATATGAAAGTTTATTCCAAATCGTATTTATGCTCCCGATGTGGCAAGTTTTGGAAAGATGGCTTTATGCTTAACCGACATGAAATCACCTGTGAAGGAAAAGTAAAACACGTCTTTCCCGGCAGCACCTACAAGACAGCCAAGAATGTCTTCGAGCGACTAGAAGATGTTGGAGTTGTTGTACCTGAGAATCTACGTTACTTTCCCTACCGAGCCGCCTTTGACCTGGAGTGTTACTTTCAAGATAACCACGAGCTTAACAATACACATAAATTGACATGGGAGAAAAAACACGAACTGTTAAGTGCTTCTATTTTTTCTAACGTTCCAGGATATGATCATCCATACTGCATTGTTACGGATGGTGACTCTGAAGCCTTAGTTAAACGATTGATGGAGTACCTAAGTGAAATCAGTAACACCAGCTATCATCTATTATTACAAAGTTATGAATCCATATTTGAAGCACTTGATGAAGTAGCTAACGAGTTGACAAATGAAAACTGTTCAGACTCTGACATGAATGATGATGATGATGACAACGGTAACGAGGAATCTAGCCATGGCCAAAAAATAATAGCCAATTTAAAGTCATTATTAGAGGATTACTTGAAAGAACTTCCTGTTCTGGGTTTCAACTCAGGCAGGTACGATATCAACGCTATCAAGAAATACATTTTTCCCTACTTGGTCAAAAACAATCCCCTTAAGTTCACCGTAAAAAAGAACAATAACTTTATGTGTTTAAAAACAGAAGATTTCAAGCTCCTTGACATTACTAATTATTTAGCTCCTGGATTTAGCTACTCTCAGTTTCTTAAAGCCTACGAGTGCAAGCAAAAGAAAGGATTCTTTCCTTATGAATGGATGACTTCACTTGATAAACTTGATCAACCTCATCTTCCATCTCATCAAGATTTCTATTCGTCATTAACCAGCTCTAATATATCTGAACAAGATTATGAATATTGTCAAAGAGTGTGGAAGGAAGAGCGTATGGAAACATTTAAGGACTTTTTAATCTGGTATAATAACTTAGACGTAGAGCCCTTCCTTGAAGCCTTAGACAAGATGTGTGACTTTTGGAAAGATCGTCATATTGACATGTTTAAAGATGGACTCAGTGTACCTGGCTTAACTATGAAATATCTGTTCTCTACGCTTCCCAATCAGACCTACTTTACGTTGTTTAACCAGAAAGACTCTGATCTATTCTATCTCATGAGAGATAACAATGTCGGGGGACCATCTATCATCTTTCATCGCTACCACGAGAAAGGGAAAACGTTTATCCGTGAACAAGAGATGAAAAGCCGAAGTGAAAGTCCCAAAGTTTGTCAAAATGTAGTTGGCTATGACGCCAACGCACTCTACCTATGGGCCATTATGCAACCCATGCCTACAGGCTGCTACTCAAGACGACTAGCCTCTGATGATTTCAAACCTCAATTTTCTTTAAAGTTGGCAGTAGAGTGGTTAGAGTGGGAATCATACACACGAGGAATGCCCATTCGTCATCAATACAACAACACTGAAAAAAGGCTTGGACAACGAGCACTACCCGTTGATGGTTTCCACGGCCCATCTCGAACTGTGTTTCAATTTCAAGGTAAGTTAATTTCGCTCTATTTTTTTTTTCTTTTTAATTTCTGTATTGATTTCATGCACTTTTTTCACAGGATGTTATTACCACGGTCACAATTGTTACCTTACCAGAGGCAAAACTGAAAACGAACGATGTGGAAAGTCCATGGCTGAACTTTATGAAACAACAAGAAAGAACAAACAATACCTAGAGGATCTGGGGTACACTGTAGTCGAGAAATGGGAGTGTGACTGGTATCGAGAAAAGAAGAACAACCCAGCAATTCAACAGTTTATTCAAGACAATCTTCGCCGTCCACTAGACAAAAAGTACAGCATGACTGAGGATGAGGTACTCAAACATGTGCGTGACGGAAAGTTGTTTGGTTGCTTGGAGTGCGATATTCACGTTCCAGACCATCTTAGTGAAAAGTTTTCTGAAATGTGCCCCATATTTAAAAACGCTGAAATCAATCGTGATGATATCGGTGATTTCATGAAACAGTTCGCTGAAGAGAGAAATATTATGAACCAACCAAGGAAAAGTTTGATCGGTAGTAATCGTGGTACCAAGATACTCCTTGCCACTCCTCTTCTTAAATGGTACCTTGAACATGGACTGGTGGTCACCAAAGTATATCAAGTTATCGAATACACCCCTGAAGCCTGCTTCGAGTCATTTGGTGATGCTGTTTCGAACGCTAGAAGGGCAGGTGACGTTGATCCAAGTAAAGCCATCATAGCAGAAACTATGAAATTGGTGAGTAACACTAAGCATAATTTATAAAAAGATAAAAATATATATAGAAAGAGAGAACAATGAAAGGGAAGCGAAAGAGAAAGTAATTCGGTATCACTGAAACTCAATTGTTCTTGTCCATCTCAACAGGTTGGTAATTCCAGTTATGGGAAGACAATAACCAACAAATAGAAGCACAGGGATATACAGTTTTGTAGTGAAGACGAAGCTCCACCTTTGGTGAACACAATGTATTTTAGAGGAATAGAGCAAATAGATGAACAAACATATGAAATACAGTCTTGTAAAAAGAAAATTAAGTTTGATTTGCCAATACAAATTGGTTTCTTTGTATATCAATATGCCAAACTCAGGATGCTACAATTTTATTATGATTGTTTGGATAAATATATTGATAGATGTAATTTTCAATACGTAGAAATGGATACCGATTCAGCTTATATAGCTTTAGCAGGAGAAAGCATAGACCAACTTGTAAAGCCTGAGTTAAAAGTGGAGTATTTGGATGATAAATCAAACTGGTTTCCACGAACAGATACCCAGGAACATAGAGCTTACGATAAACGAACTCCAGGTCTCTTCAAAGTGGAATGGGAGGGGGACGGGATTATTGGGTTGTGTTCAAAAACCTATTATTGCTTTGGTCATATAGACAAGTTTTCATGTAAAGGTGTCGGTAAAAATAATAATTGCATCGATAAAGAGAAATATTTGAATGTTTTGCTCAACAAAGACATTGATTCAGGTATCAATAGAGGCTTTAGAGTTGTGAGCAATAGTGTCTACACGTATTCACAAGTAAGAAATGGTTTCTCGTTTTCTATCCTAAGCGTAAGGTTTTGAGTGATGGTATATCAACCATCCCTTTAGATATTTAATCAACACTTTATTGGATAAGATATTTAATATTCCTTGATTTTTTATATTAGGTGCTTATCAATAACATATAGACCAAACATGTAGCTGTAAGTGTAACACCTATAGTTACTCATTCAATAAAATATTTTATGAGTGAACACGCGTCTCTATTAAATGTCCCGATTATCCCCTTTCTCCCTTTTGTCCCTCGAAATTTATTTAAAAGTTCAAATTTTCAGATATGAAACTCATTTTGTTCAAGTCTTTTAAGTACGAACATGAGTCAGCGCGTGTGTAAAAATTGTCCATTACGCAATTGTGGGTCAAAATATTTAGTGAAACTTTCCAATCATCTAGCCCAAGTTCACGAGCTGTCAACGGAACAGAGAAAACCGTATTTACAAGAAGCTAAACTTCAAAAACATAAGATTATTCAAGAATATAATAAGAGGAAATGCGACTGGCTCATTCCATCGGAAAAAAAGTTATATAAAGCAGTCGATAAATAAGTTGGTTCATTTGTTGTTGAGATGGACACAAGATTAAAGCATCCTTTTGGAGCCATTATCGCCGGGCCGACATGCTGTGGGAAAACTCAGTTCGTTAAACGACTCTTAGAAAATGCTGATGTTATGTTCGATGGGGTTCCTCAGAATATTATATGGTATTATGGCATGCACCAACCTGCATATGACGAGATGATGGTTACCGTACCAAATATTTCATTTGTGGAAGGACTACCTCAGGATTTGGAAGAGAACATTAACCCATCTATTCGAAATCTCGTAATTATTGACGATTTGATGAATGAAGTGAGCAATGACAAACGCCTAACGAATATTTTTACCAAAGGATGCCATCACAAAAACCTCTCGTGTATTTTTATTTTGCAAAATATTTTTCATCAAGGTAAAGAGTTAAGGAATGTTAGCCTCAACGCTCATTACATGGTCCTCTTCGAGTCCCCAAGAGACAGCAGTCAAATCAACCACTTGGCTAAACAAATGTTTCCTGGTTATGTGAAGTACATGCAAGAAGCCTTTAACGACGCCACAGCCAAGCCCCACGGATACCTGCTTTGTGACCTCAAACCAGAGACTGTGGAAGACTTTCGTCTACGTACGAATATCTTTCCCGAGGAAACACAATATGCGTACGTGAAAAAACTATAAAGCTTCTCGCTTCCTACTCGATAATTTAGTTGATCATGAGTCGACGAGTGAGAAACAACTTCCATCATCTAAAGGTGTTGTCTACAAGTAAACCCCATCAAGCTAAAGCCTTGCTCAAAGTTGCTGACGACGATCTCATCAAGAGCGTTTGTGAATGTGTGTATAATATCCTCAAGTCCACTGTACCCGTTACACCACATCAGAAGGAGCAACTTCATAGATATAAAAGGCCTTTGTTGTCGTTGGTGGATAAACAAGTCCCTTTGTCACAAAAGCGAAAGGTGTTGTTTCAGAAAGGAGGAAATTTTCTATCTCTTCTCTTACCTCCCGTGCTAAGTGTACTAGAACATTTTTTTAAATGAATTACTCCAAGAAGATGGTTCTGGTCCCTGAACAAACTTTGGAAAGGCTCAAACAGCGAGAAAAGATCCAAACCGCACCATTGACGTCAAGACTGAGTAGACTTGATCATGATATGGAGGATGTATTGAAAAGCACAGAGTTATCGGACGAGGAAAAAGTCAAACACTACAGTCAAACACTTCAAAACTACCTCACTTATTACAACCAGAGAAGAGATGAACCCATGAAAATAAAATTTGAAGCTAGTCCAGAGCATCAGAAGGAACTACAAGAGGGTGAGGAGGAACTACCACCACCACCAGCAGCAGCAACGAGATCGGAAGTACAGGATAAAATTGAGCGGGACATTATCAGTGCCTTACCCAAGTCTCTTAAAAACCGCGGCAAGCTGCTCATTGAAAAAATAAGAGAAAACCCAGAAATCATGAAATGGGATAGTCGTGGACAGCTAGTGTTTGAAGACCGACCTCTTCCAGGCTCCCATGTAGTTGATTTAATAGGAGATTTTATGAGAGAGCGCAAAGGGGTAGATCCAATAGGATGGCAAGTCTTTGCAAGGGGTCTCGCTAAGATGAACGCTCCTGAAGATTTGGTCAGAAATGAACGAAGAAGGGGAGCACTGAGAGAATTCAAATCTCGAATGGGTGATCAAGAAGATTCAAATGCAGGGTTGCCTACCCCTCCGCCTACGAATCCTCCAAGACACCCAAGTCCAAAGCGTAGTCTTTACCGTGAGCTGCCCTACCTACCCCCTTCAGATATTAGAAGTGTAAGACCTAGACAGCCCCCGAGACGTTGCCTAACGTTTCGATCTTGATTCGTTGTATGCAAGTGTTGTTTGAAAATGAATAAATAAACGAATATACTTCATTCACATGCTGTTTATTACTTTTTTCCTTGACGTTTGATGGGATACATGTTTCTTAAGATGATTATAAGTTCGACTAAAATGTCTAACAATAAATCGATGCACAAAATTGTCGTTTAACCTCATATTGTTGCTAAAACGACTTACAATAGCTTTCACGCTGACATTTCTGCAGCGATTGAGTAAAAAATTCAAACAATAGTGTCCACACACGTTAGAATCTAGGCTTTGCAAGTGTTTCTGATTGTATCTCCAGCCTATACTATTATTCCTCAAGAAATCTTGAAATGTCGGAACGTATTCTTGAGGTCCGAGTCCATAAGAATAAAAAAATTCGCCTTTTCGATCTTTGGTAAAGTAAAACGCGCACCAGTGTGACCCAGGCTGGCCTTTTGGGTCGACGTTAGCCACAAAGGCTGCTGGATAGCGCTCTATCTGACACGGCAATAAGTCTGATGGAAAGACACCTTGAAACTGTCGTCTCGTAAACGGGTCCTTTTGTAAAACAGCAGCAATTTGTCTGGTATTCATTTATCGGCTCCAGTTGTAAGTGACGATTCTGTTCGAGTCTATTTCAATCATAGAATCAAACTCGGCATAGATGATGCAGTTGATGGTACTTGGAAGACCCTCAGCAAACTGAAAACCAATGCGAAGATTTCCCTGCTTTATAGAAGAGATGTGAGGACCCGCTGAAAGATCTGGACTCAAGTCAAAGGCATAGAGTGTGTAACCCTTTGAATAATCTTGCCTGGTGATTTCATTTCCTTGGTTGTGGTACAACGTACCTGTTCCAGAAAACAGACTCATGCATCCCATGAGATACTGTTCTTTTTCAAAGTTCAGTTGTAATGCCTTGATCGGTTGAGCCTCACCATTGACATAAATCCCAACTTGAGTAGCTTTAAAATGTTGAAAATTGAACGGATTCTTGTTGTAAGCTCCATTGAAGGCGGCGTTTTCTACCAAACCCAAAACAATTCGTTTGGGGATCTGTCCTAGGAATACGTCATCTGGGGTGAAAGACATGTTGCCGCTGGGGATGGATAGTACTTTACATTCCACTCTTCGTATGGGATAGAGGGCTGGTGAATGTTGTAGGGCGGCTGCGTGACCAAGGAACGTGTCTGACGTCACTTTCACTTTTCGGACAAACAGACTGGCATGGGAAATGCTCACTTTGTAATCGGCTCCACCAACAGCAGACAAGAGACAAAAGGCATTCTTGCTTCGATTTAATCGTATTCGCATGGTGACCCCATTAAGCAGTAAACGGTCTTGATAAAACAAATCAGAATGTAGAGGTCCTAGCAATTCTACAGCAGAACTGTCTTTGATAAACTTGTACCGGGTATTCAGCCCGGTATTGTAGCCAGTAGCGACAGGATCCGCCAGATCCATCTTTCCAGCAGTGTCTTTGTAAAACAATTCTGCAGAGAGTTGGGATTTCTTAGCATCGGAACCATAAGTCAATAACGTGCTGATCATAGCTCGATAGGGATTGGTATTTGTAGAATCCGAAATAACTTTTTCGTTCAGGCTGACATCGACTTGACTGAAGAGTGATTGGAGAAAAAGGTTGACCGGTCCAACTTTATCGGTGGTAGTATCCAAATCTCCACCATTAGCCTTGGTGACCTTAGCTTTAACGTAGATCCATGCTTGTCTCAAATCTGTGTATTCCTCTCCACTTCCTGATATACTGAATTCTATAGGACCCGAGTCGGTGATGTTAGACACAGGAAAGTATTCAACCCATTGTCCCTTTTCAATGTTGGTCTGAACATAGGGTACAACAAAGAGGTCAAGTTCGGACTTGCTACATTCGTGAAATTTTGACTGTGCCATTAGAAAAAGTTGAAGCCTTGCTTCTTAGCTGATGATGTTCTCTGTTTCTTAGCTGGACGTGAAATGGCAGGCTTCCTTTGATTTTTCCTTTTTGTAGTCTTTCTTCCTCCACCGGTTTGACCCGATTTCTGGCCTATCACGTCTTTCATCACTGCTCGGCCAACTTCACCCGCTCTTGTCTTTAAGGAATCGCGCACATTTTGACCACTCATAACATCTTGAGCTACTCCCAAACCCCCTTTCAGGGCCTGACGGCCAAGAGATTTAGCACCAGTGGTCACGCGAGGCATGGCCCAGCGAAAAAGACCTTTAAGCATCGACCCCAATCCATACCCTTGTTGTAGGGGTGCTCCATGGAAAGCAGCCAGACTTCCTCCTCGTTGTTGAGCCTGGTTAACATAGTAGTTTCTGTAATAGTCAGCGTTCGAATGTGGCATGGTTAGTTGAAATAAGGAGACGATCTTTTGAAATGCAACGTAACCAACACTTTTCCGGTTTCAAATGGGACTTTATCGCCTGTATCTTGCCTTATATTCACTTCGATGGTCTCGAACTGTTTCCTGCTGACTGGTAGATACTGTGGGGTTAGAAAGGACCTACTAACCCGTTCGCCATCTTTTCCTTCGACAGGGACTATTCGTATCAGAGGAACTTGAGAGTCTCCAACTACCTGAGGTTGCACCACATCACAATAGACGTACAGGTTGTGGAATCCAAGATCCAAGTCTGCTTCTCGTTCAGCCGTGGTGGATTGTGAAATCACATGATCTTTTGAAAATCCCAACACCTTTCCAAAATCCGAGAAGAATACAGAATAGTCATCCCTCACATGGACTGCGACCTTGCGATTGAGCGTTTCATAAGAGAACCATACCTGATCTTTGTACTTAGTCGCCTTGACCAAATCATTCATCTTGTCGATGATGCTCTTTAAAGAAGAGTAATGACCTTGGGGCACAATAAACACTTCCACATCCAGTGACTTTCCCTTTCGGATATAAAATCGATTCCAAAACTCTCCGCGAACGTTATTCCAACTATGGGGATACTGAATCTCTGTCAAGCCCACTTCCCAATCACCCGTCAGCTGTATGGGTTGAGGAAGGTGGACTCGAAATTCCGAGAGAGTATTGGATGGAAATACATCCATACTGCTGTTTGAGGGTAACCACACATAAAACTGTGTGTTCTCCATGTCGGTAATAATCTTAGTGAGTGCTTTAGCATTTGGATCAGGTATTTATACTGAGACACACAACAGCGCATTTTGGACAATTAAAACTTTATTAGATATTCAGAAAGTTATAGATCTTTTACATCACTAGATGGGACCCAAGAATTAAACTTATCTGGATACCCTTTCCACTTAACAAAATACTCTAAGCGATTTTTCACTTTTCGTTTTTTCACGATACGTTCTATTTGGTAAACATCATCGTCCTTTTTAATGCCTTGAAGTTCTTCTTCATAAAACACACCCCCTAAGACTTCTCCTTGTAGGTCTTTTAGACGATAAACTGGCGGTCGCCTTGGGGGCCTTTCCGATATGATAAATATCTCAGTGGTCCAGTTTGGTAAATAACCTTTGTCAAAGATCTTCTTGGCTTTACTGATTCTGACTTGATCGCCAACTCCACATTTGTAGCGAATAGGTTTTGTAACGGTTTTTCCATACAAGGTGTGCCAAACCACCGATTCATTCTTCTTGTTGACCTCCACGGGTTTCATTCGAATACTGCGGTGAAAGCTATTGTTGTAAGATTCGAGAAGGTCTGGAAGTACGTCAATGTATCTCCAAGTGTTTTTGAAAGTAAAGTACTTCCACATTTTTGTCTTTAATGTACGGTTCCAGCGCTCTATCACCGAAGCTTTCTTATCACTATGTGTGACAAAAAAGTGGACATCATTTTCCTTGAAATAGTTTTGTACAAGACGATTAAGAAACTCTGTTCCCTTGTCGGTCTGAAACTTCTTAGGAATCCTCCCAGACTTGAAGATCTTAACTAGACCATCCAATATATCTTTCCCCGACTTGGTCTTTAGAGGAATAGCCCAGGCGTACTTGCTAAGGATATCGATACATGTCAGCAGGTACTTGTATCCATCGTTGTATTTACTTAGAGAACTCAAGTCCACTAAATCAGCTTGGAATTGGGAGTCTATTCCAGATACGATCACCCTATTGGTAGGAAATCTTCGACGAGCAGGTTTATGCAAAGTGTACACTTCTTGTCTCTTTAACCAGTCTCTGACTTGCTTACGATCGATCTTTTTGTGTCCCTTTTCTCTTGCGGCACGGAAAACAGCATCCACCCCCGAAAAACTTCCCGCGCTTCGAAGATCGTAGTAGATCTGGTTGAGGACTTTGTCCATCGCAAAACTCTGAGTTTTTGACTACAATCGTTCCTCCACAGCACGCTAAGATGCAGCGTAAGCGATTAAATAGCCGTTCAATACCGATTTGATAGGATGGTGGAAAACAACCCATGTCTTTACCCCTTGGAGTCAGATACAACAATGATTCTCGATATGAAAGCTGTAACATTTATTTAATTCTCCATAGCATTTACAAACTCACTGAATAGTTCTGAAGATAGTTCACGAGTATTCTCTTTTACATCACACATGTCATTTACAAAATTCACTATCGGTCTGTCATATCTATCGGAAAATGACATATCACTTGCTATCATCATTGCTATGCTAGAGTTCATGCTTGGTAGGTTGGAAACAAAGGCTTCCCATTCTGAGGACATAGACACATCTACCAGCTTGACAAGATCTGCACACACATCTTGCATCATGTTTAAATCGATCACATGTTTAACATCGTCAAAGTAAAAAGTCCACAAATCATGATCACTGGTCATCAAACACATATGATCGCGCTGACTTGGCCAATCGTTTTCGCATCCTTCACACTCTTTTGTCAACTTCTTCATCATTTCTCTCCGGCAGAGTTCGACATAAAAGAACTCAAGGACGTGTCGAATCTTGGCTCTGGCAACCATCTCCACTTCATCACTGACAATCATAGCCACTGCATTGTCGACACAAGAGATACTTTGAGCTATTGTACTGGACATCTTGATGTCGATATTCACCATCAACTTGTTCGTGGATATTCCAAAGTGGACAGCGATAAGAATCCCGCACCCAACAAAAGATCAGAGGAATAATCGTAAGCAGCATGAGCAGCCACCACATGAGAAATGATTGTCGTATTCGAGTGCTGGGGTTCTTATATATTTCTAAACAATTGCTGATGTCATCGAAGAAAGTCACTTAATATATGCCTATGATCTTGACGGTGCCTTTGACTTTCTTCTGTAGGTCAGGACGTGAGGAGATTGGGTCGCTCCGCAACCATGATTCGAGTCCAATTTTTGTGGTACAGGATAATCTAAATGGTGACATGTTCGCCATAATCTTATCATTTACTACTTTGAGAATCACATTCTTTAGTGCCAGGTCAAAATTGACTTCTATCTTTTCTTCTTCCGTTAGCATCAGACACTCGCTGTTACTAGTTTTATCTTTACAGCCACAACACTGATTTTCATCAATTTGGTGGAGCTGTTTACACACTTCAGATGCGTATGTCAAAATAAGTTGCTTTTCGGCAAATGTGAAGAGGTCCATGATCTCGAGCAAATGAACAAGAGCCTGAATGGACCACGCTCTTTATATCTAATACCGCTCATAATTTAGCGCGCACAGTGTTTTGAGGAGTGTGGAACTCTTTTCAATAGATGATTAACGAAGAAATACTTTCGTTTGAGATTTCAAAGAATTTTATTACAATATATGACTATTAGAGTACATGGCATGATAGTTAATAGTTCAAATGTTCAAAGTTCTTAAATTCTCTGAATGTCATTCAGTGGATTGGGCATTTTTATCCGTACACTTTTTGTGGAGGAAAAATGCCTTGCGGATGTCTTTTTCGGGACTAGTGAAAATTTCTCCAGTCTTGAGAATCCTGTATTGGTAGCTGGGGCTTGAAAACATGGAAAAATTGCATACCCTGAGAAACAGTTTTCTTACAGTACACCCACCATCAATCTCGGGGATGTAGCAGCATCTTGATTTGGAGTACTGGAAGAATACATCCCACGATATGGTAATGGGATGGTTGTCAAACAAAGGATTGATGGTCTGGGATGCCAAGTCACTAGCCAGCTCTTGGAGGTAGATTTTCTTGTCAGATACTGAGAAGGAATGGCTCTTAACGTGGTTTATTTCCTGCATAAGTTTTATCATCTTTCCACTGCCGTTATTATCGTAAAGTTCGTGGAGGTAGTTTCTCAGGACTGGTTTTAAGTACTCGGGTTTTTCTAAATCATGTTCATACTTCATGAAAGAGTCAAAAGCTTCTAACAATTTTGGCAATGGAAGTTCTCTCTGCATACGAAACCAGACTTTCTGAAAGGTCTTTTGCCAAAAGGACTCGTCTGCTTCCCAATGGATTAGTTCATCAAGAGTGACCTTTCTTCCCTTGGTTCTTTCAATCTCGTCTATCCTTTCTTTGTTGGCAATGTCCTCACAGCATTGATAGAATAAAAATCTAAAAAATGTCTGAAGCTCCGTGATCATCCCTGTTTCATCCTGGTGGTATTTCTCTAGTTTTATAGTTTCCATCTGCTTCACGAGATTCGCAATTGCTTTCCTATCTGTTTTATGCTTGAAAGCTACTAGTTGAAGAACACGACCACTTCTTAGCTTCATGGTTTAGAGCTCTTGATCGGTCTAACTTGTGATATCGAAGGGATAAGGAGTAGAGTAGGAATGATGAAGATCGCTTGTTACAACATAAACACTTACGGTTCTGACGCAAATCGAAAAAATCGTGACATCATTTCCTATCAGTTCGAGACCAATCAAAACCGCGAACGGGTCAGGCGCAGTGCAAATAAACTTTCACGTCATTTCCTGATTATCGTATCGACCAATCAGAATCGTCACGTTCAGGCGCGATGCAAATAAACTTTCGCGTCATTTCCTGCTGATCGTATCGACCAATCAGATCGACTTCCGCCTTAGGATCCTAGCCACTGATGACGTCAGTGGGGGCCGAGAAAAGGGGGGCCGAGAAAAGGGGCTAATTCCATGCTTAATATACTACTTAGCAAAGTTATATTATTGAGTTGGTGAAAAAGACATTTAACAAAAGAATGCAATGTATTATGAAGTTGTTTCCATTTTAACCTTTATAACCTGGGCGACCAATCTTAACAAACTCCTTCATTGAAACTCTTGGTTTTTCCTGATAAGAAAATACATATATTAATAATGAATAATGAATTATTATTTAATCATATTGATATTTTACACAGTACTTCCACTGGTCAGGATTCTAATTGGAATTTAAAAGCTGATTTTTTAAGAGGGAGGAAAACTAGAGAAAAACCTTTCAAGCACAGGATTGAAACAATAAACAACTCCATTTACATGGGGAGATTATTTTCAGATAGTAGGAAAACACTCTCTCTCATCATTGCTAAAGTTGAGGGTTCAATCAATAGTCTGCATTTAGAAAAGATCACACAATATTATCTCATTAAAGAAGATTACTTACAAGAGCTGGTTGTGCTGGAGCATCTTTAGCTTCCTTTGCAGCACGGCGAGCCCTAACAAAATAAAAATCAGAAATTAACTAATTCTGATGGAACTAAATAATAAATGTGCTGAAGGATTAATTAGTTTTCATAACCACCATGTTGGTTAAATTTGACAAAGACTTTTTAAATGCCGATCCTTTGTCTGCTACCACTATTGTTGAATGAAATTTGATTCCAAGGTGATGATCACTAACAAAAGTATGGTGGGCAGGCAGGGGACTGAGGCAATTAAGGGCAAAATGTTTCTTTTCCATTTATGCATGGAATGGAACTTCCATGCCCACCTGCAATACTTTTAACAACTATCGTCAAAGGGCTTAAAACAATGCCAGGCAAGACATTGGAAAATGTCCACCCAAAATTGGAACTTGTCCGGCCAATTTTTTTTTTTCTTGGTGGCCATTTTGACCAGTAACGTTAAGCCAGAAGTATGACCAAGCTAAAACTAATTTGGCCGGTCATCATTACCGGCGACTTACTGGTAGTTATTCTAAGCCCTGCATTACATCTTGGAATCAAACTAAGCTATTTGCCATCAAACTCTTTTGATATATCATTGAACCAAAATATGGCTGGCATAACTCATTATTATTTCATTCTATTTTCATTGATTTCATCAATATCTATGTAATAAACAGAACATTGCATGGCTGCTTGGAGATACAAATTTTATCTTCTCGTGTTCAATTTAGATATCTCACTCCTGAGATATCAATTGAACACTCGATAAAAAAAATTCGTATCTCCGCGCTCCCATGTGATATCCTCTATGTACTGACTTGCAGTATACATAAACCTCCTCATTTCTGACTTAATGTTTTCCCATTTTAGACCACAAATCATTCCCTAGAGTATCATTTCTTTGTTTAAGGTTTGCGTTCAGTTGCACATAACAAGACACATGAACAAGGAAACAACTCAAACAAAGAATATTATTCTCAAGGGAATGACACGGGGTCTGAAATGGGACATTACGCTCGAGTGCTCCAGAGCGGAGGAGGTCTAGTGAAGCCTGTTTTGTCTCCTGTGATCTTCAATAATCAGCTACTACTAGGTAGCATATTGAAGACAATGATGGGGAATAACATTGGAATACACTGCACATTCACGTCTGAGCATCCCACCGAAGACAGAAAATGATGATGTCAAGTGAAACTCAGCAAATTTGCTTGACTGATCATGAAACAATGGTTTCAAGTCGAGGTTGGACTTGATAAATAAAAGAAAACCAATTCTTCGTTTGCACGTGATGTCATAGAGCAATAAAATAACAACTTAAAATTAATTATCAATGCTATAAACTCGATTCTTCAATATGTTTTAGAGAACTATGATGTGACTAAGTGTAGAAAATTTCAGATCGTTTCATCGTTTTGTTTCCGAGTTGTGCAATTTTGATTTTCTTCATGTAATTCTGACCTTACACTTCTTACGGGTCTGAAAAGTCAAAAAATGGAAAAAAAATCGCTAAATGAAATATTTTTATTGCTTTGAATGTCTTAAGTTTGATTTATGTATGTCTAAAGTGAGTTTGATATTGTTGCCTGCATGAAATATGTTTTTAAATTTGGCCTCCATTGCTGGTGGACCAATTTAGTCCACCAGCGAGTTTTCGTCATATATTTACACTATCAAATCGGAAACTTCATTCAACCATAGCTCGTTTCAGAAATGCTCTAATACTCCAATTTTTAGCTCCAACTTTCATTATTGGTGGCTCTGCATGGTCATTAGGATTGTTTTTTGATTGGAACCGAAAAATATTCTGGCACCAGCAATAACCACTTGGTTGCAAACGAAGAATTGTTTTGTGAGTCTCTAAGTAGTCTTTAGGTAGTCTACACTACTACACCAATGCTCACTTTCATAACCAGATAGACATATCGTTAAGTGTTATTCAAAATCATTGTTCCCTATTACCTCGTTGCTGTGTAGAGTAAGACACAGCTTGCATTCATAGGAACCAAGATGATTTTTCATGAAATAAGGATCCTACAATCAAAATCCAATGAATAATGAGTAAATTTTAAAAACAATACTCAAAAAAGCTCACACAATAGTCAGTAAACAAAATTCTAAAAAGGTCAGAAAAAAGAAATACGATCTTCTTTGCCTACATATCTATCCAAACTTGATTTCTATAACAAAAAAATACTGACAGACAAGCGAAATAACATATCAGATCAATCATACCAACCTTATTCAAACAGTAGGAGAAATGATTTAACTTAATACACCGTATGGTTTGTGATGTTTAGAAACTGACGTTTCGGACGTTAGTCCTTCGTCGTTGTAAATGATTTACTCCGACGAAGGACCAACGTCCGAAAAGTCAGTTTCTAAACATCACAAACCATACGGTGTATAAAGTTAAATCATTTCTACTACTGTTCGATTCCAAACACCGACGCGATTAATTAACTAGTTTATCTAGTTTCTACCAACCTTATTCAAGTCAATCGTTTCCAACGCGAGCTGTCGTAGCCGTTCTCTTCGATCTCTATTAGATTCTGAAGTCGAAGCGACTCCTCCTGAACCAGTCTTACCCCCAGCACGGTTCTGGAAGTCCATCTTGAATGAAAATTGTTTTTATGACATCTGTTGTTCTTTGATTCTTCAACTTATTAGAGATCAACGGCTTACCATAAACCACGAAACGAAACGAAACGAAACGACACAATAAAATGCGAAACGAGGATTTCGCATTTTACAGATCTTTAAAATGCGAAACCATTATTTCGCATTTTACACATCTGTAAAATGCGAAACGACACACTGTAACCTGAGTCTTTGCGATCCCATATTTAACTGTAAGCTTACTCACGAAATTGGATTAAAACTGTGTACCTCCATGTCTTAGAAAATTAGAGACTCCTTTAAATCTCAGTGGGGAGAAAAAGCCACAAATTTATAAACTATATTGAAATAATTCAACTCCTGTTGTTGTGGCGCCATTTTGAATGCACAGGGACCCCAATCGAATCATAAACCATAATATATGACAATAGACATCAGAGAAAAAATTTTAGACGTTTTTACTTTTGAACTTCTTTCATTGAGGGTAGAGAAGTATGGCGTCTAAAATTCTTTGAAGCGTTTTCCTTATGTTTTGCCGTCGAGATATAACAGTCTGGTGCTGAAACAGCTGTACTAGAAAAATGTCATTAGCATGAATATCACTTTGAGTATTAATTTTGAATTAGCCACATGTTTATGTTAGTTATGCATAGTTTGTGCTGCATGCTTTTATCAGAAAAAAAAAACAACCTAGAAATAAATTGAATCCAGTTTTCTCGCTTTTCTCTTTGTGGGCTTCCTTTGTGCTGTCATATGCTGTTATGATTCGATTGGGGTCCCTGTGCATTCAAAATGGCGCCAAAACCGTCAACAGGAGTTGAAGTATTTCAATATAGTTTGTAAATGTGTGGCTTTTGGTACATGAAAAGTTCTTCCCACTGAGATTTAAAGTAAGCTCTAATTTTCATCCAATTTCGTGAGTAAGCTTACAGTTAAACATGGGATCGCAAAGACTCAGGTTACAGTGTGTCGTTTCGCATTTTACAGATGTGTAAAATGCGAAATAACGGTTTCGCATTTTAAAGATCTGTAAAATGCGAAATCCTCGTTTCGAATTTTATTCTGTCGTTTCGTTTCGTTTCGTTTCGTTTCGTTTCGTGGTTTATGGTAAGAAATTTTACTCCAGATGCAACTTTCTTAGATCTATGAATCACTAGAATCATGAGTGTTATTCGGATTGTTTATAGTTTCTCCCCTTGGCAAAGAATAAACTACAAGATGCCGTATTCGAGAATAAGTTTACTCTTAGTAGATCTATGAATCACTAGAATCATGAGTGTTTGGATTGTTTATGCTTCTTGGCATCGAATTAACTATAAGATACCGTATTCGAGTATGAGTCTAATCTTATTGAATACTAGATATTCATGTTCATATTCTGGCTGCGTTACCAGCGTGGTTGGTCCTTTTAGTGTAGTGGTTAACACATCGGACTAGAATACCGAAAACGTGGGTTCGAATCCTGCCAAGGGCATTGGATATTTTTCTCTTATTCTCTCTACTTCATTGTATACACACCGAACGCATAATTTATTACTAGGATACTAAATAGTATGGATCACTAGAATCATGAGTGTTATTCAGATTGTTTATAGTTTCTTGGCAACGATTGAACTATGAGATGCCGTATTCAGGGATGAGTTTACTTTTACTAGTTCTATGAATCACTAGAATCGTGAGTGTTGTTTGGATTTTTTATAGTTTCTTGACAACGAATAAACTATACCATGCCGTATTCGAAAATGAGTTTAGTAGATCTATGAATCACTAGAATCATGAGTGTTATTCGGATTGTTTATAGTTTCTCCCCTTGACAAAGAATAAACTACAAGATGCCGTATTCGAGAATAAATTAAGTTTACTCTTAGTAGATATATGAATGACTAGAATCATGAGTGTTGTTTGGATTGTTTATAGCTTCTTGGCATCGAATTAACTATAAGATGCCGTATTCGAGTATGAGTCTAATCTTATAGGATACTATTTAGATGATGGCTAGTGAACACTAGCGTGGACTGCGTCGGTGTTTCTAATGAACCAAGTTATCGTAGAATTGTAAGTTTAACACCGTAGTGAAAATAGAAACTGACGTTTCGGACGTTAGTCCTTCGCCGGAGTCAATAGAAAGAAAGAGTGAGAGAGTTTAACGGTGTTTAACTTACAATTCTACGATAACTTGTTTTATAGAATACTACATACAGTACATAGTATGAATCACTAGAATCATGAGTGTTATTCGGATTGTTTATAGTTTCGTCGGAGTCAATGAGAGAAAGTCAATAGAGTCAATAGAAAGAAAGAGTGAGAGAGTTTAACGGTGTTAAACTTACAATTCTACGATAACTTGTTTTATAGAATACTACATACAGTACATAGTATGAATCACTAGAATCATGAGTGTTATTCGGATTGTTTATAGTTTCGTCGGAGTCAATGAGAAAAAGAGAATAATGAAGAGGTTTATATAGTGGTGCAGAAAGAAAACAAACCAATAAGAACGCAACAAGTCGTTAAACAAAAGAAAACAAAAGCATCGAGAATAACAATGGTAGGTGAGTCATGTCATATATCTTTTGTTGGTGGTTAATAAAGGTTTTATGTTATTAACCAATCAGGGTATGAGTTATAAAATCGTATGGATTGATTGACATTCCTTTCACTAGAAGTTTTTTAAAAGGTCGAGCAATTTTATTGTGACAAATCATTTTACCAGCAAGACCAGGAAAACACGAAGAAGACGACGAGCTCAGATAGACACCGATATGGCTCTAAGATTGTACAGCCAATTCGGCGATGCACTATATCTGATTTCTTAAATTTATTATTTCTTTTGTATATTTTTTAAGGAACATATTGTATAAATAAACTAAAAATTATTTTAATTTGTCTATGTGATGTGTGCCGTGTAAATCTTAAAAGACATATCATTCCCTAAATACAGCTTTTAAAAGTGGCATTTGGAAAGATTTCACAGAACAGCATCCTGATCTTAAAAGCAATGGCTTCAAAACGAAGAACAAAGGCACGCCTCTCAGTTACTCGGCATTCAGAAAAATTTTTATTGAGAAAATGAGTCACCAGTATTCATTCCGGAAAGCCCGAGTCGACACCTGCCAGACTTGCGACAAGTACGGGAAGAAAATTCGAGAACTTGAAAGGGCCATACCCATCGTGGCAGTATGTTCCAGAAGAAAGAGCCAAGAAGAACTTCTAAAACTTAAAACTGAACTTGACGAACACCTAAGAGAAAGCGAAATTAGCCAATGTTGCCAAATAATAGTTACAGTATCGCAAAAGGTCTACACCTAATATTCCAACTTCGAGTTCTCTTTTGCTATGTGTTAGCCCTGATTGTGCGTAAAATGTTCAGAACTGAGAGCAAAAGCCGTGGAATCCTAATCTAGTGCAGTGGTATTATTCATGTGTCATTACCACAGGCTGTTACTTGTTCTAAAGAATATATTACATTCTAATGAGGCTAACTTAGAGCAAAATAGAACTCCAAACTGGAGAATTGCCAGAACGTTACTAATCGATCCCGCCCGAATATTCTTTTTCTCGTAACAACGTTCTTGCAATATCAAGGTACTTAATGCCTGGGTCAAAAGCCAGTTATAGCACAGATCATTTTATTTTCCGTATTTTGTCGTTCTTAGAGTGATTTTCATATGACCATGAAAGAATAGGCAAACTAATAGTTAGTAGTAGACTCTAAACCCATTGTTTCTGTTGTTGTTCTTTATCAAAACGTACAAACTAAATGGTCTATTTTCTGTCACCGTCATATGAGAATCACTCTACTTCATATACTTAACGTATCTAAAAATTCTAGCAAGTAATAAGGCATAGTTGAATTCAAACTCTCGGATAATTAGAGAACGGCAAAGCTTAATTAACGACCAAGAAATAGCAACAGCAGCAACAACCCCAAGACTAGCAAACCAAGACCGACAACCAATTACACGCACACTTTAGTATTGTTTAGCAATTTTCCAACCACGCAATTATATGCGCAAACTACTTATCGAAGTACCATTTGCCCAAAACTCTATAGTTACCTTATTCTATTTAAGTTTGGGCTATATTGCTATTTATTCAACTTTTGAAATAATGTCTGTTACTGCGGTTTGTAATCTTACTAAAATGAATGAAACATCTCTAGTCTTGCATCTAGACTTTCATAAACCATTCAGCTACCGAAGTTATCCAGCCAAGACGCCTATTACAAAAAGAGATTGACAACCAGACTATTTGGAATATTTGACGCAAATGATAAGAAATTGAATGCATACATTTATACATCGACCGTTGGAGGAGAAGGACCCGATGAAGTGATTCTTTTTTGGATTTCTTCTTGAAACGGAGTAAAACAGCTGTGTTTAGAAGACACCTTGTGCTTTGGGCCGACAATTGTCCCGCACAATTCAAAGAGAATTATCTTTTTTTATTGCCAATATCTCGTTAAAACGAAGCAATTTTTCAGAGTGGATCTGAAATTTTTGCTGGAAGGCCATACCTATGCAATTTGTGACAGGCGTTTTGCTTCTGTAGAAGTAGCTACAAAACGCTACGAAACAATCGAAACTCCCGCCGATTGGGTAGCAAAATTGAATGAACAAAGTGTAACAAACCTTGTGGTACATGAAGTTTCGTTGGACATGGTCAAGTCATATAAAACGTTTTTACGCAATGCGTATGTCAGCCGCCAAGTAGACATAGAGGGAAAAAATTTTTTCTGTAAAGAATTTGGCTTGGCTTAACTTTAGTATCGGTGAGTCGATAAACAGCAGTGGCAGGATTGTTTCTGAGAAACTCAAAGATGGGGAGTGTTTTGCTAGATGTTCTATCAATCCCTATGAAAGACCGATGAAGATCAATCATTTGAAACAAAAGCAAAGCCGTCGGCTTAATCTTAAATCCCTGAAAGCGAGGTCGCAAGAACTAATTCCAGTTCCGACAATAGTTAAAGAAAACTGCTTGGAACTTGCTACAAAATACCTTAGTTTAGAAGCAAAGCGTTATTACAATTCACTTCCTGCTGAAGATGATGGTGATGATGATGATTAATACACATATTGATTCGCGGTTAATGTACCTTGATCAGCTTTGACAAGCGCTTTGAACAGCTTATAACTTTATTTTCTTTTAAAATAAATTTCAATGTTGTAAATGAAAAAGTGGTTGTCAGCCTTGTTGCTTTTATCAATTTCCTTTTCTCTATTGTATTTTCTATAGCTTACAACCGTTATCGTCCAAGTGCGACCCTCCACGTTTGAAGACTCGTTCGCCGACTAGCATTTCGTCGACCGTGAATCAAATAACTCAATTTGAAAATCAACCATTAATTCTTATTTTGAGGGATATTTTATAGTCTGGTTTAGAGATTCTAGAGAATTAGAAGTATCAAATCTCACATAACTATAAGAATTTATTGTACATTTTCGATTCTAGTTCTTTGATTGACGGTCGTTGAAATGCTGGTCGACAAACGAGACATCAAACTTCGAGGGTGGCACACTTCATCGATAATGGTTGTAACCCCCTTCACAATGATGCCTTGCCACTGGCTTTGACGTTCGTTGTCTACTAAAGCACAGGGTTCCCAATAGGGAAACCGGAGGTTTCGCATTTGGGAACCCTGTGGTGCATCTCTATACTGCTAAAAACAGAACTTGCTTGCTATGTTCGGAACTGGAAACATAACAGTATCACCAGGCACATTAGACCTGCAAGATAAAAGAAAATCCCGCCCTCGCACCCTTAGGAAAGGGACATGAATAAAAAAACAGGGATTGCACATGTTTTAAGCGCAGGAAAAAGACTGGTATACTTTGGAACCTAAATCACAAATTATTTAAAGTCTCTTTCATCTGCAAAACGTTTCTGCAACTTCAAGTTGCTACTCCCCATGAGGTTTAGGGCGCAATATTTGGAAAATGGCTAATTTCTCCGCCATCCTAAACATTGACAACATTACGGTTGCTGGTGGTTGCAAAACGTTTCTTGGTCCAAAAAGCCACAAAAATGGTGTTTTCTAAGATATAGATTCCTCAATCCTTACAAATAATCAATAATATAAGCTGCAAATTACACAGGGATCCCAATATCATTTTTCAACCAGTATTGATTTGTATCACGTGATTGAACTACGCCTTCGATGATATAGTATGGAACTCATCGCGGTAGAGCCAAAGCAAGACACAAAAACGCCAATTGTTCTTCGTTATTTTGAATTTAGTAGATCATTTATCAGTTCAGTACTAAAACATTTATATTATATTGTCTCTTTCTGTACAGAATTGCACTTGATTTTCTCTCAAAACCATGGCGCTGACCTTCGTAAACTCAACATTGCAATGTCCATTTTATGTCGAGGTATGTAACTATTTGATTTGTGGTTGAGTGTGTCTTATGACAGATAAAAGAAATGCAATTCGAAAAGTGCTTATCATAAATTTCTTAGCGTGAAAGGTGTGTCAGTAGGAATAGATTCAGGATTAGTTTTAAAGCCCCTCCAATACCGTTTTATATACTAGTAAAATTTACACTGTCATAAGCTACGCTGAAAAATGTTTGCAAGTAATAAACCTGTGAGATTTAAGACTATTGTCTTTATCATAAGATTACACTGTTATAGTTTTTATATCGAAGTAATTCTTATTATAATAGACATATCATTAGCTATTAACCAGAAAACGAACCTTAAAAAATGTTTGCTTAATGCAAATGTAGTGCAATCTATCTTGTAATCCGTTTCGCATTACTTTTACGTGATCGCGTTCGGAACTATCAGGTTTAAATTTATGTCTGGAATCGCATCTTTAAACGTTACACTTTAAAAAAATTGTATCCCAAACAAAGTATAGAGCTAAATCCCTCTATTTTCGCCCCGAAATTTGCATTTGAAAGGTAGATTGGAATACTTTTCTAAACTACAGTGTTATCAGTTTGAAAGATCTCAAATCATGTTTGTTGGCAATTAGGAAATTTTCCATCATAGCTTGGAACGCGATCGTGTAAAGCAAGGACGGTCCGTTATAAAACTAATGGGGGAAAGGGGATAGAGGGATCCAATAATAATTTGTGAGAACCCCTTACTGAGGGGTTCTTTTGAGGCATTCCATTTAGCCTCCACCGTTGTACCATAAGTATCATTAGTATATGTAATAGGACTCCATGCTGTCAAATTAAGAAATAATTGGAAGAGGAAAATTCCGGGGACTGACAAATATAGATGAGGCCGTAGGCCGAGTCCAATTTGGCAGTCAGAGGAATTTTTCGAGTCTAATTATTTCTTGATTGGGGAGCATGAAGTCCCATTACCTATTAATCATATACCTGCGTAATTAATCCCGCATCAACAAGACCTGTCCAATTAAGAAAATAATTGTACAGTTACTTATATGGGATTAATGAGAAGCTGTATAATCAATATCATGTTATCGTTGATACAATTAATGATCGAGGGAGTAAGTGATGGATGATTTGATTGTTCAATTGATTGTAGACATACTATGGCCAGGCCCCAAATTGTGATAGGAAGCTTCTAGAGAGCATTTTGGAGCCAGATGAAACAAGGCAAACACGACTTGATATCAGAACATTCAGAAGCTGTATCAGTGAAATCGTTGAAAACGAAGATGGTCGACTGACAGTCATCGCCTTCAGTAGACAAAACAATCAGCCAGCGGCTCTTATAACATTTAAAAAACACGGATATAATCCAAATATGCTTGATAGCCTTCCGGGACAAAGCACCAGAAGTGACGTTCTTAACACTAGGAGAAAAGCGCTCTGGGAAGTGCAATACGTCGTTCGTCGTGTGGAGTTTAAAGCTCAGTGCTTGAAGTTCTTTCGTGTGGCTTAGAAAAACTGGGCGAGATAAGCCTTTCGGAATCACGAGTCACAACAAATGTTTGGTTAATTGTTTCAAATTCGTTTTTAAATTCATCATCTATTCGTTTATATTTATCATGTGGTTTTGAAATGTCAGCCATGTATCAGTTAACACTAATGATGGTTTTATTTGATCTAGATCACAGGAGGATAGATAAAGCACGAAACTGCATGAAAAGGCAGGTAGAATCTGTGTTTCTTCTTCCACATCTAAAGGACCTTAATCTCCAGCCAAGCAACCACGATCCCTCAACCAGCCGAATTGGGCGACCAATTTCTTCAGATGAAGAGGTATTGTTTAATCATTAACATTATAAGAAATGGTGTTTACTGCAATGGCGGTTTCAGTGTTCAGGCTAGAGCAAAATTACCATAAAGGTTCCCTTTCGCCATTTCAGGTGGATGTGGCGTTAATTAGTGATAGAGATAGCGACACCAGCAGCCAAACGATCGAGGTTACGCCAAGAAAAAGGACACGGCGAAGAAATGCCAGTGACGACCAGGTTCTTCAAGGTGGTTCCCAAAACCCCGAGAATATCAAAGGTTTGCAAGACGATATACTTTCTTCCTTGGAGTTTGTTTCTTTTTCAGAGCATATCAAGTGGTTGCCTTCCCTAATTACTCCCATCGACGCTGAAGCAAACGCGATGATACGAAACACTGTAGCGATGAGGCAAAATGCCGAGAGAGGCAAACTTTCCTCCAACATTTGGAAATGGCAAAGCAGATTGAAATCTTCAGCAAACGAATCGGCAGGCACACTTACGATGCAATCTTCGACTTGTGCAATCATGAACTAGGTCTAAGTATTCAGTATTTACGAGCCGTTTTAAGAGTGTCATGGGCTGTTTACAGATTTCCCATTCTTGAATTGTGTAAGATGTCTTGGAAGGTAGGTATGAAGCGAATCCCAGAAGTTGCCGCTAGGTTGGACCGCGTAAGTGAAAATAACGGGCGCTTTCCAAGCAATATTACTGCGGCGCAAGCAGACTTACATTCTTTGTGTGTTAGACTTTTTCTTCCTTATCCAGAACGATCTTTAGGAGATGGAGAAAGTCTTCCCTACACTACCGTGCTGTCATTTAATGGTATATTCCAAAACGATGGCCCAATAGAAAACCTCGATTCTTACGTGAGTACTTCTTGGTATCGTCGAATACGAGCAACAGTAGGTACAGAGATGCGAAGTAGAATTGTTGGCTACGACACTCAGGAAGCCCCAAGACCAAATGACGAGAGAGCTGTGGACACGCCTCAACCGTTTTGGGAAGAAGGGAGATCGTTCTTACTAGATGAACTTCACCGTCTTCTTGGTGATATACCACCTCAAAGTGCAGTAGTGTTAGTTGATTGCTTTTCAGTTGACCTTTATGACAGACTGCTTATCGACATCAGGGGAGTGTATCCCTCTAGCCAAATGGCGGCGGGAAATTTCCATCCAAGATTGGGTAGATTCGAGCTGGCTCATCGTGCTCTGTCGTCAGGCTACGCGTTTCCAACTTACAATTATCTTGTCAGCCGATATCTTCTAGATGACTTTGATAGGGCAAGAGAACGACAGCGTGGTGCCTTTGGAGTTGCAGTACCAGTTTACCACCCTTCTGTGTGCAGACGACATCGATATGAAATCTCAAAGAATCGTACTCGAGCAAGACGCCGAAGATACGACGAGTAAGGTTGGGTATAACTTACGTGTTTTTATGGTTGTATTTTAATTATTTATTTTTATCTTAAACAATATCTATGCAGGTATCAGGTAGTCCCATCAGCGGTGCTTGTTTAAATCAGGCCTGAATCCATCCGCGTCATGAACGGATAAGGAAGCAATGGTGGTTCCTCTCACCACTGTGAATCGTTCGGTTTACAACCGTTCCTAGGGATACGCGCGGCATTGTGAAATAATATTTAAGTTGACTTGAACCACTGGCTTTTGAAATATAAGTCAGTAAGACACCTGAAACGAGAACATATTCGAATATAATGAAAAAATCCTTCGCGACAGTAAATTGTGTTAAAATAGCTTTAAAGTGCTTGTGTCATTAAAGAAGATCGTAACGGCATTGCATTGCGACACAATTTGTACGGAGCATTGCAGCGTGTCACCTCCCGTGCAATGTTTAAAATGTTGCGAGACAAGTTGCAGCAATAACTGCGAAAAGTAGAGATCGTTTATGGTAGAATCCAACAAATTCAGAGCGGATTTTACAATTTTCCTTCTTTGTCGCCTGATTATGGATATGGCAAAAATGCAAGGCAATTTAATGAATGGTGTATTTTCTACGGCTCAATGTTTTATATACATCAAATTTGAGGTTAATTTCAGGGCCATCATTATATCTTTTTTCTGCCCGAACGTTTCCCTTCAAATTTGCACACAAGTTGCATTTCCTAACTGAAGATGATAAGATTCTGAAAAAGTCAGAAAAATCGTACGAGAGGATGTCGAGTAAACTGAGCCTAAAACTAAAAATATCATTCTATGAATTTTCATTATTATTAGCCAGCCACGGAAAATATATATAAATAAAGTACACTGATAGATTTAAGGATAATTAAGGTACAAAATTCCAAAAAATCTGTAAAAATTGGTGCAATGGTTTTGCGAAACAAGCGAGTAATAAAAGCTGTAAAACACGCTCTGAATTAGTTGGATTCCACCTTATACAGTAACGATTGTCTCTCCATTGAATCTTGTTTTTGCTTAGAGGGTTTTTTCCTCCGGGTACTCCGGTTTTTCCCTCAATATTTGCACACATTTCATCAGTTGGTGGAAATTGGGAAATTGGCAATTTTCTATAGGTCATGCAAAAACTTTGCTTATTATATGACAAGGTAGTTTCAGAGCTATGGTTGGTCAATTTGTGTACCATACCTTACAGTTCATACCGAACATCAAACGTCTTTCCTAGCCTTGTCATATAATAAATATCTTATTAACCTCGTTTGCTCGGTCCCTACCGTAAGTTGTGGTCCTCGTTTTTTTCTACTTTCTTTGTAGCCTCCGCCCTACGCGCTTGGGCCATAAGGTATACTAAAGAAATATCGGTCCATAACTTACGGTAAGGACCTCGCACTCGACTAATAAGAGCTACATAACCAATGACTTAGCCTAACGATTACGAGGACCTCGGTTTACAAAAATAGTCATATTAAAAACATTATAAAGCCACCGGCATTTAAGCACACACACAAATCCTTTCAGGAAGACCTCGTAAAAGGAGGGGCTGGTTCGATTCCAGCCGGGGAACTCGTGTGCAAATACAAACAAAAATGATTATCACCATGACAACTACAAATACTTGGATAGCAAAGCACAACAAATAACGTTCGATATAGTTTGACGTTTGCAGCATAGCAAAGCACAATTCAGCTATTTTCGCTAGCCATCCTTGGGCAAAGCGTGCAGCATAGCAAAGCACAATTCTGCTATTTTCACTAGCTATCTTTGGGTAAACCTTGCAGCATTCTAACCTGTTTTATGAAAAGGTACCCCTTCCCCCCTAACATCAGCACACTTAGGGGGTCTGAATTTCACACTGGAATGCTTTGCTAGTGAAAGGTCAATTCCTGTTTTAGCGGTTTGTGCACATCCCTAGCTCTGTCATTGCTTCCCTTCACCTTCCCATACCCTCCCTCTTCTCTCTTACCTTAATAATCTTGTCAGTTTGTCAGGTGTGCCATGCATGCACTGACTAAGTGTTGGGCCTGGAAGAATAACAAAAAAACAACAAAACTAATTAGAGCCTTAAGCTAAGCTTGGCTCTGAGATTGAAAAGCTTTGCAGAGGCAGTGGGGAATTAAGCGTTGACGTCAGAACTAGGCTTGGCTGATCTGATTCTATGCCTTTGAAAAAGTGCAATGTTTCCTAAATCAAATGGCATAGCATGCAAATGCTTGAAGACCAACAACCAAACGAGAATACTTAAATAGCTGCAAACCACATAAAGGCACCAATTATTGTTTTTGGCCAGCCATGCATGGCCCAATCGGCTTATTCATGCAAATTTACTGATCGAAAATCATCTATTCTGGGTAAAAAGTGAAAAATTCAGACATGAATTTCAAAAACTAAGCTCTAGAGGAAACTCCTTCAGCCTTAACTTCACTCGAATGGCTCAGTGTAGTTTGGAATTCTAAAATCAAACTGAATTCGTGACGTACGCGGCCTCAAGACCTGTTGTAGCATTTTAAACTTTGGCTTAAAACCCTACGGCATGCAGTAGAAAAATGACGTAAATATGACGATTTTGACCGAGATTGGGACTGAAACTAATTGATTCCGAACAAAATGGCGGATTTCCCTGAAAATGTCTTTACCGGTAATTAAACACGAAGTGCAAATCTTCTGAATGATCTCATCAATTAACAAGGTAGACATGATTATTTACACTTGTCAACTGTGTACGGTGGCATTTTAAAAGAAACATTTGCTGTAATGACGAAAAAATTGCTCGCTCTTTTTTCGTGCCGTGCGCGACAATTCAAGTTGTGCTCGTGTAAATGGTACCAAAATTTGCCGTATACGTCAAGTAGCGCGCGGCAAATCGTGCCAGGTAAATAGGCCTTAACAGTTAACTTATAATTGACTTATTATAACTGAACTATTTAATAATAAATTGAGCAGGAAGAGAATATGTTAAGTTAGGAAAGACAGGAAAAACATATTTTGACTTTTTCGATATTGCTAAAGTGTATGATGATATTGATCGAACCGGTTATAAGCGACTAAAGATTTCAAGCTACAATTAAAAAAATGTATAAAAGAGAACATTCTTTTATGCATAACGTGCAATTCGAACCCACCAAAAGGAATCAAAAAAACCGCAGAGCTGAGGCGTCCCTTCTGTCCTTGGGTGTACGAATTACGCAAGAAATGTTCTAGCCGAAGCATCAGGGGAGAGACCAGCCGGCCCCCAGACCATATCGGCTAATCCCTTGCATCTCTGCCACGCACGGAATCGGTTGAGAGAATAACATCAAAAAGGCTAGTCTATCTGGTGCATTGTTTTCGCGGCTATTGTTATGCTGATGACGTAAAAGAACTGTGGTCCAGTGGTATAAACTTAGTCATCGAAGATACTGAGTCAAGTCCGAACGACGAGAGTTAGCATTTGGATGGGTGACCTCACCATTATGTCTACTCAAAAAAACTTTTGATTCTAAATTTTTATAACTGGCTATTAAGCAAAATAACTTTTCCAACAGACGAGAATGGCTTGAAGTGGATCTAAAATTGAATACTTTAAATTTTAATTTAAAAAAGCAGCGTGTAAAGGATTATGGTCTAGAGACGGGGGTAAAACGTCATCTCGCTTGCGGTTTATTGAGTAACAGTACATACATACATACATACATACATACATACATACATACATACATACATACATACATACATACATACATACATACATACATACATACATACATACATACATACATACATACATACATACATACATACATACATACATACATACATACATACATACCTACATACATACATACATACATACATACATACATACATACATACATACACCTACATACATACATACATACATACATACATACCTACATACCTACAGACATACATACATACATACATACATACATACATACATACATACATACATACTACATACATACATACAACATACATACATACATACATACATACATACATACATACATACATACATACATACTACATACATACATACATACATACTACACTACATACATACATACATACATACATACATACATACATACATACATACATACATACATACATACATACATACATACCTACATACATACCTACATAACATACATACATACATACATACATACATACATACATACATACATACATACATACATACATACATACATACATACATACATACATACATCATACATCATACATACATACATACATACATACACTACAACATACATACATACTAATACATACATACATACATACATACATACATACATACATACATACATACATACATACATACATACATACATACATACATACATACATACATACATACATACATACATACATACATACATACATACATACATACATACATACATACATACATACATACATACATACATACATACATCATACATACATACATACATACATACATACATACATACATACATACATACATACATACATACATACATACATACATACATACATACATACATACATACATACATACATACATACATAATTTATAGTCAGAATACTTTTTATAAATAACAGTACTGCCTTTTCGGAATGTATGTTCTTAATGTCATTCTTTAAAAGCTTAAGTCTATTTTTAAAGCTGTCAGATTTGAAAAACATCTAATCTTATCTGAAAGAGAGTTCCAATCTATAGCAGCAATATGTGAGAAAGATCTATGTCCTAGTTCAGTCCTGGGCCTATTTACATTTATATTAAGAGTTTTCTAAAATTATAACTATGATCCCATCCAAGTACTATGCTGGCCCTACCGAGTTTCACTTCGGTGATCGGACGAGAACCGGTTTTGTCTCGGTGGTGTGGCCGTAGACAGAAAGAATTTCACAACTTAACGTACTTTTTGCAGGATCACTTTTTCAGTGTCAACTAACCAATCAAAGAAGGAAGAGAAAAATAATACTACAAATACCAAGAGAAAGCAAAAAAAGCAATGAAGAAAGTCGAAAGTGTAAAAGTAAAACGAAAAAAATTAAAATAAATAAATAATTGTATTGAAAAGAAAAGGGGAATAAAATATAAAAAATTCTACAGCACTAGTCATTCCCAGGTGGTCTCCCATCCAAGTACTATGCTGGCCCTACCGAGTTTCACTTCGGTGATCGGACGAGAACCGGCTTTTTCTCGGTGGTGTGACCGTAGACAGATCTAATTGCACCCTTTAAGCTACTTTATGCTGGATCACGATTTCGCTGTCAACTAACCAATCAAAGGAGGAAGGAAAAATAATACAACAAAATCCAGGAGTAAGCAAAAAAGCAATGAAGAAAGTAGAAAATGTAAATGTAAAACGAATACAATCAAATTAAATAAATAAGTGGATTGAAAAGAAAAGGGGAATAAAATATAAAAAAGTCTACAGCACCAGTTATTCCCAGGTGGTCTCCCATCCAAGTACTATGTTGGCCCTACCGAGTTTCACTTCGGTGATCGGACGAGAACCGGTTTTGTCTCGGTGGAGTGGCCGTAGACAGAAATAATTGCACAACTTAACGTACTTTATGCTGGATCACGATTTCAGTGTCAACTAACCAATCAAATAAGGAAGAAAAAATAATACTACGAAAACCAAGAGAAAGCAAAAAAGCAATGAAGAAAGTAGAAAGTGTAAAAGTGAAACGAATAAAATGAAATAAAATAAATAAATGTATTGAAAAGAAAAGAGGAATAAAATATAAAAAAGTCTACAGCACCAGTTATTCCCAGGTGGTCTCCCATCCAAGTACTATGCTAAGTGTCAACTAACCAATCAAAGAAGGAAGAAAAAATCATACTACAAAAACCAAGAGAAAGCAAAAAAGCAATGGAGAAAGTAGAAAGTGTAAAAGTAAAACGAATAAAATTAAATGAAATAAATAAATGTATTGAAAAGGAAAGGGGAATAAAATATAAAAAGTCTACAGCACCAGTTATTTCCAGGTGGTCTCCCATCCAAGTACTATGCTGGCCCTACCGAGTTCCACTTCGGTGATCGGATGAGAACCGGTTTTGTCTCGGTGGTGTGGCCGTAGACAGAAATTATTGCACCCTTTAAGCTACTTTATGCTGGATCACGATTTCAGTGTCAACTAACCAATCAAAGAAGGAAGAAAAAATAATACTACAAAAACCAAGAGAAAGCAAAAAAACAATGAAGAAAGTAGAAGTGTAAAAGTAATAATAATAATAATAATAATAATAATAATAATAATAGTTATTTATAAAGCGCAAATACAAATCTGTTCTAAGCGGTAGTAAACAAACGACAAAGACAACGACAAAATAAAATTATTTACAAAGAATATGCTAATTTGAAGAGATAAGTTTTAAGTTCAGTTTTGAATGAGGCTAGACTTGATGCATTTTGGAGAGATATTGGAAGTGAGTTCCAGAGTTCAGGAGCAGCCACAGAGAAGGAGCGATGACCATAAGATTTAAGATTATAAGAATGTGCTGATAGAAGAACTTGTGATGCATAACGAAGATTACGGTTCGGCTTATACACTGAAATGAGTTCCCGGATACAGATAGGAGATTGCCCATGAAGAGCTTTAAAAGTAAGTAATAGGATTTTATATTTTATTCTAGATCCAATTGGTAGCCAATGCAGATTAACGGGGATAGGTGTAATGTGGTCATGTTTATGGGAAAGAGTGATTATTCTGGCAGCAGCATTCTGTACAGATTGTAGTTTATCTAAGAGTTTGTTTGGTAAGCCAAAGAGCAGAGAGTTACAGTTGTCGAGTTTGGAGGATATGAACGCGTGGACGAGAGTTTCAGTTGTTTTCAAAGAGATGTATTTTCTTATCTTAGCAATGTTTCTGAGATGATAAAAAGAAGACTTGCAAATGTTATTCACATGACGAACCAAAGTAAGATGCGTATCTTATATATAACACCAATGTTCCGAGCATGCATTGAGGGCATTATCACATCAGAACCATATTGAAGAGAAGGAAGAGTTAACTGTGGGCTGTGCTTTGAAGAAAATAACAGGAATTCAGTTTTGCCTTTATTTAGTTTCAATTTATTTGTAGTCATCCAAGCATCAATATCAGATAGACAGTTTTCAAAGAGTTTCATGGAATCATTAAGAGACAAATCATCATTACAGGAGAAAGGAATATATAATTGAGTGTCATCGGCATAAAGGTGGAAAGACATTCTGTGTATTCGGAGGATATTAGCTACTGGAGAAGTATAAAGGAGATACAACAAAGGACCAAGTACGGAACCTTGAGGTACGCCACAATCAAGTTGAAGGGCTTCGGAAGAAAAATCATCAATGGAAACAAATTGAAAGCGATCAGTGAGGTAGGACTTAAACCATTGAAGAGCTATGCCAGAAATGCCAAATTTTGTATGGAGACGATCTAGAAGAATTTGATGATCAACTGTGTCAAATGCAGCAGATAGGTCCAAGAGTAGCATGGCAACACAAGAACGATTGTCAATGGAGTGGAGGATATCATTTTGTACTCGAAGAAGAGCAGTTTCACAGCTATGAAATGTTTTGTATGCAGACTGCAATGGTTCGTGGAGATTGTTCAGAGACAGATAATCATTTAGCTGAAGGGAAACGACTTTTCCAATAATCTTGGAGATATTCTTTAAATTAGAGATAGGGCGATAATTTCCAAAAATTTCATGATCAAGAGATGGTTTTTTTCAGTAACGGTTTTAAAACAGCAACTTTAAGAGAAGATGGAACAACACCAGTTTGAATTGACAGGTTAACGATTTCACATATAGTAGGCAGTAATGTACCAAAATGTCCAAGTAGGAGACTTGCAGGAAAAGGATCAAGACTACAGGATTTAGATGACATCTTTTTCGCAATGGCTGATAATTCATCAATAGAGATAGGCGAAAATGAATCAATTTTACAATCCAGTTTAGGTGAATCCAGATAAGAGAAATCATTTGAAAGATGTGACGTAGGAACGAAGCCATTTCTGATGTTAACGATTTTGTTTTTAAAGAAGTAAACGAAATTGTTAGCTAGATCTATTGTTAGTGGATGAAGTTGAGGTTGGTAGTTTTTTCTCAGGTATACGGTGTAGCAATCGATCAATAGAACGGAATAAATCATTACTGTTAGAACCAGCATCAGTAATCAATTTAGAATAATAATTCCTTTTTGCATCAAAAATCAGTTTTTTAACAACATTACATTGATCAACATATAATTCACGGTCGACCTCTGATTTGGAACGTCGCCAACGTCTTTCTAGATTACGACGCTTTGTTTTATTAATTTGAATTTCATCAGTATACCATGGAGCTCTTGGGCGAAGGGAGATGGATCGAGAACGAGAACGATAAAACAGAGTCATATTGAGTACACAAATCAGATAGTTCAGTAGCAGGACATTGATATAGTGTAGAGTTCATAATATCTTGTTAGAGACAATCAGCATCTATTGCACGAAGCTTGCGATAAGAAATGCTTTTTGATTGAAGTAGAGGCTTGTTTACAGATAACATAAAATGAACAGCATAATGCCGATCAGATAAAACAGGATCGTGTACAGTAAGGTTGGTCACAGATTTTTCATCAGATCTTGTAATGATTAGATCCAAAACGTGATTACTTTTATGTGTAGGTGAAACAGGATCAAGGACAGTCAGATTAAAACAATCAAGTAAATCCATAAAGCGATTAGCATTATTATCTTTAGTGTCATTGATGTGAAAGTTAAAATCTCCAGAAATTACCAGTTTGCCAGAAGACGTAACCAGTCGTTCCAAGAGAGTAGTGAAATCATCATTAAATAGCAAGCTATTTGAAGAGGGTAGACGATAAACAATAACAATACGATAAGTAGACGATTGATGATGAAGTAGCATTTCCATATATTGAAAAGACGTGTAAGACATTGTTACATGATGATTGATTTTCAGGCTATTTTTATACATTATGCCAACGCCTCCACCAGTACGATTTTGACGAGGAACATGACAAAACGAATAACCAGTAGGACAAATATCACGCACAATAAAATCAAAATTAGTATTTTTTAGCCAGGTTTCAGTTATAGCGAGAATATCGATGTCTCGTTCAACAGCATAATCCTTAATTAAAAGAGATTTATTCTAAAGTTTTAGGGCTACATATACAATATTCAGTATATATTGAATTGTGTTTGAACATTAAGCACATTAAGATTGCCATTTTTACCAAGGTCTGTCACAAGCAACCTGAATAATGAAGAGTTTCTCTCTTGACTGTGGAAACAAGACACAATTGGCCATAGGCATCCAACATGGCGAAATATCAATGACCTATGATCTTCGAAGTACTCCAAGAAAGATACGTCTTGGGTAGCAATATTGAATAGTTAAACGTGTTCATAAACAGTTAAGCTATGGGACACTTGGTAGACAATGAACAACTCCGAATCTCAGTATCCAAGCAGTCAAAACTATAAGAAGTAGCAGTAGCAGTAGAAAGTGAAACCATATAAGTAAAGTCCCGGAGTAAATTTATATCACTTTTGTTTCCAAGACGACTCAAAAAATGGCTAAAAAACCGTTGTTGGTGAACTGTCGCACAAATTGCAGCTTTTACACATCAAGCAATCCAAAAACTGTCTTGTAATCTAAAACGGGAGCAACATATACCCACGAAGAAATGCCTTTTTTCCTACACTTACACGATTTGAAATAGTAGTTTGGCCGCCATTTTGAAACAAAAACCACGTGATCAAAATATCCAGAAATCTTGGAGATTTTGAGCACGTGATACCAGCCAACACCAGGGTCTTCTCCCCGACGACCTCCATATTGAATTGGAGTCGGCCGAGAGGGCCCTGGGAACGAGGTTGCTCGCATGCCAACCAAATGCACGTAAAGGTAACCAAGCCTCCAGTATAAAGAGTAACTAAAAACAACATAGGGCTTGAATGTATTTACGATATTTTATCTACAGAATTCCATAGTTTTTGAATTTGTCTTCTATACTTTGTAGAAATATGCAATGCCACAAGACGCTACTGGGCATGTTTGTGAAATCGTTTCAGTGCGCATGCGCAAAGTTTAAAACATATTAAACTCTTTTTTAGGATGAAGAATGTTGGAAACGTTTCAAGAGTAAGGTTTATTATTAAGTACTGGACTAAAGCTTTCAGTGATCTGCGGATAGAAATTTGTTGTGCGCATGCGCAAAAGATGTGAATATTATTATTATTTAGTTATTTCTATAAATTTAAAAATAGGGTAACCACTAAATGGGAAAAACCGAAAGTCTATTCATTCATTATTATTATTATTGTTATTATTATTATTGTTATTATTATTATTATTATTTTTTTGTTATTGTTATTGTAATTATTGTTATTATTATTATTATTATTATTGTTGTTATTATTATTATTGTTATTATTATTATTTTGTTATTATTATTATTGTTATTATTATTATTATTATTATTATTATTATTAAAATCAGTATAAAAATGTAGTCTTCGCTAACCTATCCGTCAGTGCACTTGGTGTATTCGATAATGATTCTACTAATTTTATCAACATGTTAGAAGACCTTGATTTCAATAACAATGATCGCCTCTACATCATCAGAAAGTTAATAAATAATGCGTTTAGATCATCAAATTATATTTTCTGCTGCAGGACAAAGAATGAAAGAGTCCTGAGTTAATGTAGCATTGATAGTCTTCATTTTCTTTTTCTTTTTCTTTTTGTCATTTGTCACATTTTGTATTCGATTCAAGTAGCCACTATTGTAAATTACCTAAACGTAGCGAAATTTACGATTGTATTTAGAAAAAACTCAATAAAGTTTTCATTATTACTATTTTCATTATTATAATTGTTGTTGTTATTATTATTATTATTATTATTAATATTTATATTTTAATAACTAATTATAGTTTTAATATAGTATTATAATAGATAATAGTGTGAAGAGCTGCAGGACTCGTGTTTTGAGCTATTCATTTATTTTACAAATATGTCTCCATAGATATATAAGGATTATTACATATATTTGTTATTTTATATTCATAATCTCTCTTTTTTATTTTATTTTATAATTATAGCAATATTCTTATCACATCTTATATTATAGTTAAATATTAGTTAATTATTATTGTCAATAAAGTTATAATATTTATCATTATTATTATTGGTTCTCAAAATTGCGGTTATTATCACGTAGCGTTAATATAATATTTCAGTGCCCCTCCCCCCCCCCCCCTAAAAGATTTTCAGCTTCCGCTGCCCCTGTTGGTTAGTGCGCGATATTCTTTACAATTGGTTTGACTTCGATTCAGTGACCACACATCCTTGTTTCGACTTCTTTCCTTTCCGTGTAGCTTAATTTAGCTTTAAATACCCTTAAAACGGAGCACTGATGGGAAGAGGGGGGCGAAATGAACGCACCTTCGGCTTCAGCAAGTTAATTAGTCAACGACTATTACGACCGACGTAAAATAAGGACGCTTTAACTTTACCTTTTTATGAATACGGAAAGATAAAGAAATCCTTACCGGGGCTTTTCCAACAAAATCCCCTTATAAATTACAACATCTTAATATAAATTTTTAAGTTTTATGTTTTTTTTTCAATGTACCAAAACACTTCAGTGCAATAACATCAAAAAAATGTTTATTTCAAAAACTGGCGATAATGTTATCTTAGCAAGTCACGTGATATGTGACGTCATACGCCCAAAATCGTTGGGGTGACTGACAGGGCACGTGACTACATCCCTGCCAAGTTTCGTAATCACATGTTGTATTCCCGCGGAGAAAATGGGGCATGGGCCACAAGAGGTGTGATGCCACCAGACGTGGGGCCACCAGACGTTGGTGGAACGTGCCAACCCCTTCTCAAATCACGGGATGCACGTACTGTGCTGTGATCGTGATTGCGACATGCTTTTTTAATGGACGATGCGGTGTTGCCTTTCCCCTCTCTACCCTAGCTCTTCTTCGCAGACTAACAATACGAAGGCTCACAAGTCGAACAGCTGAATCAGTGATAAGAATTAGTGTATACTGACACTCTGAATAGCAAGTTATAAACCCTTCCTAAGAGTGCGTTAACGTCATTATCCGTCACTAAATGGTGAACAATTTTCTCCCAACATATTTGCGTCGTAAGTTACAGAGCGCATGTTTTTCGTTTTACCACTTTGCGTGCAACGAAATTTCTTTGTTACAAAGAGTAGCGAGAGTTAAGTGTGATATATTTGAAGCAAATTAAATTGTATACGAAAATATTTTTTCATATTTTGCAGTAATGTGTCTCGCGGATATTAACAGAGCACACTACCTCATAGTTGGGCACCCTGTGGTTTTTTAAATGGCAGGTTTTCTTCACAGCTTTTCAGTGTCGACTGCCAAAATAGCCTTGCCCTCTCCTCCCCTAGATGATATAAACCCAACCTCACATCACAAGCGCAATAACATTTCTGTTACCTTTTCATACACGTTTAACACTTGTTCGATGGCTCTCTCCCCGCGCGTGCGCGTGTATTGCAATTTGCTTGGCTCTGTTGTGGCCTTGCTGCACCATATGAGCATTTCTTGACATCACTAACATAAATGTTAAAGATTTTCCTTTTTATACAGTTCGTATCTTGACGCATTAACTTGAGTAAGTTTATATATAAAATTTTAAGTTCATTTCACCAAAGGAAGTGACATCAATAATTCATGAAATTGCACATATGATACATAATTGTAAGTTAACTTTATGTTGAGTCTAGAGGAATGTTAAATTGAAGTCTATAGCAATCCCTAAAGCATTCAAACGACTTACAAAATTACATACCTTCACACAAACGACTTCTGCCGGAAATTAGACACCGGTAATAGTGTACCACAGGAAACCCAATACTCGTATAATTATTTTATTTGCTGAGGGGGGTAGAGGCTGTTGTTGTTGGAAGAGATTTTTATGTAATTCAAGGAAAGGTTAGAAATGGTATAGATAGGAATTAAAAAAATCCAATTTCATTTGAGTTAGTTGTTCCCTGACTCTGATCACCCCAGAGGTTGTTTCAGGGTTAGATCATGATTTGTAAGTTAGCCGTGCCCTGACACCCCAGAGGTTATTTCCGAGTTTGATTTACAGTAGTGTTTGCTGTGCCCTGATGTTGATCAGCCCAGAGGTTGTTTAAGGGTTCGATCTGTGAGTTAGCCGTGCACTGACTTAAATCAGCCCAGAGGTTGTTTAAGGGTTCGATCTGTGAGTAAACCATTACCCTGACTTAATTAGATCAGCCCAGAGGTTGTTTCAAGGTTCAATCTGTGAGTTAGCCATGCCCCGAGTTAGATAAACCCAGAGGTTGTTTAAGGGTTCGATCTGTGAGTTAGCCGTGTACTGACTTAAATCAGCCCAGAGGTTGTTTAAGGGTTCCATCTGTGAGATAGCCATACCATGACTTAATTAGATCAGCCCAGAGGTTGTTTCAAGGTTCAATCTGTGAGTTAGCCATGCCCTGACTTAGATTAGCCCAGAGGTTGTTTCAGGGTTCAATCTGTGAGTTAGCCATGCCCTGACTTAGATCAGCCCAGAGGTTGTTTCAGATCTATGAGTTTGCCATGTCCTGTTAGGGTTCAGTTACTGTAAAATTGAAATGTGATAACAGAGCATTTATGAAGAAAACAAAAGACAGATTTGATTGGAATAAATTTTATTACTATTTTCTTGCACTTTTTGTTTACAAAATAATGACAAATATACTAATTCTAAAGAGCATTTGAACAAGTAATATGATGCAACTTAGGTGCTCCTTGGGTGTCTGTAACTCCCATTTCCTATTAGCAGTTGATTTGTTAATCTAAATGCTCATGATCAAAGATAGTTTGTTTAAGTTAGTGGAGAGTGACTCCCTAATTTATAAATCTCCTACTCAGCTGCTGGTAGTGTTGTCTCACCAAACTATGAATAGGAGACTATGGGGCCTGGTTGTTCAAAGCCAGATAAGTGCTAATCCAGTGCTAATCCATGATGTCACTGTAATGCTGTACATATTATTTACAGTTAACCCAGGATTAAGCTCTAAACGGGCTTTAAGCAACAGGGCCTTGGTACAAGTTGCTAAGTTGTTCCAATCACACTTGTTTTTTTGGACGAATGCGATTCAAGCAGAACATAGATTGTGAGTTAAATGACAACCTCCTTGTTGAGGCATTCTCAACAGTTTTGAGTTAGTGCGTATATCCGTCGTTTCAGTATGTCCAGTGTCCGTGTGTTCCCTAACCGATTAACCCCGCGCGCCGTGTTGTCTGCCATGTGCTTATTGTGAGTCGTTCATCGTTTGGTAAGTGTTTGTTCTCTCTTAATTTTCATCTTGTTTTTGTCTTCTATTCGCATTGTTTGTGAGCTAAATGTGCCTCGTTTGTTCGTGGTGTTATAAGTGTTTAACTTAATGTCTTTTTTCTAGGATTTTACTTTTCTGTGTGTAAAACCAATCGATTTGAACGCCGTAAACATTGTTGTGTAATAAACCTTCTACATCGCCGTAAAATCCAAACGTGATCACCTATGAGTGAAATGTCAAGCTATGGACATGCAAGGAGTGTTAATTGAGAAGATCCGTAGTCTTGATAAATCCCGAAGTGGATATATTGCCTTTTTGACTCGGTTGTACAAGAAAATTGACGAGAGTTTGAATGGTTATGCAAATATCGAAGACATTCAAGACCTCCAAAACCGCCTTAGCGGCGCCTTTGATCGCTACAAGGAATGTTGTGAAAAATATGGAGAATTGTTAAACAAATCGTGTGAGAAATACCGCAGTGTTGAAGAACAGTTTCAGTCCCAGCGACTTAGAGTGCAAGAATACTACAAGAAAATAAATTCTTATATCTCAAACACAGTTGAGCTCGAGATGACAAGGTTGGAAATAGAAATCAAACAGAAGGAAGAAGAACTACAACAGGCCTTAGAGCTCTCCAGAGTGCAATGTGGCAGTGGTAAATCAGTGGATTTCTCTCCTGAGAGATCAGTTAACGTGCAAACTACCCAGAATCAGGAACCTGTGCAAACCGACCAGTCCGACCAGCCCCGTGAAATGTTTGAAAACTCGCTTGAAGGAGGAAACTTTAGCAGCTTTGAGGCACCTATAATTCCACCTCCACCCATGTTCTCGGACTACCAAACACCAAGCCCATCTGTCTTACCGAAAATGATCAAGACGTCCACACCCAAAGACTTACCTTACTATCAAGAAGAGGATATTCTACCCCCGAAAAACCGTGAATACCAGTGTCCGAACACGGACCAGACAAGTACGCACAACAACATGAAGAGCAAGGACTGGCTTAACATTGCGACAGCCGGAATAGAGCCCATGCGACCTATGATGATTCAGGAGACAGTGATGAAGGACGATGAAAAACCCGACAAGATCAAGCCCATGTTAACCGTCCCACAGACGGGCCTACCAGTAGACACACCCTCAACTACCAACGCCTTAGCGGGGGAAACCCTTCTCACCACAATCGTATCAACCATGGACAGGATTAGCGCAGCCAACGACCTACCAAATGTTCAAGTGTTAAAGTTCGACGGCTCGCCCAACAAATATCATGGTTTTCGCCAGAGGTTCAAGCAGCTAGTAGAATCGAGACCCCTGGATGACGCTGTAAAAATGACTCGACTACTTCAATTCCTTGAGGGACCAGCCTTAGCTGCAGTGCAGAGATACGAAACCATACCTGGGGTGCTCGACAAGGCTTTTAAGGTGCTAGAAGAGCGCTTCGGAAAGCCGTATCAAGTTGTGAAGGCATGTATTGAAACAATGACAAAGGGACCAGTCATCCAAGCGAACGACAGTCAGGCGCTGCGGAACTTCGCCGATCTGGTACAGTCGAACTACGATACCCTAGATGCGATGGGTTATCTATCCGAGATGAACACAGATAACCTAGAGAAAATAATGGCTCGTCTACCAAGACAGATACAGTCCAGATTTGTAGAGCTGTTGAACAAGCGTGAAAGGCAAGGTCAGACCATGCCAAACTTCAAGGACGTTGCCGAGTTTTTAAGAGAGAGAGCAGATGTCGTCAACCACCCCTTCCTCGCTAAGCCGCCGGCCGAAGGACTGACAAGCCTAAAACCAAGAATAAAGACAACAACACAGAGGGTCTCAACCTTTACAACCAGTACCGATGTTAAAGGTCCAGCAGAGTCATGTTTCCTGTGTTCCAAGTCGCATAGACTGTATCACTGTGATGTCTTTAAAGCCAAATCACCGAAAGAGAGAAACGACTTTGTCAAGTCCAGGCATATATGCTTCAACTGCCTCAGTTCAACTAAACACCGCTCCAGATCGTGCGGGTCATCTACGAGATGTCGTGCGCCAAGCTGCGACAAACCGCATCACACATTGCTGCATTTCAATGACAAGAAAGAGACTGAAGGAGCAAATGCTGCAACTTTCTCACAAGAAACCGGCAAGGCCGAACCCACTGTGAATTCCGATGTTGGTGGATCACACGCAGTCTCCTCAAGTGTTGACTCCTGTGAAGTTCTGTTACAAGTCATACCACTTAAAGTGATAAGTAAGAAAGGAGACTCAGTCACAACCTACGGTCTACTAGACACGGGTTCAGACATAAGCATGATAGACCCATCACTAGCAAACGAACTCGGCATGCAAGGGACTCCGAGCCGAATCTCGTTGTCTACCGTCAGCAATACTGGAGTTCCAGAAAACGGTATGAAAGTAGAGTTCAACATTTCATCATTAGAGAACACTAATGACAGACGATCCGTTAATGTCAGCTCAGCGTGGAGAGCTGGAGATCCCTCTTAAACACGCCAAGATCCTCAAGGCCGTTGATCGTTGGCCACACCTGAAAGAAGTACCATTTCCAGAAGTGCAGAGAAAGAAGATATCACTCCTCATCGGAACGGGTGTCCAAGAAGCCTTCCTACCCCTTGAAGTTAGACAGGGAAAATCCGACGAACCCTTTGCCATCAGAACAATCTTAGGCTGGAGCGTCCTCGGCGGAGCCTCCAAGGAGAGACCATGCAAAGGGTCGTGTTCCAATCACGTATGCGGAACAGACACTACTCTGAGCCATCAAGTAGAGGAGTTTTGGAAAGTAGAGTCTTATGGTATTGAGAGACCGGAGAGCGAACCAATGTCGGTGGAGGATAAGAGAGCAATGAAGGTGATAGAAGATACCATCTCGAAGCAAGATGGACACTACCAAATGGGTTTGCTATGGAAGAGAGAGAAACCCCAATTACCTTACAACCGCCCACTTGCTGAAGCTAGACTACGAAGTCTCAAGGGACGTCTCGTTAGAGATCCGGAGTTGTTGCTTAGATACAAGTCAGCAATCGAGGGCCACTTAGACAAGGGACACGCTCGGAAGCTAACGAAGGACGAAGTCGAGACAGTGAGCGACAAGACCTGGTTCTTACCCCACCACCCTGTAAGCAATCCCAACAAGCCGGGAAAGACACGTGTCGTCTTCGACGCGGCCGCTAGGTTCGGCGGCACATCACTCAACGATCAGCTGTTACAAGGCCCAAGTATTATCAACGACCTGACAGGTGTGCTCATCCGCTTCCGCCAAGAAAGGGTCGCCATCACAGCAGACATTGAATCAATGTTTTATCAGACTAGAGTCATCGAGAGCGATACAGATGCATTGAGATTTTTATGGTGGTCCGACAGCCTAGAAGACTCACCAGACGAGTACAAAATGTTAGTGCACATATTCGGAGCCAAGTCTTCGCCATGCTGTGCGAACAGGGCCCTAAGAATGAACGCTGAGGACAACGCAAGTGATTTCGATCCAGAAGTCATCCAGTCAGTCTACCGTAACTTCTACGTAGACGACCTACTGAAGTCCGCTCCAACGACGGAAGAGGCTACTCGTCTTGCAACCGACCTAGTTAAATTGCTGAAGGTAGGCGGTTTCAGGCTCACCAAGTTCACAAGTAACTGCCGCGAAGTGCTGACGTCCATCCCTCCAAAAGACAGAGCTAATCCAACACTAAATTTGGATCTCGACAAGTTACCAATGGAAAGAGCATTAGGAGTGACCTGGGACGCAGAGTCAGATACCTTCAGATTCAAGGTTATACCAACGAACAAGCCTCCAACGAAAAGAGGACTACTTTCGGTGGTCAGTTCGTTGTTCGACCCCTTGGGATTTCTGGCCCCCCTCACGTTATCAGTAAAGATCCTCCTGCAAGATTTATGGAGAGCGGGAGTGTCATGGGATCAAGAAATCCCAGAACCATATCTGTCGATATGGCGAGAGTGGTCTCGAGGGATACCACACGTCGTGCATGTCCAGATCCCAAGATGTTTCCAGAGCCCAGAGCTAAGTGTAATCGTGAACATTCAACTACACACCTTCAGCGACGCATCCAGACGAGGTTTGGCTGCTGTTTCGTATCTACGAATGACTGATGAGACTGGGAAGGCGCACTGCGCATTTGTAATGGGCAAAGCGCGGAACGCACCGTTAAGAGAGTGGACAATTCCCCGCCTCGAACTCCAGGCGGCAGTGGTGGCTACACGCCTTTGCAAGACTGTTCTGAAAGAACTGGACCTGTCCGTAAGTTCGACCATTTTCTGGACGGATTCTATGACCACCCTGCAGTACATCAGGAACAAGACAAGACGTTTCCCAGTGTTCGTCGCTAATCGGGTGACCGAAATACACGAGGCCTCGTTACCAGAACAATGGAAACACGTGCCGGGCCTCCAGAACCCTGCAGACGAAGGATCTCGAGGAGCAAACATTCATTATTTTAAACGAGATTGCAGATGGTGGCGTGGACCAGAATTCTTGCTGCTGCCGGAAGAACAGTGGCCGACAGAAGAGCCAGAGATTACAGAAGAACCCGACGAGCAGTCAGACGCAGCGACAACTGCAATGGTGATAACCTCAGGGTCACAGATTGACCTCCTGTTGAAACGTTACTCGTCCTGGCCTCTTCTAACCAGAGTGATGTCATGGCTACTCAGATTTGTGAAGGGCGTAAAGAAAGATACTTACCGTTGCCAACAACCTTATCTTTCATCTGCTGAAATTCGAGATGCGAGCAGAGAAATCGTAAGGCTAGCGCAGAGCTGTTTCCACGAAGAGTGCCTCGCCCTACAAGAGGGACGTCAAGTCAAGCGTCAGAGCAAGTTAGCCAATCTGAGCCCAGTACTAAATGAAGGTGTCATACTCGTCGGAGGAAGAGTACACCGCGCACCGATTCCCTACAGTACGGCTCATCCCATGATCCTACCCAGAGACCATCCAATATCTGAGCTGATCGTAAGGCACTATCACAAGATTCTTGGTCATGCTGGAAGAGAACACGTGCTATCTACTATGCGCCAACGATACTGGATCCTGCAAGCAAGAACTCTAGTAAGGCGCGTGCTACACAAGTGTGTTCAATGTCGCGGACGAAACGCTTCAACCATGCAGCAGATAATGGGAAACCTACCCAAGGAAAGGCTAACACCGTACCAACCGCCCTTTACATACACGGGAGTCGATTTTTTCGGCCCGTTTCATGTTAAACGAGGTCGCAGTAGCGTTAAGGTCTACGGATGCATTTTCGTATGCTTTAACTCCAGAGCTATACACATTGAGGACGTGAGTTCACTAGAGACAGACACCTTTATCCAAGCCCTAAGGAGATTCATCTCTGTCAGAGGCACCCCGAAGGAGATATGGTCAGACAATGGGACGAACTTTGCCGGAGCTGAGAAGGAGCTTCGACTCGCAATCCAGGAGCTAAACCAGAAGGAAATAAAGAATGCGATGCTTTCCAAGGGCACCGAGTTCCACAGTTACCCAACTTTCAAGTGGCGGTTCCAGCCCCCGGCAGCCAGTCACATGTCGGGAGTTTGGGAAAGAATGATACGAAGTGTACGCAAAACTATGAGGGCTATCGTTGGAAGTCCAAGTGCAACCATCGGACTTGAAACCTTGCGCACTGTATTTTGCGAAGCTGTATCTATACTGAACAGCCGTCCCCTCTGCCCAAGTAGCGATGACCCAAGGGACCTTGAACCACTTACTCCCAACCACTTCCTGCTCCTCAGATCGAATGCTACACCAGCACCAGGAATATTCACAGACCATGACGTTTACTCAAGGAAACAATGGAGACATGCCCAAGTCCTTTCAGACCACTTCTGGAACAGATGGATCCGTGAATATCTGCCGACCCTCCAGCAGAGACAAAAGTGGCTGTTAAAGAAGAGGGACTTGAAAGTAAATGATCTAGTCCTCATAACTGACAGCGCAGAACCAAGATGCAGGTGGCTACTTGGCCGTGTAACTAAGGTCTTCCCCGGTCGAGATGCTCACGTGAGATCGGCAGAAGTCAAGACCAAGAACTCAACATTAGTTCGCCCCATCACGAAGCTATGTTTGCTGGAGGAATCAGTTTAAAGACAAGATTAAACTGTGAACATTTAGTAGCCTTTGAGCTAGAACTTTGCCTGAATCGTTTATAATTTGTTGTTGATAATTAGCGTAGTTATTTCAGCCTGGAGCCCCAGGATGTTGAGGCATTCTCAACAGTTTTGAGTTAGTGCGTATATCCGTCGTTTCAGTATGTCCAGTGTCCGTGTGTTCCCTAACCGATTAACCCCGCGCGCCGTGTTGTCTGCCATGTGCTTATTGTGAGTCGTTCATCGTTTGGTAAGTGTTTGTTCTCTCTTAATTTTCATCTTGTTTTTGTCTTCTATTCGCATTGTTTGTGAGCTAAATGTGCCTCGTTTGTTCGTGGTGTTATAAGTGTTTAACTTAATGTCTTTTTTCTAGGATTTTACTTTTCTGTGTGTAAAATCAATCGATTTGAACGCCGTAAACATTGTTGTGTAATAAACCTTCTACACTCCTCCTGCTCCACATCCCAGCATCTTGTCATCTAAATGCTACACAAGCAAAAAAGAGTGAACAAAGGACAAAAATTCTTGAAAAAAAAAAGAGGTCTTATACAATTGGCTTTAGGAAAGAAAAAAGTCACACAAAAAAGGAGTTCCATAAAAACGAGTCTTCAAGAAGCGAAAGGGTTTAAAGGATATGCAGCAGGTATGTTTTTTGGACGTTGAGGTACACGCCCAGGGGGCATTAATGGTTGTGGGGGTTTTTGTTGCTGCTGCTGTTGAGACTGCTGTAGCTGTTGAAGAGTGTGTCTAAATTGACACTGTAAATAAAACTGAAAGAAAAGAAAAAGAATTATTGGCTCAGCATCATAACACCGACTGATAATTTTCGCTCACATATTTAAAAACTCCTACTACTGTTTAGTCCTTGCAAGATTAGGCCCTTACTATGCAATACGTTTGTTGTGAAAATCAATGCCCACCCTTCCCCTAAAAAAACAGATTTTTGCTTTAATTATTCCATATTAGTCCAGAATAATGGACCATTGAGACAGATAAATATTCAACAGTAACGAAATAATACTCAAAGGAAACACATGTATTAAATCTGAAATGGTGGCAGAAGCAATAATCCAATTGGTGCAATTTTTGCACCAGAAAATCTTCAGACATTTTACACAAGTGAACACAATTACAGTCTGTGATTATCAACAGCAAGAGCTTTATAGTAAAATCTGCAAATGCAACTAAATAGGATTTTGGTGGACATCGATCGATCAAAGTGTTTCCATGACATATTTCGGGAGGACACGTGCTTATGCAACGTCCTGTAATCACATTAATTGATGTCAATCAAAACTTCGTTGCAATGATGATTCTGCAGAGTCTATAGAGAGTTTTCACTCATGTGACAAGACAGCCATATTGGTGTACCTGACAATGGAACCTTTCTGCACAGTTTTTGCATAAAAATAGAGTTCAATTTCTTGGATAGAAATGTATTGTTTTGGTATACCAACATGGCCGCTGTGCGTCTTGTGAAAACACTGTATTGAGAAGCATTGTAAAACAAGACCAAAACTAGATCCTGATACCCAGTTAAATCAAAACAAGTCATACCTGTTTTGTATCTTTGTTCCATTGTGTCCAGAACAGCCCTTCCTCTTTATCGATTTCTCTGCTTGGTATCTTCATACCAAAAGAAAGAAATATATTTTGTCAATATTTTATTGGAAAACGCAAAGTTTTCAAGGCAAGCATGCAAATTAGCACCCAGGCATCAGACATCCGTCTAGTAAATTAGTGGTTTTGATTGGGGAACATTTCAACTGTTTAAATTCTTAAAGTTTCATAGAAAGTATTGAAGAAAAAATTGTCAGGTAAAATTTTAACACAGCTGAAAAAGCAGAAGTACTAGGTTTCCCATCATGCTAGAGATTCGTACTCTTGCACATTGGCTATTCAGGCTGGACATGGTCCGACATCCAACCATTAATTATAGGTTAGTTTGCGACATTCTACTAAGTGTTACCTTGGCTCATAGAACATCAAGAGCAATTCTTTATATAGTATTTTATACCTTAAATGATATAGTTTCATATGGCTCAGCTGCGACGAGTAGATACTGCCATGTCTTGTCTGGTGGCTCTATTCTCTGCTCGTACGCTGACATAAATCTATGTCTGGGTATAACACCTTCAGCCATTTAAGGATAATCAATCTGTCACAATAAAAATAATGACCTGCTTAGAAAAATTCCAGAATGATTGCTGGTCATTAATTAGTAGAGGGAGGCGAGAGTAGAAAATTCTTTCAAAATTCTTCCCTAAATGTCTTTTATGACACCTGCAGTTTAAAGAAACCTAAAGTTTCATGGCCTCAAATAGTTTTCTACTCTTTGAAAGTTCATTTCTTGAACCACTTCTTAAATGTCAATAGAAATCAAAAATCTAATATATTTTATTCAGCAAATCTTAACAAACTTCTTCATTGAAACTCTTGGTTTTTCCTGATAAGAAAATACATATATTAATAATGAATAATGAATTATTATTTAATCATATTGATACTTACACAGTACTTCCACTGGTCAGGATTCTAATTGGAATTTAAAAGCTGATTTTTTAAGAGGGAGGAAAACTAGAGAAAAACCTTTCAAGCACAGGATTGAAACAATAAACAACTCCATTTACATGGGGAGATTATTTTCAGATAGTAGGAAAACACTCTCTCTCATCATTGCTAAAGTTGAGGGTTCAATCAATAGTCTGCATATAGAAAAGATCACACAATATTATCTCATTAAAGAAGATTACTTACAAGAGCTGGTTGTGCTGGAGCATCTTTAGCTTCCTTTGCAGCACGGCGAGCCCTAACAAAATAGAAATCAGAAATTAACTAATTCTGATGGAACTAAATAATAAATGTGCTGAAGGATTAATTAGTTTTCATAACCACCATGTTGGTTAAATTTGACAAAAGACTTTTTAAATGCCGATCTTTTGTCTGCTACCACTATTGTTGAATGAAATTTGATTCCAAGGTGATGATCACTAACAAAAGTATGGTGGGCAGGCAGGGGACTGAGGCAATTAGGGGCAAAATATTTCTTTTCCATTTATGCATGGAATGGAACTTCCATGCCCACCTGCAATACTTTTAACAACTATCGTCAAAGGGCTTAAAACAATGCCAGGCAAGACATTGGAAAATGTCCACCCAAAATTGGAACTTGTCCGGCCAATTTTTTTTTCTTGGTGGCCATTTTGACCAGTAACCTTAAGCCAGAGGTATGACCAAGCTAAAACTAATTTGGCCGGTCATCATTACCGGCGACTTACTGGTAGTTATTCTAAGCCCTGCATTACATCTTGGAACCAAACTAAGCTATTTGTCATCAAACTCTTTTGATATATCATTGAACCAAAATATGGCTGGCATAACTCATTATTATTTCATTCTACTGAGAATGCTGGAGAATCATCTCATATACTTACAAATTTGACTGATGCTTCTTTCCTTGTGTGTGAGCCAAGTAACTTCCCTAAGATATTAATCACACTTATAAGACACTTACTTATCCAGAACTCTCTCAATAGAGTGTTTTTCATAAGACTGGGAAACATACTTTATTATATAGATATCGATGAAACACCAGGTTTTCTCTAGTGTCCAAAACTTGATATCTTTCACCAGTGGAAGATATCATACTGTATCTTTCATATCGCTGTTGACATAGTAACATATTTTAATAAAGAATTTTTGAGCTTTTATTTTATTTAAGTTTCATCAATATCTATGTAATAAACAGAACATTACATGGCTGCTTGGAGATACGAATTTTATCTTCTCGTGTTCAATTTAGATATATCTCACTCCTGAGATATCAATTGAACACTCGATAAAAAAAATTCGTATCTCCGCGCTCCCATGTGAGATCCTCTATGTACTGACTTGAAGTATACATAAACCTCCTCATTTCTGACTTAATGTTTTCCCATTTTAGACCACAAATCATTCCCTAGAGTATCATTTCTTTGTTTAAGGTTTGCGTTCAGTTGCACATAACAAGACACATGAACATGGAAACAACTCAAACAAAGAATATTATTCTCAAGGGAATGACACGGGGTCTGAAATGGGACATTATGCTCAAGTGCTCCAGAGCGGAGGAGGTCTAGTGAAGCCTGTTTTGTCTCCTGTGATCTTCAATAATCAGCTACTACTAGGTAGCATATTGGAGACAATGATGGGGAATAACATTGGAATACACTGCACATTCACGTCTGAGCATCCCACCGAAGACAGAAAATGATGATGTCAAGTGAAACTCAGCAAATTTGCTTGACTGATCATGAAACAATGGTTTCAAGTCGAGGTTGGACTTGATAAATAAAAGAAAACCAATTCGTCGTTTGCACGTGACGTCATAGAGCAATAAAATAACAACTTAAAATTAATTAACAATGCTATAAACTCGATTCTTCAATATGTTTTAGAGAACTATGATGTGACTAAGTGTAGAAAATTTCAGATCGTTTCATCGTTTTGTTTCCGAGTTGTGCAAATTTGATTTTCTTCATGTAATTCTGACCTTACACTTCTTACGGGTATGAAAAGTCATAAAAATGGAAAAAAAATCGCTAAATGAAATATTTTTATTGCTTTAAATGTCTTAAGTTCGATTTATGTATGTCTAAAGTGAGTTTTATATTGTTGCCTGCATGAAATATTTTTTAAAATTTGGCCTCCATTGCTGGTGGACCAATTTAGTCCACCAGCGAGTTTTCGCCATATATTTACACTATCAAATCGGAAACTTCATTCGACCATAGCTCGTTTCAGAAATGCTCTAATACTCCAATTTTTAGCTCAAAGTTTCATTATTGGTGGCTCTGCATGGTCATTAGGATTGTTTTTTTGATTGGAACCGAAAAATATTCTGGCACCAGCAATAACCATGTGGTTGCAAACGAAGAATTGTTTTGTGAGTCTCTAAGTAGTCTTTAGGTAGTCTACACTATTACACCAATGCTCACTTTCATAACCAGATAGACATATCGTTAAGTGTTATTCAAAATCATTGTTCCCTATTACCTCGTTGCTGTGTAGAGTAAGACACAGCTTGCATTCATAGGAACCAAGATGATTTTTCATGAAATAAGGATCCTACAATCAAAATCCAATGAATAATGAGTAAATTTTAAAAACAATACTCAAAAGCTCACACAATAGTCAGTAAACAAAATTCTAAAAAGGTCAGAAAAAAGAAATACGATCTTCTTTGCCTACATATCTATCCAAACTTGATTTCTATAACAAAAAAATACTGACAGACAAGCGAACATATCAGATCAACCATACCAACCTTATTCAAACAGTAGGAGAAATGATTTAACTTAATACACCGTATGGTTTGTGATGTTTAGAAACTGACGGACGTTAGTCCTTCGTCGTTGTAAATGATTTACTCCGACGAAGGACCAACGTCCGAAACGTCAGTTTCTAAACATCACAAACCATACGGTGTATTAAGTTAAATCATTTCTACTACTGTTCGATTCCAAACACCGACGCGATTAATTAACTAGTTTATCTAGTTTCTACCGGCTTAGCATAAACCACGAAACGAAACGAAACGAAACGAAACAATAAAATGCGAAACGAGGATTTCGCATCTTACAGATCTTTAAAATGCGAAACCGTTATTTCGCATTTTACACATCTTTAAAATGCGAAACGACACACTGTAACCTGAGTCTTTGCGATCCCATATTTAACTGTAAGCTTACTCACGAAATTGGATGAAAACTGTGTAGCTCCATGTCTTAGAAAATTAGAGACTCCTTTAAATCTCAGTGGGAAGAAGTTTCCATGTACCAAAAGCCACAAATTTATAAACTATATTGAAATAATTCAACTCCTGTTGTTGTGGCGCCATTTTGAATGCACAGGGACCCCAATCGAATCATAAACCATAATATATGACAATCATCAGAGAAAAATTTTTAGACGTTTTTACTTTTGAACTTCTTTCATTGAGGGTAGAGAAGTATGGCGTCTAAAATTCTTTGAAGCGTTTTCCTTATGTTTTGCCGTCGAGATATAACAGTCTGGTGCTAAAACAGCTGTACTAGAAAAATGTCATTAGCATGAATATCACTTTGAGTATTAATTTTGAATTAGCCACATGTTTATGTTAGTTATGCATAGTTTGTGCTGCATGCTTTTATCAGAAAAAAAAACAACCTAGAAATAAATTGAATCCAGTTTTCTCGCTTTTCTCTTTGTGGGCTTCCTTTGTGCTGTCATATGCTGTTATGATTCGATTGGGGTCCCTGTGCATTCAAAATGGCGCCAAAACCGTCAACAGGAGTTGAAGTATTTCAATATAGTTTGTAAATGTGTGGCTTTTGGTACATGAAAAGTTCTTCCCACTGAGATTTAAAGTAAGCTCTAATTTTCTAAGACATGGAACTACACAGTTTTCGTCCAATTTCGTGAGTAAGCTTACAGTTAAACATGGGATCGCAAAGACTCAGGTTACAGTGTGTCGTTTCGCATTTTACAGATGTGTAAAATGCGAAATAACGGTTTCGCATTTTAAAGATCTGTAAAATGCGAAATCCTCGTTTCGAATTTTATTCTGTCGTTTCGTTTCGTTTCGTTTCGTGGTTTATGGTAAGAAATTTTACTCCAGATGCAACTTCCTTAGATCTATGAATCACTAGAATCATGAGTGTTATTCGGATTGTTTATAGTTTCTCCCCTTGGCAAAGAATAAACTACAAGATGCCGTATTCGAGAATAAGTTTACTCTTAGTAGATCTATGAATCACTAGAATCATGAGTGTTTGGATTGTTTATGCTTCTTGGCATCGAATTAACTATAAGATACCGTATTCGAGTATGAGTCTAATCTTATTGAATACTAGATATTCATGTTCATATTCTGGCTGCGTTACCAGCGTGGTTGGTCCTTTTAGTGTAGTGGTTAACACATCGGACTAGAATACCGAAAACGTGGGTTCGAATCCTGCCAAGGGCATTGGATATTTTTCTCTTATTCTCTCTACTTCATTGTATACACACCGAACGCATAATTTATTACTAGGATACTAAATAGTATGGATCACTAGAATCATGAGTGTTATTCAGATTGTTTATAGTTTCTTGGCAACGATTGAACTATGAGATGCCGTATTCAGGGATGAGTTTACTTTTACTAGTTCTATGAATCACTAGAATCGTGAGTGTTGTTTGGATTTTTTATAGTTTCTTGACAACGAATAAACTATACCATGCCGTATTCGAAAATGAGTTTAGTAGATCTATGAATCACTAGAATCATGAGTGTTATTCGGATTGTTTATAGTTTCTCCCCTTGGCAAAGAATAAACTACAAGATGCCGTATTCGAGAATAAATTAAGTTTACTCTTAGTAGATATATGAATGACTAGAATCATGAGTGTTGTTTGGATTGTTTATAGCTTCTTGGCATCGAATTAACTATAAGATGCCTTATTATATAGCAAGGTAATTTCACGCGCTGTGATTGGTCAATTTGCGGTCCATAACTTACGGTACGGACCGAAAAATGAAATGGTTCACTGAGTGTACGTACTTATGATCTTTTAAAACATTCAAATCTTCATTAAAAAAATATATTCCTGGATGAAAATCGTCGGGAAACCTTCAATGAATAATTAAATATAACTTAAAGTCACTGGAATTTAATGTAAAACTCATCAAACCAGCGAAAACTCTGTCAAACAAGGGCGACAACTCTTTCGATCAAGGATATACATGGCACTGTTAGTTGAGCGATTTTGTACGACTAGAAAAAAGTAGAAAAACTAACTATTCTAAAACTAAAACTATGTCAAACTATGAATTAAAGGGTGGTAAATAGCGGCTAATTCAGTAAATGAAATAAAGATAGGTTTACAAGTAGAATTAACTTAAATTTATTATTTCATTAAGATTACAACGGCAAGTTTGAACTTATCTGAATCGATCGGGTGAAGAAGCAAGTAGTTTCCTTCGTTAACGTTTTAAGCAGTTTTCTAGGCTCATCCGCTCTTGAAGTATTTTCATATTTCAGTAAGATTTCATCTACACTTGAATTTGAATGCATTTGTGGACAGGAGAGTCGGCAGTACCTTTTTTAATTGAGTCGAAAGTGTGCCGTCTTCATGACTTCAGCCATTGTGTATATAACGGCCTGCCTCAAACAGTTAAAACGTTGAAAATTGACGAAAACTATCCATGTTCAGCAAGCCGTAATTTTCCAAAGCTTCTCATTCATTTCTGGAGAGAGTTTTTGAGTTCTTTTCCCAATAAAAGGCAGGAAAACAAATGGAAGGCTGTAGTATTTTTCATCTTGCTTTTGAATATCTTGAAGTTTGAAGTACGACAGTTTTCATTTCAATCTCATGTTGAATTCTTGAGGCCTTCTTTTGATGCCTTTTATGCTTTGCATTTACAAGATTTGCAAAAGAAAGCCTCACTTTTGTTAACTAGTATTTCACAAAACTTTAAACTGTAGCTATATTCTCTCAAAGTAAACTAAAACCTTTCTTTTTGAGCGACTCAAACACTACATGACTTGTGGCACGTACAGGAAGCCCTTCCGATGCAGTTCTCGTTTGACATGCGCCGTCAACTTTTCCTTTTTGTTGCTTTTCGCCTCTTTTTAATATCGATGCCTTGCCATATAATAAATATCTTATTAACCTCGTTTGCTTGGTCCGTACCGCAAGTTATGGATCCTCGTTTTTCCCACTTTTTTATGGCCCGCGCGCTACGCGCTTGGGCCATAAGGCAGTGGAAAAAACTCGGTCCATAACTTACGGTACGGACCTCGCACTCGGTTAATAAGAGCTATGTATTCGAGTATGAGTCTAATCTTATAGGATACTATTTAGATGATGGCTAGTGAACACTAGCGTGGACTGCGTCGGTGTTTCTAATGAACCAAGTTATCGTAGAATTGTAAGTTTAACACCGTAGTGAAAATAGAAACTGACGTTTCGGACGTTAGTCCTTCGCCGGAGTCAATAGAAAGAAAGAGTGAGAGAGTTTAACGGTGTTTAACTTACAATTCTACGATAACTTGTTTTATAGAATACTACATACAGTACATAGTATGAATCACTAGAATCATGAGTGTTATTCGGATTGTTTATAGTTTCGTCGGAGTCAATGAGAGAAAGTCAATAGAGTCAATAGAAAGGAAGAGTGAGAGAGTTTAACGGTGTTAAACTTACAATTCTACGATAACTTGTTTTATAGAATACTACATACAGTACATAGTATGAATCACTAGAATCATGAGTGTTATTCGGATTGTTTATAGTTTCGTCGGAGTCAATGAGAAAAAGAGAATAATGAAGAGGTTTATATAGTGGTGCAGAAAGAAAACAAACCAATAAGAACGCAACAAGTCGTTAAACAAAAGAAAACAAAAGCATCGAGAATAACAATGGTAGGTGAGTCATGTCATATATCTTTTGTTGGTGGTTAATAAAGGTTTTATGTTATTAACCAATCAGGGTATGAGTTATAAAATCGTATGGATTGATTGACATTCCTTTCACTAGAAGTTTTTTAAAAGGTCGAGCAATTTTATTGTGACAAATCATTTTACCAGCAAGACCAGGAAAACACGAAGAAGACGACGAGCTCAGATAGACACCGATATGGCTCTAAGATTGTACAGCCAATTCGGCGATGCACTATATCTGATTTCTTAAATTTATTATTTCTTTTGTATATTTTTTAAGGAACATATTGTATAAATAAACTAAAAATTATTTTAATTTGTCTATGTGATGTGTGCCGTGTAAATCTTAAAAGACATATCATTCCCTAAATACAGCTTTTAAAAGTGGCATTTGGAAAGATTTCACAGAACAGCATCCTGATCTTAAAAGCAATGGCTTCAAAACGAAGAACAAAGGCACGCCTCTCAGTTACTCGGCATTCAGAAAAATTTTTATTGAGAAAATGAGTCACCAGTATTCATTCCGGAAAGCCCGAGTCGACACCTGCCAGACTTGCGACAAGTACGGGAAGAAAATTCGAGAACTTGAAAGGGCCATACCCATCGTGGCAGTATGTTCCAGAAGAAAGAGCCAAGAAGAACTTCTAAAACTTAAAACTGAACTTGACGAACACCTAAGAGAAAGCGAAATTAGGTATGGTGCTATTTCTTACGATATGAATGTACTAGCCAGTGTTGCCAAATAATAGTTACAGTATCGCAAAAGGTCTACACCTAATATTCCAACTTCGAGTTCTCTTTTGCTATGTGTTAGCCCTGATTGTGCGTAAAATGTTCAGAACTGAGAGCAAAAGCCGTGGAATCCTAATCTAGTGCAGTGGTATTATTCATGTGTCATTACCACAGGCTGTTACTTGTTCTAAAGAATATATTACATTCTAATGAGGCTAACTTAGAGCAAAATAGAACTCCAAACTGGAGAATTGCCAGAACGTTGCTAATCGATCCCGCCCGAATATTCTTTTTCTCGTAACAACGTTCTTGCAATATCAAGGTACTTAATGCCTGGGTCAAAAGCCAGTTATAGCACAGATCATTTTATTTTCCGTATTTTGTCGTTCTTAGAGTGATTTTCATATGACCATGAAAGAATAGGCAAACTAATAGTTAGTAGTAGACTCTAAACCCATTGTTTCTGTTGTTGTTCTTTATCAAAACGTACAAACTAAATGGTCTATTTTCTGTCACCGTCATATGAGAATCACTCTACTTCATATACTTAACGTATCTAAAAATTCTAGCAAGTAATAAGGCATAGTTGAATTCAAACTCTCGGATAATTAGAGAACGGCAAAGCTTAAGAAAGTAGTCGCTTCTCAGCTGGTTGACTACTTGGAGGATAATGATCTGCACGAAACATACCAATCTGCATATAAGAAATACCACAGTGTAGAAACCGCGCTGTTAAGAGTCCAAAATGACATCTTACTTGCCATAGACAATCAATGTGCTGTATTCCTTGTTTTACTTGATTTGTCGGCAGCCTTTGACACCATCAATCACAGCATTTTATTAAAAAGGCTTGCAACAAGATATGGCATTGGTGGACTTGCGCTGGATTGGTTCAAGTCTTATTTAACCAATCGTAAGTCATTTGTTAGTGTGGAAGGTGGTAAATCAAATCCTCGTAGCTTTAACAATGGGGTGCCGCAAGGTTCTGTTCTAGGGCCTGTTCTTTTCATATTGTATACCTCACCAATTGGTGACATTGTTCGTAGCTATGACGTAAATTTCCACTTATATGCCGATGACTCTCAATTGTATATTACCTTTTCCTCATCTTCTCTGTCCCAGCTTGATCTTGCAAAATCAAAGCTTGAAGCTTGTGTGGGTGAGATTGACAGATGGATGATGCAGAATAGCTTGAAGATGAATGGTGATAAGACTGAAGTGATTTTACTATCTTCTTCTTACCGTCCCAGGCCTGCTATTGACTCGATTGAAATCTCGGGTCATAATATTTCAATGGCCGCTAAAGCACGCAATATTGGCATTATATTCGATGAGAATATGTCTCTTGAACACCACATTGCATCAATGTGTAAATCCTGCTTTTTCCACTTAAGAAACATCTGCAAAATCAGGAAGCACATTAGTGGTAAGGCCTGTGAGACACTCATACATGCATTCATCTCTTCTAAATTAGATTTCTGCAACTCCTTTCTCTATGGTCTGCCTAAATCCTCTCTGCAAAAATTACAACTGGTACAGAATGCTGCAGCCAGAGTCCTTACATTCTCTCGCAAATCTGAACATATCACGCCTATTCTTTGTAGCCTTCATTGGCTACCTGTCGAACAGCGAATTCAATACAAGATCTTGCTCCTAACTTTCAAAATCTTAAATAACTGTGCACCATCCTATCTTTCCGACTTACTTACGTCTTATAAACCGCCAAGATCTTTAAGATCTTCTGGCCTTAACCTCCTGTCAAAGGCCTCTTATAATCTTAAGTCCTATGGAAAGAGAGCTTTTTCTTGCGCAGCCCCTGAGCTGTGGAATTCACTTCCTTCAAATATTCGTCTGTGTACCTCTTTGTCTACTTTTAAACATTCACTGAAAACCTGGCTCTTCAAACAAGCATACCCTGATCTTTAAGATGTAGCCTGTATATAAGAATATGAACCAGAATTGTTTAATTATTTTATTTTATTTACTATAACTTTTCAACTTCATTCATTCACTCACTCATTCACTCATTCTTTCGTTCATCCATTCCATTTACTTATTTACTGATGTATTTTCATTCACTCACTCACTCATTCACTCATTCTTTCGTTCATCCATTCCATTTACTTATTTATGTATTTTCATTCATTCATTCACTCACTCACTCACTCACTCATTCACTCATTCCTTCGTTCGTTCATCCATTCCATTTACTTATTTACTGATGTATTTTCATTCACTCACTCACTCATTCACTCATTCTTTCGTTCATCCATTACATTTACTTATTTATGTATTTTCATTCATTCATTCACTCACTCACTCACTCACTCATTCACTCATTCATTCGTTCATTCATCCATTCCATTTACTTATTTATATAAATTGTTAGCATAAACTGTAGAGAAGTTGTAGATGGTTTTCTTAATTAGTTTTATGTATATTATTGTAAAGCGGTTTTGAACTATACGGAAACATCGCTATATAAAATAAAGTTTATTATTATTATTAATTAACGACCAAGAAATAGCAACAGCAGCAACAACCCCAAGACTAGCAAACCAAGACCGACAACCAATTACACGCACACTTTAGTATTGTTTAGCAATTTTCCAACCACGCAATTATATGCGCAAACTACTTATCGAAGTACCATTTGCCCAAAACTCTATAGTTACCTTATTCTATTTAAGTTTGGGCTATATTGCTATTTATTCAACTTTTGAAATAATGTCTGTTACTGCGGTTTGTAATCTTACTAAAATGAATGAAACATCTCTAGTCTTGCATCTAGACTTTCATAAAACCATTCAGCTACCGAAGTTATCCAGCCAAGACGCCTATTACAAAAAGAGATTGACAACCAGACTATTTGGAATATTTGACGCAAATGATAAGAAATTGAAAGCATACATTTATCCATCGACCGTTGGAGGAGAAGGACCCGATGAAGTGATTTCTTTTTTGGATTTCTTCTTAAAATGGAGTAAAACAGCTGTGTTTAGACACCTTGTGCTTTGGGCCGACAATTGTCCCGCACAATTCAAAGAGAATTATCTTTTTTTATTGCCAATATCTCGTTAAAACGAAGCAATTTTTCAAAGTGGATCTGAAATGTTTGCTGGAAGGCCATACCTTTGCAATTTGTGACAGGCGTTTTGCTTCTGTAGAAGTAGCTACAAAACGCTACGAAACAATCGAAACTCCCGCCGATTGGGTAGCAAAATTGAATGAACAAAGTGTAACAAACCTTGTGGTACATGAAGTTTCGTTGGACATGGTCAAGTCATATAAAACGTTTTTACGCAATGCGTATGTCAGCCGCCAAGTAGACATAGAGGGGAAAAAAATTTTTCGGTAAAGAATTTGGCTTGGCTTGTCTTTAGTATCGGTGAGTCGATAAACAGCAGTGGCAGGCTTGTTTCTGAGAAACTCAAAGATGGGGAGTGTTTTGCTAGATGTTCTATCAATCCCTTTGAAAGACCGATGAATATCAATTATTTGAAACAAAAGCAAAGCCGTCGGCTTAATCTTAAATCCAGTTCCATCTGATTCCAATCTAATTCCAGTTCCGACAATAGTTAAAGAAAACTGCTTGGAACTTGCTACAAAATACCTTAGTTTAGAAGCAAAGCGTTATTACAATTCACTTCCTGCTGAAGTTGATGGTGATGATGATGATTAATACACATATTGATTACTTTATTTTCTTTTAAAATAAATTTCAATGTTGTAAATGAAAAAGTGGTTGTCAGCCTTGTTGCTTTTATCAATTTCCTTTTCTCTATTGTATTTTCTATAGCTTACAAACGTTATCGTCCAAGTGCGACCCTCCACGTTTGAAGACTCGTTCGCCGACTAGCATTTCGTCGACCGTGAATCAAAGAACTCAATTTAAAAATCAACCATAAATTCTTATTTTGAGGGATATTTTATAGTCTGGTTTAGAGATTCTAGAGAATTAGAAGTATCAAATCTCACATAACTATAAGAATTTATTGTACATTTTCGATTCTAGTTCTTTGATTGACGGTCGTTGAAATGCTGGTCGACAAACGAGACATCAAACTTCGAGGGTGGCACACTTCATCGATAATGGTTGTAACCCCCTTCACAATGATGCCTTGCCACTGGCTTTGACGTTCGTTGTCTACTAAAGCACAGGGTTCCCAATAGGGAAACCGGAGGTTTCGCATTTGGGAACCCTGTGGTGCATCTCTATACTGCTAAAAACAGAACTTGCTTGCTATGTTCGGAACTGGAAACATAACAGTATCACCAGGCACATTAGACCTGCAAGATAAAAGAAAATCCCGCCCTCGCACCCTTAGGAAAGGGACATGAATAAAAAAACAGGGATTGCGCAAGTTTTAAGCGCAGGAAAAAGAATGGTATGCTTTGGAACCTAAATCACAAATTATTTAAAATCTCTTTCATCTGCAAAACGTTTCTGCAACTTCAAGTTGCTACTCCCCATGATGTTTAGGGCGCAAGATTTGGAAAATGGCTAATTTCTCCGCCATCCTAAACATTGACAACATTACGGTTGCTGGTCGTTGCAAAACGTTTCTTGGTCCAAAAAGCCACAAAAATGGTGTTTTTTAAGATATAGGTTCCTCAATCCTTACAAATAATCAATAATATAAGCTGCAAATTACACAGGGATCCCAATATCATTTTTCAACCAGTATTGATTTGTATCACGTGATTGAACTACGCCTTCGATGATATAGTATGGAACTCATCGCGGTAGAGCCAAAGCAAGACACAAAAACGCCAATTGTTCTTCGTTATTTTGAATTTAGTAGATCATTTATCAGTTCAGTACTAAAACATTTATATTATATTGTCTCTTTCTGTACAGAATTGCACTTGATTTTCTCTCAAAACCATGGCGCTGACCTTCGTAAACTCAACATTGCAATGTCCATTTTATGTCGAGGTATGTAACTATTTGATTTGTGGTTGAGTGTGTCTTATGACAGATAAAAGAAATGCAATTCGAAAAGTGCTTATCATAAATTTCTTAGCGTGAAAGGTGTGTCAGTAGGAATAGATTCAGGATTAGTTTAAAGCCCCTCCAATACCGTTTTATGTACTAGTAAAATTTACACTGTCATAAGCTACGCTAAAAAATGTTTGCAAGTAATAAACCTGTGAGATTTAAGACTATTGTCTTTATCATAAGATTACACTGTTATAGTTTTTATATCGAAGTAATTCTTATTATAATAGACATATCATTAGCTATTAACCAGAAAACGAACCTTAAAAAATGTTTGCTTAATGCAAATGTAGTGCAATCTATCTTGTAATCCGTTTCGCATTACTTTTACGTGATCGCGTTCGGAACTATCAGGTTTAAATTGGAATTGTCTGGAATCGCATCTTTAAACGTTACACTTTAAAAAAATTGTATCCCAAACAAAGTATAGAGCTAAATCCCTCTATTTTCGCCCCGAAAATTGCATTTGAAAGGTAGATTGGAATACTTTTCTAAACTACAGTGTTATCAGTTTGAAAGATCTCAAATCATGTTTGTTGGCAATTAGGAAATTTTCCATCATAGCTTGGAACGCGATCGTGTAAAGCAAGGACGGTCCGTTATAAAACTAATGGGGGAAAGGGGATAGAGGGATCCAATAATAATTTGTGAGAACCCCTTACTGTTACTATTTTAAAGCTGCTACTTTTGTGGATATATCATGTAGATTGAGGCTAAATTGAATGACTCAAATGAATGACCTTCCATTGCTTTATGAATAACTGCCATATTCTGTGTTTTTGTAAGACAATGGAAGGTTCTTTTGAGGCATTCCATTTAGCCTCCACCGTTGTACCATAAGTATCATTAGTATATGTAATAGGACTCCATGCTGTCCAATTAAGAAATAATTGGAAGAGGAAAATTCCGGGGACTGACAAATATAGATGAGGCCGTAGGCCGAGTCCAATTTGGCAGTCAGAGGAATTTTTCGAGTCTAATTATTTCTTGATTGGGGAGCATGAAGTCCCATTACCTATTAATCATACACCTGCGTAATTAATCCCGCATCAACAAGACCTGTCCAATTAAGAAAATAATTGTACAGTTACTTATATGGGATTAATGAGAAGCTGTATAATCAATATCATGTTATCGTTGATACAATTAATGATCGAGGGAGTAAGTGATGGATGATTTGATTGTTCAATTGATTGTAGACATACTATGGCCAGGCCCCAAATTGTGATAAGAAGCTTCTAGAGAGCATTTTGGAGCCAGATGAAGCAAGGCAAACACGACTTGATATCAGAACATTCAGAAGCTGTATCAGTGAAATCGTTGAAAACGAAGATGGTCGACTGACAGTCATCGCCTTCAGTAGACAAAACAATCAGCCAGCGGCTCTTATAACATTTAAAAATGGATATAATCCAAATATGCTTGATAGCCTTCCGGGACAAAGCACCAGAAGTGACGTTCTTAACACTAGGAGAAAAGCGCTCTGGGAAGTGCAATACGTCGTTCGTCGTGTGGAGTTTAAAGCTCAGTGCTTGGGTGATATAGTTCTTTCGTGTGGCTTAGAAAAACTGGGCGAGATAAGCCTTTCGGAATCACGAGTCACAACAAATGTTTGGTTAATTGTTTCAAATTCGTTTTTAAATTCATCAGCTATTCGTTTATATTTATCATGTGGTTTTGAAATGTCAGCCATGTATCAGTCAACACTAATGATGGTTTTTTTTGATCTAGATCACAGGAGGATAGATAAAGCACGAAACTCCATGAAAAGGCAGGTAGAATCTGTGTTTCTTCTTCCACATCTAAAGGACCTTAATCTCCAGCCAAGCAACCACGATCCCTCAACCAGCCGAATTGGGCGACCAATTTCTTCAGATGAAGAGGTATTGTTTAATCATTAACATTATAAGAAATGGTGTTTACTGCAATGGCGGTTTCAGTGTTCAGGCTAGAGCAAAATTACCATAAAGGTCCCTTTCGCCATTTCAGGTGGATGTGGCGTTAATTAGTGATAGAGATAGCGACACCAGCAGCCAAACGATCGAGGTTACGCCAAGAAAAAGGACACGGCGAAGAAATGCCAGTGACGACCAGGTTCTTTAAGGTGGTTCCCAAAACCCCGAGAATATCAAAGGTTTGCAAGACGATATACTTTCTTCCTTGGAGTTTGTTTCCTTTTCAGAGCATATCAAGTGGTTGCCTTCCCTAATTACTCCCATCGACGCTGAAGCAAACGCGATGATACGAAACACTGAAGCGATGAGGCAAAATGCCGAGACGATCGACAAGAGGCAAACTTTCCTCCAACATTTGGAAATGGCAAAGCAGATTGAAATCTTCGGCAAACGAATCGGCAGGCACACTTACGATGCAATCTTCGACTTGTGCAATCATGAACTAGGTCTAAGTATTCAGTATTTACGAGCCGTTTTAAGAGTGTCATGGGCTGTTTACAGATTTCCCATTCTTGAATTGTGTAAGATGTCTTGGAAGGTAGGTATGAAGCGAATCCCAGAAGTTGCCGCTAGGTTGGACCGCGTAAGTGAAAATAACGGGCGCTTTCCAAGCAATATTACTGCGGCGCAAGCAGACTTTCATTCTTTGTGTGTTAGACTTTTTCTTCATTATCCAGAACGATCTTTAGGAGATGGAGATGGTCTTCCCTACACTACCGTGCTGTCAATTAATGGTATATTCCAAAACGATGGCCCAATAGAAAACCTCGATTCTTACGTGAGTAGTTCTTGGTATCGTCGAATACGAGCAACAGTAGGTACAGAGATGCGAAGTAGAATTGTTGGCTACGACACTCAGGAAGCCGCAAGACCAAATGACGAGAGAGCTGTGGACACGCCTCAACCGTTTTGGGAAGAAGGGAGATCGTTCTTACTAGATGAACTTCACCGTCTTCTTGGTGATATACCGCCTCAAAGTGCAGTAGTGTTAGTTGATTGCTTTTCAGTTGACCTTTATGACAGACTGCTTATCGACATCAGGGCCAAATGGCGGCGGGAAATTTCCATCCAAGATTGGGTAGATTCGAGCTGGCTCATCGTGCTCTGTCGTCAGGCTACGCGTTTCCAACTTACAATTATCTTGTCAGCCGATCTCTTCTAGATGACTTTGATAGGGCAAGAGAACGACAGCGTGGTGCCTTTGGAGTTGCAGTACCAGTTTACCACCCTTCTGTGTGCAGACGACATCGATATGAAATCTCAAAGAATCGTACTCGAGCAAGACGCCGAAGATACGACGAGTAAGGTTGGGTATAACTTACGTGTTTTTATGGTTGTATTTTAATTATTTATTTTTATCTTAAACATTATCTATGCAGGTATCAGGTAGTCCCATCAGCGGTGCTTGTTTAAATGAGGCCTGAATCCATCCGCGTCATGAACGGATAAGGAAGCAATGGTGGTTCCTCTCACCACTGTGAATCGTTCGGTTTAAAACCGTTCCTAGGGATACGCGCGGCATTGTGAAATAATATTTAAGTTGACTTGAACCACTGGCTTTTGAAATATAAGTCAGTAAGACACCTGAAACGAGAACATATTCGAATATAAGGAAAAAATCCTTCGCGACAGTAAATTGTGTTAAAATAGCTTTAAAGTGCTGGTGTCATTAAAGAAGATCGTAACGGCGTTGCATTGCGACACAATTTGTACGGAGCATTGCAGCGTGTCACCTCCCGTGCAATGTTTAAAATGTTGCGAGACAAGTTGCAGCAATAACTGCGAAAAGTAGAGATCGTTTATGGTAGAATCCAACAAATTCAGAGCGGATTTTACAATTTTCCTTCTTTGTCGCCAGATTATGGATATGGCAAAAATGCAAGGCAATTTAATGAATGGTGTATTTTCTACGGCTCAATGTTTTATATACATCAAATTTGAGGTTAATTTTAGGGCCATCATTATATCTTTTTTTCTGCCCAAACGTTTCCCTTCAAATTTGCACACAAGTTGCATTTCCTAACTGAAGATGATAAGATTCTGAAAAAGTCAGAAAAATCGTACGAGAGGATGTCGAGTAAACTGAGCCTAAAACTAAAAATTTCATTCTATGAATTTTCATTATTATTAGCCAGCCACGGAAAATATATATAAATAAAGTACAATGATAGATTTAAGGATAATTAAGGTACAAAATTCCAAAAAATCTGTAAAAATTGGTGCAATGGTTTTGCGAAACAAGCGAGTAATAAAAGCTGTAAAACACGCTCTGAATTAGTTGGATTCCACCTTATACAGTAACGATTGTCTCTCCATTGGATCTTGTTTTTGCTTAGAGGGTTTTTTCCTCCGGTTTTTCCCTCAATATTTGCACACATTTCATCAGTTGGTGGAAATTGGGAAATTGGCAATTTTCTATAGGTCATGCAAAAACTTTGCTTATTATATGACAAGGTAGTTTCAGAGCTATGGTTGGTCAATTTGTGTACCATACCTTACAGTTCATACCGAACATCAAACGTCTTTCCTAGCCTTGTCATATAATAAATATCTTATTAACCTCGTTTGCTCGGTCCCTACCGTAAGTTGTGGTCCTCGTTTTTTTCTACTTTCTTTGTAGCCTCCGTCCTACGCGCTTGGGCCATAAGGTATACTAAAGAAATATCGGTCCATAACTTACGGTAAGGACCTCGCACTCGACTAATAAGAGCTACATAACCAATGACTTAGCCAAACGATTACGAGGACCTCGGTTTACAAAAATAGTCATATTAAAAACATTATAAAGCCACCGGCATTTAAGCACACACACAAATCCTTTCAGGAAGACCTCGTAAAAGGAGGGGCTGGTTCGATTCCAGCCGGGGAACTCGTGTGCAAATACAAACAAAAATGATTATCACCATGACAACTACAAATACTTGGATAGCAAAGCACAACAAATAACGTTCGATATAGTTTGACGTTTGCAGCATAGCAAAGCACAATTCAGCTTTTTTCGCTAGCCATCCTTGGGCAAAGCGTGCAGCATAGCAAAGCACAATTCTGCTATTTTCACTAGCTATCTTTGGGTAAACCTTGCAGCATTCTAACCTGTTTTATGAAAAGGTACCCCTCCCCCCCTAACATCAGCACACTTAGGGGGTCTGAATTTCAAACTGGAATGCTTTGCTAGTGAAAGGTCAATTCCTGTTTTAGCGGTTTGTGCACATCCCTAGCTCTGTCACTGCTTCCCTTCACCTTCCCATACCCTCCCTCTTCTCTCTTACCTTAATAATCTTGTCAGTTTGTCAGGTGTGCCATGCATGCACTGACTAAGTGTTGGACCTGGAAGAATAACAAAAAAACAACAAAACTAATTAGAGCCTTAAGCTAAGCTTGGCTCTGAGATTGAAAAGCTTTGCAGAGGCAGTGGGGAATTAAGCGTTGACGTCAGAACTAGGCTTGGCTGATCTGATTCTATGCCTTTTAAAAAGTGCAATGTTTCCTAAATCAAATGGCATAGCATGCAAATGCTTGAAGACCAACAACCAAACGAGAATACTTACATAGCTGCAAACCACATAAAGGCACCAATTATTGTTTTTGGCCAGCCATGCATGGCCCAATCGGCTTATTCATGCAAATTTACTGATCGAAAATCATCTATTCTGGGTAAAAAGTGAAAAATTCAGACATGAATTTCAAAAACTAAGCTCTAGAGGAAACTCCTTCAGCCTTAACTTCACTCGAATGGCTCAGTGTAGTTTGGAATTCTAAAATCAAACTGAATTCGTGACACCCTAGGCTCTTTCGGGCAAGTCCTGGACCAAGAGTGAAGAGTAAGTTCTGGAGGAGAAAGGGCATCCCAGCATAGTGACCTTCTTAAAAAACAGGTTATATATATATATATATTGCATTGATTCAAACATATCAATTTCAAATATAGGTATACAATAGAAATAGGTATTCAAATTTAATCACATAATGATTTATTAATTCTATATTTTTTTACTATCATAAATAAAGATTACTAACCAAGGGTATAAAATATCCCTTGCAATCAAACTCTCCATAGTCAATCTCATTTGACTGGACTGCGAGTATCCCATCTAGCCATTTCCCTACGAGATGTTGCGATATTTCATGATAGTTCAGCATATTTACGAAATTTGATTGCTTCTAGAAACAATCTGTTATTTACGAAATCGAATAAAGACAATTTTAATCACATTAAAAAAAATTTTTTTTTAAGGGCGAGACTATAAGTTTTTCCTAATTGGTAGACAGTAGAGTAAAACTGACGAGTTTGAAAGTGGGCATTATAAGTGTTGATGGGTTTATAGTTAACCGTCATTTTTCCTTAAAATTTGTCAATAACAGTTTCGTAATAACTGATCTTTTGTTATTGTTTGTTAATTTTATGGACAGCGCATGCAAAATTAATAATGGCCAATTTAGACGTCACGATTTGCCGCGCGCGACTTGACGTATATGGCAAAATCAGCTCAAAATCGGGTCGTGTAAACGGTCGTACGACAGACGTACGCGGCCTCAAGACCTGTCGTAGCATTTTAAACTTTGGCTTAAAACCCTACGGCATGCCGTAGGAAAATGACGTAAATATGACGATTTTGACCGAGATTGGGACTGAAACTAATTGATTCCAAACAAAATGGCGGATTTCCCTGAAAATGTCTTTACCGGTAATTAAACACGAAGTGCAAATCTTCTGAATGATCTCATCAATTAACAAGGTAGACATGATTATTTACACTTGTCAACTGTGTACGGTGGCATTTTAAAAGAAACATTTGCTGTAATGACGAAAAAATTGCTCGCTCTTTTTTCGTGCCGTGCGCGACAATTCAAGTTGTGCTCGTGTAAATGGTACCAAAATTTGCCGTATACGTCAAGTAGCGCGCGGCAAATCGTGCCAGGTATATAATAGGCCTTAACAGTTAACTTATAATTGACTTATTATAATTGAACTATTTAATAATAAATTGAGCAGGAAGAGAATATGTTAAGTTAGGAAAGACAGGAAAAACATATTTTGACAATTTTCGATATTGCTAAAGTGTATGATGATATTGATCGAACCGGTTATAAGCGACTAAAGATTTCAAGCTACAATTAAAAAAATGTATAAAAGAGAACATTCTTTTATGCATAACGTGCAATTCGAACCCACCAAAAGGAATCAAAAAAACCGCAGAGCTGAGGCGTCCCTTCTGTCCTTGGGTGTACGAATTACGCAAGAAATGTTCTAGCCGAAGCATCAGGGGAGAGACCAGCCGGCCCCCAGACCATATCGGCTAATCCCTTGCATCTCTGCCACGCACGGAATCGGTTGAGAGAATAACATCAAAAAGGCTAGTCTATCTGGTGCATTGTTTTCGCGGCTATTGTTATGCTGATGACGTAAAAGAACTGTGGTCCAGTGGTATAAACTTAGTCATCGAAGATACTGAGTCAAGCCCGAACGAGGAGAGTTAGCATTTGGATGGGTGACCTCACCATTATGTCTACTCAAAAAAACTTTTGATTCTACATTTTTAGAACTGGCTATTAAGCAAAATAACTTTTCCAACAGACGAGAATGGCTTGAAGTGGATCTAAAATAGGATACTTTAATTTGAATTAAAAAAAAAGCAGCGTATAAAGGATTATGTTCTAAAGACGGGGGTAAAACGTCATCTCGCTTGCGGTTTATTGAATAACAGTCCAATCTGCAGAAACGGGCCAATCTTCATGGCATTTTATGCGCGCCAAGAATCTAATCTACATATATATATATGACTGCAGACAGTACTGTTTCGGCCTTCTGGGCCTCATCAGTGCAGTGCTAATGCTGGAGTTGTGGTTTGACCATATTGGCTATATGACCACCCCAGATGATCTCACACATGTGGGATCATCGTACCATGTCACAGTGCTCGAACTAGTAAACTAGTGAGCTCATTTTTCCTTAATATTTGTCAATAACAGTTTGGTAATAACTGATCTTTTGTTATTGTTTGTTAATTTTATGGACAGCGCATGCAAAATTAATAATGGCCAATTTAGACGTCACGATTTGCCGCGCGCGACTTGACGTATATGGCAAAATCAGCTCAAAATCGGGTCGTGTAAATGGTCGTACGACAGACGTACGCGGCCTCAAGACCTGTCGTAGCATTTTAAACTTTGGCTTAAAACCCTACGGCATGCCGTAGGAAAATGACGTAAATATGACGATTTTGCCCGAGATTGGGACTGAAACTAATTGATTCCAAACTAAATGGCGGATTTCCCTGAAAATGTCTTTACCGGTAATTAAACACGAAGTGCAAATCTTCTGAATGATCTCATCAATTAACAAGGTAGACATGATTATTTACACTTGTCAACTGTGTACGGTGGCATTTTAAAAGAAACATTTGCTGTAATGACGAAAAAATTGCTCGCTCTTTTTTCGTGCCGTGCGCGACAATTCAAGTTGTGCTCGTGTAAATGGTACCAAAATTTGCTGTATACGTCAAGTAGCGCGCGGCAAATCGTGCCAGGTAAATAGGCCTTAACAGTTAACTTATGATTGACTTATTATAATTGAACTATTTAATAATAAATTGAGCAGGAAGAGAATATGTTAAGTTAGGAAAGACAGGAAAAACATATTTTGACTTTTTCGATATTGCTAAAGTGTATGATGATATTGATCGAACCGGTTATAAGCGACTAAAGATTTCAAGCTACAATTAAAAAAATGTATAAAAGAGAACATTCTTTTATGCATAACGTGCAATTCGAACCCACCAAAAGGAATCAAAAAAACCGCAGAGCTGAGGCGTCCCTTCTGTCCTTGGGTGTACGAATTACGCAAGAAATGTTCTAGCCGAAGCATCAGGGGAGAGACCAGCCGGCCCCCAGACCATATCGGCTAATCCCTTGCATCTCTGCCACGCACGGAATCGGTTGAGAGAATAACATCAAAAAGGCTAGTCTATCTGGTGCATTGTTTTAGCGGCTATTGTTATGCTGATGACGTAAAATAACTGTGGTCCAGTGGTATAAACTTAGTCATCGAAGATACTGAGTCAAGCCCGAACGAGGAGAGTTAGCATTTGGATGGGTGACCTCACCATTATGTCTACTCAAAAAAGCTTTTGATTCTACATTTTTAGAACTGGCTATTAAGCAAAATAACTTTTCCAACAGACGAGAATGGCTTGAAGTGGATCTAAAATAGGATACTTTAATTTGAATTAAAAAAAAGAGCAGCGTATAAAGGATTATGGTCTAAAGACGGGGGTAAAACGTCATCTCGCTTGCGGTTTATTGAATAACAGTCCAATCTGCAGAAACGGGCCAATCTTCATGGCATTTTATGCGCGCCAAGAATCTAATCTACATATATATATATGACTGCAGACAGTACTGTTTCGGCCTTCTGGGCCTCATCAGTGCAGTGCTAATGCTGGAGTTGTGGTTTGACCATATTGGCTATATGACCACCCCAGATGATCTCACACATGTGGGATCATCGTACCATGTCACAGTGCTCGAACTAGTAAACTAGTGAGCTCATTTTTCCTTAATATTTGTCAATAACAGTTTGGTAATAACTGATCTTTTGTTATTGTTTGTTAATTTTATGAACAACGCATGCAAAATTAATAATGGCCAATTTAGACGTCACGATTTGCCGCGCGCGACTTGACGTATATGGCAAAATCAGCTCAAAATCGGGTCATGTAAATGGTCGTACGACAGACGTACGCGGCCTCAAGACCTGTCGTAGCATTTTAAACCTTGGCTTAAAACCCTACGGCATGCCGTAGGAAAATGACGTAAATATGACGATTTTGACCGAGATTGGGACTGAAACTAATTGATTCCAAACTAAAATGGCGGATTTCCCTGAAAATGTCTTTACCGGTAATTAAACACGAAGTGCAAATCTTCTGAATGATCTCATCAATTAACAAGGTAGACATGATTATTTACACTTGTCAACTGTGTACGGTGGCATTTTAAAAGAAACATTTGCTGTAATGACGAAAAAATTGCTCGCTCTTTTTTCGTGCCGTGCGCGACAATTCAAGTTGTGCTCGTGTAAATGGTACCAAAATTTGCCGTATACGTCAAGTAGCGCGCGGCAAATCGTGCCAGGTAAATAGGCCTTAACAGTTAACTTATAATTGACTTATTATAATTGAACTATTTAATAATAAATTGAGCAGGAAGAGAATATGTTAAGTTAGGAAAGACAGGAAAAACATATTTTGACTTTTTCGATATTGCTAAAGTGTATGATGATATTGATCGAACCGGTTATAAGCGACTAAAGATTTCAAGCTACAATTAAAAAAATGTATAAAAGAGAACATTCTTTTATGCATAACGTGCAATTCGAACCCACCAAAAGGAATCAAAAAAACCGCAGAGCTGAGGCGTCCCTTCTGTCCTTGGGTGTACGAATTACGCAAGAAATGTTCTAGCCGAAGCATCAGGGGAGAGACCAGCCGGCCCCCAGACCATATCGGCTAATCCCTTGCATCTCTGCCACGCACGGAATCGGTTGAGAGAATAACATCAAAAAGGCTAGTCTATCTGGTGCATTGTTTTCGCGGCAATTGTTATGCTGATGACGTAAAAGAACTGTGGTCCAGTGATATAAACTTAGGCATCGAAGATACTGAGTCAAGCCCGAACGAGGAGAGTTAGCATTTGGATGGGTGACCTCAGCATTATGTCAACTCAAAAAAACTTTTGATTCTAAGTTTTTATAACTGGCTATTAAGCAAAATAACTTTTCCAACAGACGAGAATGGCTTGAAGTGGATCTAAAATAGGATACTTTTATTTGAATTAAAAAAAAGCAGCGTATGCTGGCCCTACCGAGTTTCACTTCGGTGATCGGACGAGAACCGGTTTTTTCTCGGTCGTATGGCCGTAGACAGAAATAATTGCACAACTTAACGTACTTTATACTGGATCACGATTTCAGTGTCAACTAACCAATCAAAGAAAGAAGAAAAAATAATACAAAAACCAAGGGAAAGCCAAAAAGCAATGAAGAAAGTAGAAAGTGTAAAAGTAATAATAATAATAATAATAATAATAATAATAATAATAGTTATTTATAAAGCGCAAATACAAATCTGTTCTAAGTGCTAGTAAACAAACGACAAAGACAACGACAAAATAAAATTATTTACAAAGAATATGCTAATTTGAAGAGATAAGTTCTAAGTTCAGTTTTGAATGAGGCTAGACTTGATGCATTTCGGAGAGATATTGGAAGTGAGTTCCAGAGTTCAGGAGCAGCCACAGAGAAGGAGCGATGACCATAAGATTTAAGATTATAAGAATGTGCTGATAGAAGAACTTGTGATGCAGAACGAAGATTACGGTTCGGCTTATACACTGAAATGAGTTCCCGGATACAGATAGGAGATTGCCCATGAAGAGCTTTAAAAGTAAGTAATAGGATTTTATATTTAATTCTAGATTCAATTGGTAGCCAATGCAGATTAACGAGGATAGGTGTAATGTGGTCATGTTTATGGGAAAGAGTGATTATTCTGGCAGCAGCATTCTGTACAGATTGTAGTTTATCTAAGAGTTTCTTTCACTGTTATTTTTTAGGAGTTGATATAACTCCAAAAGTGGAGTAGAAAAAAAAGGTACAGGATAACTCCTTTTTTGGAGTAACTTTAACTCTGTTGATTTAACTCCCTTCCAAGAGTAAAATTTACTCCCATGAAGAGTAACGTTTACTCCCATGAAAGAGTGACTTTTACTCTACATGGGAGTTGTTTTGAACCCCCTAACAGAGTCAAAATTTATCCTTTCGGAGTTGTTATAACTCCCTGTTTGTCACTTTTGAAAGGAGTAAAATTTACACCTTTTCAGGAGTAGATTTTTTCTTGGTTTTTAAGCTTCAATAATTCCCACTGTACGTTATCCTACTTAAAGATACCTCTCATCACCTCCTCCCTTGAAGAATAATAACAAAAATGACTACAAAACTACATTTGGTTTAAAAAAAAAAATTTATTACATATAATAATTTACTAACAATACAGCAATATAGTTACAACCAATGATGCAGAATTGATAAGTATATTTAATAACAACATTTTATGTCGCCTGCGTTCACTGCTTGACATAATCTCTTCTCATACTTCTTCATTTTTCCGTTGCAATCAAACCAGCTAACGTTCCTTTCAAGGCTAGATGATAATTATTAAGATTCTGATTTCGAGTTTGTTTTGAAACTTGTATTTAATTAAACGGGCACAGATAAAAATCGTTTTATGTCTTCACAGATATGTGCACAGTTAATGCCGGGCACCAATACAAGTTTAAAAACAAATTCAAATTCAAATTTTTGTCTATATCGTTAATGAGCATGTTTGGCGCCATCGACAAACATGCTCATTAACAATCTTCTTAAATCTTTTCATTCTTAAGCCATCGGTCCCTTTTTTTCAATGTTCCAGCTGTATGGTGTATATATCAGTATTTCTTGAAGGAATACAAATCTTGGAAGACAGTTTCGTTTCGAATTTACCTCATCGTCAACAAGCTTGGTGAGGTGCGAGCCTTTTGCTTTACTTCAGCGGAGACCAAAGCATCATACAAGCACCCATAACCTACCGGAGAACAAAAAAAGCTTTTATTAATGACTTATCAAACTCAGCAATATACAAGGATGCTTATGCTTATTTAGGAGCATCGCTTTGCAGTTACAGAACACCGAAAGCTTTATCTTTTTATAGATTTCTTGTCAGTATTAACGCAACAAACTTAAGCTTTAAACTTTCTGATCTAAATAATACGAACAAAATAGTAATTTACCTGCACAATATATTGAATCCTTTGAAAGTAAGTCATCCATTACCACAAAAGTTACTTTTGAAATAACAATTCAATAGGCTTTAGCCTGTTTTTTAACCTCTAAACTCCGAGACAAGCACTTTCCAACTCCAAGCTTCAGGACGTTGTTGCAGGAAATAGTGATACTCTATACCACTGAGGTCATAGTCCAAATCATTCCTGGCATTACCGATGTAAGATCCACCAATCACGATCAAGAGAATTTGATACATGTCATGTAATGTGCACGTGGTCTAAGGAGTCCAACATTCATGTACTGTGCGAAGACCTACAAACACTGATGTTCTCTCTTACAGAAATCATCTAATTCGCAAGCACATCATCACGAGAGATACACAACAACACGATTCAGAAAATGACGACTCTGGAAGTGTTTGAGTGCTCTAGAGCAAGTGAAGCTGATCTGACGAGCTAGGAGCCCAAGAACTTTACCATCGGTCCGATCGGCCAGAGAATGGACAATTTGACCCACAAAAAAAAAAAAAAAAAATGAAAACGGCATATGATTTTTCCCTTGTGAAACTTAAAGAAAGGTGCTACAGGCAATTATAGTTTGTGTATGATACGTCAGAGTTAAAATTACTCTAGGGTCGTATTAACGAAAGGAGTTGAAACGACTCCCATCAATTTTACTCCAAAAATAGAGTCAAACTTACTCTGGTTGTTTCCGTCAAACATGACTTAAAAACAGCATGGTTTATCTTTTTTATCTAAAAATATGCTTAAATCTACTCCATTATTGATAATGTACTCTTTATAGTAATGTTCAACTGTTCATCATTTCCAAAGAGTTAAATTTACTCTTGGAGGAATACATTTTACTCTTGGAAGCGTCAAAATTACTCCCATTGTAGAGTAGATTTAACTCTCTTTCAAGTTACTCCACTCTGTAGAGTAACTTTAACTCTTTTGGTAAGCCAAAGAGCAGAGATTTACAGTTGTCGAGTTTGGAGGATATGAACGCGTGGACGAGAGTTTCAGTTGTTTTCAAAGAGATGTATTTTCTTATTTTAGCAATGTTTCTGAGATGATAAAAAGAAGACTTGCAAATATTATTCACATGACGAACCAAAGTAAGATGCGTATCAAATATAACACCAATGTTCCGAGCATGCATTGAGGGCATTATCACATCAGAACCAAATTGAAGAGAAGGAAGAGTTAACTGTGGGCTGTGCTTTGAAGAAAATAACAGGAATTCAGTTTTGCCTTTATTTAGTTTCAATTTATTTGTAGTCATCCAAGCATCAATATCAGATAGACAGTTTTTAATCAGTTTCATGAAATCATTAAGAGACAAATCATCATTACAGGAGAAAGGAATATATAATTGAGTGTCATCGGCATAAACTTGTGGAAAGACATTCTGTGTATTCGGAGGATATCAGCTACTGGAGAAGTATAAAGGAGATACAACAAATCACCAAGTACGGAACCTGAGGTACGCCACAATCAAGTTGAAGGGCTTCGGAAGAAAAATCATCAATGGAAACAAATTGAAAGCGATCAGTGAGGTAGGACTTAAACCATTGAAGAGCTATGCCAGAAATGCCAAATTTTGTATGGAGACGATCTAGAAGAATTTGATGATCAACTGTGTCAAATGCAGCAGATAGGTCCAAGAGTAGCATGGCAACACAAGAACGATTGTCAATGGAGTGGAGGATATCATTTTGTACTCGAAGAAGAGCAGTTTCACAGCTATGAAATGTTTTGTATGCAGACTGCAATGGTTCGTGGAGATTGTTCAGAGACAGATAATCATTTAGCTGAAGGGAAACGACTTTTCCAATAATCTTGGAGATATTCTTTAAATTAGAGATAGGACGATAATTTCCAAAAATTTCATGATCAAGAGATGGTTTTTTCAGTAACGGTTTTAAAACAGCAACTTTAAGAGAAGATGGAACAACACCAGTTTGAATTGACAGGTAAACGATTTCACATATAGTAGGCAGTAATGTACCAAAATGTCCAAGTAGGAGACTTGCAGGAAAAGGATCAAGACTACAGGATTTAGATGACATCTTTTTCGCAATGGCTGATAATTCATCAATAGAGATAGGCGAAAATGAATCAATTTTACAATCCAGTTTAGGTGAATCCAGATAAGAGAAATCATTTGAAAGATGTGACGTAGGAACGAAGCCATTTCTGATGTTAACGATTTTGTTTTTAAAGAAGTAAACGAAATTGTTAGCTAGATCTATTGTTAGTGGATGAAGTTGAGGTTGGTAGTTTTTTCTCAGGTATACGGTGTAGCAATCGATCAATAGAACGGAATAAATCATTACTGTTAGAACCAGCATCAGTAATCAATTTAGAATAATAATTCCTTTTTGCATCAAAAATCAGTTTTTTAACAACATTACATTGATCAACATATAATTCACGGTCGACCTCTGATTTGGAACGTCGCCAACGTCTTTCTAGATTACGACGCTTTGTTTTATTAATTTGAATTTCATCAGTATACCATGGAGCTCTTGGGCGAAGGGAGATGGATCGAGAACGAGAACGATAAAACAGAGTCATATTGAGTACACAAATCAGATAGTTCAGTAGCAGGACATTGATATAGTGTAGAGTTCATAATATCTTGTTAGAGACAATCAGCATCTATTGCACGAAGCTTGCGATAAGAAATGCTTTTTGATTGAAGTAGAGGCTTGTTTACAGATAACATAAAATGAACAGCATAATGCCGATCAGATAAAACAGGATCGTGTACAGTAAGGTTGGTCACAGATTTTTCATCAGATCTTGTAATGATTAGATCCAAAACGTGATTACTTTTATGTGTAGGTGAAACAGGATCAAGGACAGTCAGATTAAAACAATCAAGTAAATCCATAAAGCGATTAGCATTATTATCTTTAGTGTCATTGATGTGAAAGTTAAAATCTCCAGAAATTACCAGTTTGCCAGAAGACGTAACCAGTCGTTCCAAGAGAGTAGTGAAATCATCATTAAATAGCAAGCTATTTGAAGAGGGTAGACGATAAACAATAACAATACGATAAGTAGACGATTGATGATGAAGTAGCATTTCCATATATTCAAAAGACGTGTAAGACATTGTTACATGATGATTGATTTTCAGGCTATTTTTATACATTATGCCAACGCCTCCACCAGTACGATTTTGACGAGGAACATGACAAAACGAATAACCAGTAGGACAAATATCACGCACAATAAAATCAGAATTAGTATTTTTTAGCCAGGTTTCAGTTATAGCGAGAATATCGATGTCTCGTTCAACAACATAATCCTTAATTAAAAGAGATTTATTCTAAAGTTTTAGGGCTACATATACAATATTCAGTATATATTGAATTGTGTTTGAACATTAAGCACATTAAGATTGCCATTTTTACCAAGGTCTGTCACAAGCAACCTGAATAATGAAGAGTTTCTCTCTTGACTGTGGAAACAAGACACAATTGGCCATAGGCATCCAACATGGCGAATTATCAATGACCTATGATCTTCGAAGTACTCCAAGAAAGATACGTCTTGGGTAGCAATATTGAATAGTTAAACGTGTTCATAAACAGTTAAGCTATGGGACATTGGTAGACAATGAACAACTCCGAATCTCAGTATCCAAGCAGTCAAAACTATAAGAAGTAGCAGTAGCAGTAGAAAGTGAAACCATATAAGTAAAGTCCCGGAGTAAATTTATATCACTTTTGTTTCCAAGACGACTCAAAAAATGGCTAAAAAACCGTTGTTGGTGAACTTTCGCACAAATTGCAGCTTTTACACATCAAGCAATCCAAAAACTGTCTTGTAATCTAAAACGGGAACAACATATACCCACGAAGAAATGCCTTTTTTCCTACACTTACACGATTTGAAATAGTAGTTTAGCCGCCATTTTGAAACAAAAACCACGTGATCAAAATATCCAGAAATCTTGGAGATTTTGAGCACGTGATACCAGCCAACACCAGGGTCTTCTCCCCGACGACCTCCATATTGAATTGGAGTCGGCCGAGAGGGCCCTGGGAACGAGGTTGCTCGCATGCCAACCAAATGCACGTAAAGGTAACCAAGCCTCCAGTATAAAGAGTAACTAAAAACAACATAGGGCTTGAATGTATTTACGATATTTTATCTACAGAATTCCATAGTTTTTGAATTTGTCTTCTATACTTTGTAGAAATATGCAATGCCACAAGACGCTACTGGGCATGTTTGTGAAATCGTTTCAGTGCGCATGCGCAAAGTTTAAAACATATTAAAATCTTTTTAGGATGAAGAATGTTGGAAACGTTTCAAGAGTAAGGTTTATTATTAAGTACTGGACTAAAGCTTTCAGTGATCTGCGGATAGAAATTTGTTGTGCGCATGCGCAAAAGATGTGAATATTATTATTATTTAGTTATTTCTATAAATTTAAAATAGGGTAACCACTAAATGGGAAAAACCGAAAGTCTATTCATTCATTATTATTATTATTGTTATTATTATTATTGTTATTATTATTATTATTTTTAATTTTTTTTGTTATTGTTATCGTAATTATTGTTATTATTATTATTATTATTGTTGTTATTATTATTATTGTTATTATTATTATTTTCTTATTGTTATTATTGTTATTATTATTATTATTATTATTATTATTAAAATCAGTATAAAAATGTAGTCTTCGCTAACCTATCCGTCAGTGCACTTGGTGTATTCGATAATGATTCTGCTAATTTTATCAACATGTTAGAAGACCTTGATTTCAATAACAATGATCGCCTCTACATCATCAGAAAGTTAATAAATAATGCGTTTAGATCATTAAATTATATTTTCTGCTGCAGGACAAAGAATGAAAGAGTCCTGAGTTAATGTAGCATTGATAGTCTTCATTTTCTTTTTCTTTTTCTTTTTGTCATTTGTCACATTTTGTATTCGATTCAAGTAGCCACTATTGTAAATTACCTAAACGTAGCGAAATTTACGATTGTATTTAGAAAAAACTCAATAAAGTTTTCATTATTACTATTTTCATTATTATTATTGTTGTTATTATTATTATTATTATTATTATTATTATTATTAATATTTATATTTTAATAACTAATGTATAGTTTTAATATAGTATTATAATAGTGTGAAGAGCTGCAGGACTCGTGTTTTGAGCTATTCATTTATTTTACAAATATGTCTCCATAGATATATAAGGATTATTACATATATTTGTTATTTTATATTCATAATCTCTCTTTTTTATTTTATTTTATAATTATAGCAATATTCTTATCACATCTTATATTATAGTTAAATATTAGTTAATTATTATTGTCAATAAAGTTATAATATTTATTATTATTATTATTATTATTATTGGTTCTCAAAATTGCGGTTATTATCACATAGCGTTAAATATAATATTTCAGTGCCCCTCCCCCCCTAAAACATTTTCAGCTTCCGCTGCCCCTGTTGGTTAGGGCGCGATATTCCTTACAATTGGTTTGACTTCGATTCAGTGACCACACATCCTTGTTTCGACTTCTTTCCTTTCCGTGTAGCTTAATTTAGCTTTAAATACCCTTAAAACGGAGCACTGATGGAAAGAGGGGGGCGAAATAAACGCACCTTCGGCTTCAGCAAGTTAATTAATCAACGACTATTACGACCGACGTAAAATAAGGACGCTTTAACTTTACCTTTTTATGAATACGGAAAGATAAAGAAATCCTTACCGGGGCTTCTCCAACAAAATCCCCTTATAAATTACAACATTTTAATATAAATTTTTAAGTTTTATGTTTTTTTCAATGTACCAAAACACTTCAGTGCAATAACATCAAAAAAAGGTTTATTTCAAAAACTGGCGATAATGTTATCTTAGCAAGTCACGTGATATGTGACGTCATACACCCAAAATCGTTGGGGTGACTGACAGGGTACGTGACTACATCCCTGTCAAGTTTCGTAATCACACCTTGTATTGCCGCGGAGAAAATGGGGCATGGGCCACAAGAGGTGTGATGCCACCAGAAGTGGGGCCACCAGACGTTGGTGGAACGTGCCAACCCCTTCCCAAATCACGGGATGCACGTACTGTGCTGTGATCGTGATTGCGACATGCTTTTTGAATGGACGATGCGGTGTTGCCTTTCCCCTCTCTACCCTAGCTCTTCTTCGCAGACTAACAATACGAAGGCCCACAAGTCGAACAGCTGAATCAGTGATAAGAATCAGTGTATACTGACACTCTGAATAGCAAGTTATAAACCCTTCCTAAGAGTGCGTTAACGTCATTATCCGTCACTAAATGGTGAAAAATTTTCTCACAACATATTTGCGTCGTAAGTTACAGAGCGCATGTTTTTCGTTTTACTACTTTGCGAGCAACGAAATTTCTTTGTTACAAAGAGTAGCGAGAGTTAAGTGTGATATATTTGAAGCAAATTAAATTGTATACGAAAATATTTTTTCATATTTTGCAGTAATGTGTGTCGCGGATATTAACAGAGCACACTACCTCATAGTTGGGCACCCTGTGGTTTATTAAATGGCAGTTTTTCTTCACAGCTTTTCAGTGTCGACTGCAAAAATAGCCTTGCCTTCTCCTCCCCTAGATGATATAAACCCAACCTCACATCACAAGCGCAATAACATTTCTGTTACCTTTTTATACACGTTTAACACTTGTTCGATGGCTCTCTCCCCGCGCGTGCGCGTGTATTGCAATTTGCTTGGCTCTGTTGTGGCCTTGCTGCACCATATGAGCATTTCTTGACATCACTAACATAAATGTTAAAGATTTTCCTTTCTATACAGTTCGTATCTTGACGCATTAACCTGAGTAAGTTTATATATAAAATTTTAAGTTCATTTCACCAAAAGAAGTGACATCAATAATTCATGAAATTGCACATATGATATATAATTGTAAGTTAACTTTATGTTGAGTCTAGAGGAATGTTAAATTGAAGTCTATAGCAATCCCTAAAGCATTCAAACGACTTACAAAATTACATACCTTCACACAAACGACTTCTGCCGGAAATTAGACACCGGTAATAGTGTACCACAGGAAACCCAATACTCGTATAATTATTTTATTTGCTGAGGGGGGTAGAGGCTGTTGTTGTTGGAAGAGATTTTTATGTAATTCAAGGAAAGGTTAGAAATGGTATGGATAGGAATTAAAAAATTCCAATTTCATTTGAGTTAGTTGTTCCCTGACTCTGATCACCCCAGAGGTTGTTTCAGGGTTAGATCATGATTTGTAAGTTAGCCGTGCCCTGACTTAGTTCACCCCAGAGGTTATTTCCGAGTTTGATTTACAGTAGTGTTTGCTGTGCCCTGATGTTGATCAGCCCAGAGGTTGTTTAAGGGTTCGATCTGTGAGTTAGCCGTGCACTGACTTAAATCAGCCCAGAGGTTGTTTAAGGGTTCGATCTGTGAGTTAGCCGTGCACTGACTTAAATCAGCCCAGAGGCTGTTTAAGGGTTCGATCTGTGAGTTAACCATTACCCTGACTTAATTAGATCAGCCCAGAGGTTGTTTCAAGGTTCAATCTGTGAGCTAGCCATGCCCTGACTTAGATCAGCCCAGAGGTTGTTTCAGATCTATGAGTTTGCCATGTCCTGTTAGGGTTCAGTTACTGTAAAATTGAAATGTGATAACAGAGCATTTATGAAGAAAACAAAAGACAGATTTGATTGGAATAAATTTTATTACTATTTTCTTGCACTTTTTGTTTACAAAATAATGACAAATATACTAATTCTAAAGAGCATTTGAACAAGTAATATGATGCAACTTAGGTGCTCCTTGGGTGTCTGTAACTCCCATTTCCTATTAGCAGTTTATTTGTTAATCTAAATGCTCATCAAAGATAGTTTGTTTAAGTTAGTGGAGAGTGACTCCCTAATTTATAAATCTCCTACTCAGCTGCTGGTAGTGTTGTCTCACCAAACTATGAATAGGAGACTACGGGGCCTGGTTGTTCAAAGTCAGATAAGTGCTAATCCAGTGCTAATCCATGCTGTCACTGTAATGCTGTACATATTATGTACAGTTAACCCTGGATTAAGCTCTAAACGGGCTTTAAGCAACAGGGCCTTGGTACAAGTTGCTAAGTTGTTCCAATCACACTTGTTTTTTTGGACGAATGCGATTCAAGCAGAACATAGATTGTGAGTTAAATGACAACCTCCTCCTGCTCCACATCCCAGCATCTTGTCATCTAAATGCTACACAAGCAAAAAAGAGTGAACAAAGGACAAAAATTCTTGAAAAAAAAAATGAGGTCTTATACAATTGGCTTTAGGAAAGAAAAAAGTCACTCAAAAAAGGAGTTCCATAAAATGAGTCTTCAAGAAGCGAAAGGGTTTAAAGGATATGCAGCAGGGATGTTTTTTGGATGTTGAGGTACACGCCCAGGGGGCATTAATGGTTGTGGAGGTTTTCGTTGCTGCTGCTGTTGAGACTGCTGTAGCTGTTGAAGAGTGAGTCTAAATTGACACTGTAAATAAAACTGAAAGAAAAGATAAAGAATTATTGGCTCAGCATCATAACACCGACTGATAATTTTCGCTCACATATTTAAAAACTCCTACTACTGTTTAGTCCTTGCAAGATTAGGCCCTTACTATGCAATACGTTTGTTGTGAAAATCAATGCCCACCCTTCCCCTAAAAAAACATATTTTTGCTTTAATTATTCCATATTAGTCCAGAATAATGGACCATTGGGACAGATAAATATTCAACAGTAACGAAATAATACTCAAAGGAAACACATGTATTAAATCTGAAATGGTGGCAGAAGCAATAATCCAATTGGTGCAATTTTTGCACCAGAAAATCTTCAGACATTTTACACAAGTGAACACAATTACAGTCTGTGATTATCAACAGCAAGAGCTTTATAGTAAAATCTGCAAATGCAACTAAATAGGATTTTGGTGGACATCGATCGATCAAAGTGTTTCCATGACATATTTCGGGAGGACACGTGCTTATGCAACGTCCTGGAATCACATTAATTGATATCAATGAAAACTTCGTTGCAATGATGATTCTGCAGAGTCTATAGAGAGTTTTCACTCATGTGACAAGACAGCCATATTGGTGTACCTGACAATGGAACCTTTCTGCACAGTTTTTGCATAAAAATAGAGTTCAATTTCTTGGATAGAAATGTATTGTTTCGGTATACCAACATGGCCGCTGTGACATCTTGTGAAAACACTGTATTGAGAAGCATTGTAAAACAAGACCAAAACTAGATCCTGATACCCAGTTAAATCAAAACAAGTTATACCTGTTTTGTATCTTTATTCCATTGTGTCCAGAACAGCCCTTTCTCTTTATCGATTTCTCTGCTTGGTATCGTCATACCAAAAGAAAGAAATATATTTTGTCAATATTTTATTGGAAAACGCAAAGTTTTCAAGGCAAGCATGCAAATTAGCACCCAGGCATCAGACATCCATCTAGAAAATTAGTGGTTTTGTTTGGGGAACATTTCAACTGTTTAAATTCTTAAAGTTTCATAGAAAGTATTGAAGAAAAAATTGTCAGGTAAAATTTTAACACAGCTGAAAAAGCAGAAGTACTAGGTTTCCCATCATGCAAGAGATTCGTACTCTTGCACATTGCCTATTCAGGCTGGACATGGTCCGACATCCAACCATTAATTATAGGTTAGTTTGCGACATTCTACTAAGTGTTACCTTGGCTCATAGAACATCAAGAGCAATTCTTTATATAGTATTTTATACCTTAAATGATATAGTATTATATGGCTCAGCTGCGACAAGTAGATACTGTCATGTCTTGTCTGGTGGCTCTATTCTCTGCTCGTACGCTGACATAAATCTATGTCTGGGTATAACACCTTCAGCCATTTAAGGATAATCAATCTGTCACAATAAAAATAATGACCAGCTTAGAAAAAATCCAGAATGATTGCTGGTCATTAATTAGTAGAGGGAGGCGAGAGTGGAAAATTCTTTCAAAATTCTTCCCTAAATGTCTTTTGTGACACCTGCAGTTTAAAGAAACCTAAAGTTTCATGGCCTCAAATAATTTACTACTCTTTGAAAGTTAATTTCTTGAACCACTTCTTAAATGTCAATAGAAATCAAAAATCTAATATATTTCAGCAAATCTTAACAAACTTCTTCATTGAAACTCTTGGGTTTTCCTAATAAGAAAATACATATATTAATAATGAATAATGAATTATTATTTAATCATATTGATACTTACACAGTACTTCCACTGGTCAGGATTCTAATTTGAATTTAAAAGCTGATTTTTTAAGAGGGAGGAAAACTAGAGAAAAACCTTTCAAGCACAGGATTGAAACAATAAACAACTCCATTTACATGGGGAGATTATTTTCAGATAGTAGGAAAACACACTCTCTCATCATTGCTAAAGTTGAGGGTTCATTCAATAGTCTGCATATAGAAAAGATCACACAATATTATCTCATTAAAGAAGATTACTTACAAGAGCTGGTTGTGCTGGAGCATCTTTAGCTTCCTTTGCAGCACGGCGAGCCCTAACAAAATAAAAATCAGAAATTAACTAATTCTGATGGAACTAAATAATAAATGTGCTGAAGGATTAATTAGTTTTCATAACCACCATGTTGGCTAAATTTGACAAAAGACTTTTTAAATGCCGATTTTTTGTCTGCTACCACTATTGTTGAATGAAATTTGATTCCAAGGTGATGATCACTAACAAAAGTATGGTGGGCAGGCAGGGGACTGAGGCAATTAAGGGCAAAATATTTCTTTTCCATTTATGCATGGAATGGAACTTCCATGCCCACCTGCAATACTTTTAACAACTATCGTCAAAGGGCTTAAAACAATGCCAGGCAAGACATTTGAAAATGTCCACCCAAAATTGGAACTTGTCCGGCCAATTCTTTTTCTTCTGGGTGGCCATTTTGACCAGTAACGTTAAGCCAGAGGTATGACCAAGCTAAAACTACTTTGGCCGGTCATCATTACCGGCGACTTACTGGTAGTTATTCTAAGCCCTGCATTACATCTTGGAACCAAACTAAGCTATTTGTCATCAAACTCTATTGATATATCATTGAACCAAAATATGGCTGGCATAAACTCATTATTATTTCATTCTACTGAGAATGCTGGAGAATCATCTCATATACTTACAAATTTGACTGATGCTTCTTTCCTTGTGTGTGAGATCTTTAAAATGCGAATCCGTTATTTCGCATTTTACACATCTGTAAAATGCGAAACGACACACTGTAACCTGAGTCTTTATGATCCCATGTTTAACTGTAAGCTTACTCACGAAATTGGACGAAAACTGTGTAGCTCCATGTCTTAGAAAATTAGAGCTTACTTTAAATCTCAGTGGAAAGAACTTTCCATGTACCGAAAGCCACACATTTACAAACTATATTGAAATACTTCAACTCCTGTGACGGTTTGGCGCCATTTTGAATGCACAGGGACCCCAATCAGACTCGTTACAGTGTGGCGTTCGCATTTTAACGATGGTAAAATGCGAAATAACGGTTTAGCATTTAAAGATCGCGTAAAATGCGAAATCCTCGTTCGATTGTTGTGTCGTTTCGTTTCGTTTCGTGGTTATTGTAGCGCCCAGATGCCCGTATTCGGAAATAAGTTTTTACTATTAGTAGATCTATGAATCACTAGAATCATGAGTGTTTGGATGTTTATGACTTTGGAGCGAATTAAGATAAGATACGATTCGAGTATGAGTGTAAATTATAGAATACTACATATTCCTGTTCATATTCTGGCTGCGTAACAGAGTGGTGGTCCGTGTAGTGTGTGGTTAACACATGGACTAGAATACGAAAAACGGGGGTTCGATCTGCCAAGGGGATTGGAATTTTTCTCGTATCTCTATACTAATTGTTTACCACCGACCGCATAATTTATTACTGAATACTAAATAGTATGGATCATAGAACATGAGTGTATTCGGATGTGTTATAGTTTTGGAACGATTGAACTCGAGATGCCGTAGTCAGGGAGAGGTTCCTTTTATAGTTTTGAATCACGTAAGAATCGTGAGGTGTTGGATGTTTATAGTTCTCCTGGCAAAGATAAAATACAAGATGCGATTCGAGATACTTAGGTTACCTTGTGATATAGGATCATGAATCATGAGTGTGTTGGATGTTATAGCTTTGGCATGCATTTAAACTATAGATGCCGTATTGATATGGTTCTAATTTTAGGTTATATTTTAGATGAGCTAGTGAACATAGTGGAATGCGTCGTGTTTTAAG